>JAYKKM010000360.1:660000-1212500 GCA_035772405.1 Chrysogorgia sp. JL179-B06 | reverse complement strand
GATGGATATGACATGCTTACTTGTTGGAAAATATACGCCAAAATCGGATTCTTTTCAAAAAACCAAGCATCGATTTTTTCGTCATTTTTCTTGGAGGACATCATACGAAAACTATTTCTGGAAGATATAGAAATTTAATAAAAAAATTGCCTTTTTCCTTCCCCTTGTCTCCCTCCCACTTCCTTTAGTGAGAGCTCTGGAGAAGATAATTTTAATACTTACCATGTCATATTGACTTCACGATATGTAGTAAAGATTTACAACTAATACTTGCCTTGCTCGCTCCCCCTTCCTTTTTGACCTTTTGCTTCATAAACTGTCTCAAAAAAAACAGAACCAAAATATACTACAACCCAAAGATGTAAAAAATCTCTCTTACCTTGAGTTTGCTTTGAAAATTCTGCTCATCAGTAAGTCGTGAAAACCTTTTCGATCATCTATCCGAAGAAAACAAAAAAATCGTAAAATGATATGATATGAGTGAGAAGCAGGAACAGATATTAACGTGATAATGCAAGCAGATCTATCAAGTTCGTTATAAATGGAGAAATTCACTCATACACCCGCATGTTATAGAGCTCATGAGATTGCTACATGTAGTTTATTTTTTATAATGACAGTTTGGAAAATAATTCAAGGCAACAGACACTTCACAAATTTAGCGCAATACCTACTAAACAATGGGTCGAAATTAACAACGAGATTGTAATCTTTCATATGCAAGAAATAAGCTATAACAAATATTAGTTGGCGAACTAAACGATACAAATTACTTGATCACGATTTGTCCTCTAACATCGAGTGAGATACATATTTGTGTCGAATATATTTAATACATCTTTTATAGCGTCCAGGCGTTGGTCGCACAGGTTTATAGTTTGCTTTTTAACTTTCTACCTCTCTCCCGGTATAAATTAGGGCTTGGTGATTTTGCGTTTCTTAGGTCACCCTGAAATCGCCAACGTGTTTTCATCAAAGGCTTCCTAGCAATAACAGGTAAATTACCTATAACAGGTAAATCTACATTTTTCATGGCTTTATACACGCATCTCTTGTGCCATTATAACTCGATAATCACACGCGACACGTTTTTTATTTCTTTAATAATATGCCTACGTTTTACTATTATATTCAAAATGTTTTATACAAAAAATACAAAACATTTTGTCCGTGTTTTTGGCGTACAACTCGAAATCGCAGTGGAGAAAATCGCCGTTCTTGCTCGTATACCCACGGCGATTTCTCCAAAACCGCCACTCCGCGTGTTTCTGTATTTTATATTTATAACCATCGCGTTAACATGAAATGAAATCACTGAAAAGGTAAACTTAAAGTTGATAATACACGAGTACTTTCAGTGCGTGGCATCACAGCTTCATGGGCAAGTGATTTTCAGATTTGCAAGTATAGTATGAAAGTTAGTAATAAAAAACTCTAAAACAGAAAATACTTTAACGTACTGAATTAAATAATGAAAGTACCTGAAATATTATCAGTTCTTTGTTTCTTGTCTGTCTCGCAAAGTATTATCTTTGGTTTCTAAAAATATAAAAAGTATAAATATGTGAACATCCTTTGATATTTTTTTCACGAAAAACGCTGCACATCCCACAGATAAGTATTAAGTTATATCTATAAGGATGAGAATATCTCGTTCACTTAAGATGGATTGTAGACCGGCGGGCAGAGATACTTAAAAGGTCCGACTTCAAAAAGAAAAAAGACGACGACGACATGACCAAGAATGAGAACAAGGAATACGAGATCAACAAGAAAAGAATGAGAACAAGAACAACAAGAAAGAGCTAGAACAAGATCAACAAGAACGAGAACGAGATTAACAAGAACGAGAACATGAACGAGAAGCAGAAAAAGAACGAGAACAAGAACGAGATCAACAAAAGAACGAGAACAAGAACGAGAACAAGAACGAGATCAACAAGAAGGAGAACAAGAACGAGAACAAAAACAAAAACAAGAAGAAGAAAAAGAACGTGAACAACAAAACAAGAAGAAAAAGAACGAGAACAACAAGGAGAACAAGAACGAGAACGAAAACGAGAACAACAAGAACGAGATCAACAAGAACGAGAACAAGATCAACAAGTACGAGAACAAGATCAACAAAAGAACGAGTTCAACAAGAACGAGAAGAAGATCAACAAAAAGGAGATCAGCAGGAACGAGAACAAGATCAACAAGAACGAGAACAAGAACGAGATCAACGAGAACAAGAACAAGAACGAGATCAACGAGAACAAGAACAAGAACAAGAACAAGAACAAGAACGAGAACGAGAACGAGAACAAGAACAAGAACAACAAGAACAAGAACAACAACGAGATCAACAAGAACTAGAAGAACAAGAACTAGAAGAACAAGAACAAAAACAAAAACAAGAACAAGAACAAGAACAAGAACAACAAGAACAACAAGAACTAGAAGAACAAGAACTAGAAGAACAAGAACTAGAAGAACAAGAACAACAACAACAACAACAACAACAACAACAACAACAACGAGATCAACAAGAACTAGAAGAACAAGAACTAGAACAACAACAACAACAACAACAACAACAACAACAACAACAACAACAACTAGAACAACAACCAAAGTCGCCGATTTGGACCTTTACGCCGCGTTTATTATGCATATATGCAAATGACAACTGCAACGTATAAATAAAACCTCTTCTACACAGTAATCGAATACGCACCGTTGCTGAAAACTACACTGTTTCGAAGATCTTTTAAAAATTTCTGTAATACGATGCTGCGAAGACGGCCATGTAAAGAGCTCAATTCAAAAAGGGTACAGAACTCCCTTCGAGCGAATATTCTACCCTTGGTAAGTACATGCGAAAATTCTTTTCTTTTCTGCTGTTCATCATAAACATGATTTACGTAATGCGCATCTTATAAAACGGTTTTTGCCTTTGCCATAGATTACGAAAGATCTCCAAGCGGTCAGTTGTAGAGCGGTGTGGAGAGTGATAGAGGAAGACTTGGAGATATCGAAAGAACAGATATGCTCCAAACGACTCGAACTCGACGATGTACTGGCAAGCATGGACGGCGTCCAGTTTTTTATTTCGTCCGTTACGGCAGTTGCATCGAACACGAAAACCTCTAGCACTAGCGAAAACAATGAAACGGACGAAAGAGTTTACCCTGCAGTGGCATTTTTCATCGTTTATCGACCGACACAAAGCTGCGATGAAAACGCGATCTTTGCGGCGTTGCACAAGCGTGAAGTGGATGTTGCGATTTCGAGGATACGGACGCGATCGAAAATATCACCATGCGACACCATGGAGAACGCTGCAAGGTCGCTGTTTCAGGTGGTTAAGGATCACAAAAACGAGGCCGTACAAGAGATGTGTGACAGGTCAAACGTAGCATGCTATGCTATGTCTGCCATGACATCCGATGAAGGTGAAAGCAGCCAACCAAGCGAGTACACGCATTATCCAAGGTATCCGTGTCGGGTGGTGGTGGTGAACGACGAAGAATTCTCTGTAAAACTCGAGAGTGCAACAACCAATCTTTTGGCTGATGGCATGCGAGTGCACATCGACAGTCTGGCCCACCGTAGTGAAAAGGTGTCAACCCTTACTTCAACAACGGATTTCACCGACACGCTCAATATGATCGAGAAGACGATGAAGCTATGCGACCACGCGTTGTACCGAGGACACGTTTACGCTAAGCCAGCGGAAGCGACTGTCACATTCGTGAAGATGATGGATGTTCAAAGCTATTTAAATAAATTATTGCTAACAGATGCCATCAGAGAAAACGTCCTGAAGTATTTCAATCGTTTGGAGAAGGTAATGAGTCATGTAGCATGCGAGATTATTCCACAACTCAAAATCGACCTTGACCTCATCGAAGTCAGTGGAGCGTACTGCCTGCAAGTTTCTGCTCGACGATTTGTGCCATGCCCCATTCTCAGAGTCGACTATGGGCGTATATCACCTCGCGCATTCGTCCCATACGATTGCACCACTCCACCTACGCCTCGTTTCTTCAGAGAAGGAATTATCAACTCGTTTCCGGACATCGAAACGCGAGTGAACTTTCTCAACAAGTTTTATCAATGTCTTATGGCCTCGAAAATGCCTCATAAGGTTCGAAAGTTGGTCGTGGCTGGTCCGAAGGATTCAGGAAAAACTTCCTGGGCCTCTGTTTTTCACCGCCTCATCGCGCCAGGTAACATCGCGTCTATTACGAGCGAGCGCCAGTTTTCCGGGGCTATGATAACAGAGGACACGCACCTCGTTCTAGTGGACGAATGGTCGATCGACACCATTCAGTCGGACCTTGCGAAGACCATATTGCAGGGCGGCTGGATGGTTACAGCTGTAAAACACGAGCAACCCAGGTGCGTCATGAACAATAGTCCGTTTTATTTGACAACAAACCACGTGCCAAACTTCGGCGAAGAAGACGCGAACGTCAAGCGACGTATCGCCATCTACGTCACGAAGTCCCTGCCCGTCACCCTTCCTGGTGTGGACAGGTGGATGTACGATCACGCGATGGATTGCGTCGCCTGGATGGTTTATGAAATCAACAAGAATATCGCCCTCGTCGATAAGGACGAGTTATGGTACGAAGCTGGGATGCTGACTGACACGACAATTACCAATCAGGAAAACGAAAGTCTTTTCCAAGCGCACAAATTGAAAAGCATAAGGCACTCGGACTTGGAAAATAAAATCAGCCCAAATGCAACTGCAGGCGCATCTCCCGGCATTCATCACAGCTTCGCGGTCGAATTTAACAAGAAACGTTTGGCCAGAAAGAGGCGGGCAAAGACATTCATACATGATGATTCTGATGAAGAATATTCTTCGCATGAATATCAGCCTCTAATTGGACGTATAAACGAGAGTAGCGATGATGATTTACAGTCCTGTTACAGACAGACGGAGCACGAACAACGCGAGGCAGACGTTCCCTCTAGGCCAACGTCTCCTCAACAACGACAGCCATCATCCGAGATCGCAGACGAATCAACGACCTCTGCAGCGACGTCCCCGGCAGAATATGCTCAAGAGCATTGTGAAATCGGATATCAATCAACGACCTCTCCAGCGACGTCCCCGGCAGAATATGCTCAAGAGCATTGTGAAATCTGATATCAATCAACGACCTCTACAGCAACGTCCCCGGCAGAAAATCGTGAAGAGCACTCCGAAATCGCAGACCGACCAACCATCTCTGCAGCGACGACAGTTCAACGTAACGAGGAGCCCGTGCGAAACGATGACGCTCGCAATAACGATGAACCGTTCAGCCTACCGATTCGGACGCCGTCTTGTTGGCAATATTAATTGAACAGCGCGCGCTATTTGGCCAAAGTTGCGCAACTGCTGCAGTACAACTTCAATTTCCAAGATATCACGCGTGTGCACGCGCGATCATTCATCGAACAAAAGAGAAAGGCCGAGAGAAAAAGGGGGAGAATGGAGCGGGAATTCTGGACTAAAGCCGATCCCAAGATAGACGCGTGGATGCTCGTCATTGGCGAGCAACGTAATGTTTTCGATGTGAAATCCCTGGTCGTGAAATATCCCGATGTCCACAAGTACATCGAGCGCGTACGACGTTTGGTCGCGGTGAGAGTAATGTCTTGTAAGTGTCCCGTCTTGCAAGCATTGGAGAAGTGCAAAGAAGAAATTGAAAGTCATGATCCTCAATTAACGGAAACAAATGAGGCAGAAGAAGACGTGGACAGTCAGGGCTTGCCGCGTCGCCCACAGTTGAGTTCGCAAACGTATTGGACAAAATTAAAAAGTTGGAGACCGTGGTAAAACGGTGTAAATGTTACCGTTTCTCATGCAATTGTTGTGTTGAGTGACTTGAATTTCTAACATATAGAGATGTTTCATAATTTTTCTACATCAACGTAATGTATTTCAAATACATGTACTATAAATTTCTGTTCTGATTTATTAAAAAAGAAGTGTTGAAAAACGAGTTAATAAATTATACACATCACATATCATTCGTAGCTCCAAGAATAATATTTTAATAATTGTTGGCCACTCGAGCTTTTAACGCAAACTCAGAAAATGTTCCTGAGCCCCAGACGGGGATCAAACCCGTAACCAATTCATGACCTCCGTGTTTAGACGCTCTATCTCAGTTCTGGTAGCTCAATGCAGGTTAGAGCGTCTAATCGGAGATCATGAAGGTTGCGGGTTCGATTCCCGTCTGGCGCTCAGAAACATTTTCTGAGTTTCCGTTAAAAGCTTGAGTAGCAAACAATTTATCATATTAAAATAACCAAGCTGCAAATCACTTTAGTATAATATTTTAATAGTTGGTTATTAACGGCCTCCTCTGATCTAGAATTAATACAGTAATACTTGGAGTCCTGTGTGTTTCCTGACTCACTGGCTACCATTGTTCGGTAGCCAGTGGTTTTCATTCGGTAGCCAGTCGGTAGCCAGTTAGTTTAACAAGATTTACATCTAGTAGCCAGGTAGCCAGTGGTCTTGAATATCAATTAACTTTGCACGTATAATATATTAACCTCATTAGCACCGGCTACCATAGTTCGGTAGCCGGTCAGTTTAATAAGGTTTACATCTATGAGGCGCCGTGTGTTGCATAATTCAAACCTTTTCTTCGCTCAACTGAAAAGCTCACAACACATGTTGAAATGCCAAAACCATGCATTTCACCATGTGAAATACACACAACACATGTTGAATAGCGAAATTAATGCTAAAAATGATTATTTTACTCAATTTTTGCGTGAATTTCAGTCTATTTTTGTGCAGATTTCAGTCTATTCTTGTGCCAATTTCAGTCTATTTTTTTGCTGATAAAACTATGATGATTGGGGTGACTGTAAGCGCCCTAATGTAACATACCGACTAGCTAGGAATTCAGTCTGGTTTTTTTGTAAATCTCAGTGATGTGTTTTTGTGCGAATTTCAGTCTGTTTTTTTTGTAAATCTCAGTCCGGTGTTCGAACAGTGTGCCAATTGGCACAAAAATAGACTGAAATTGGCACAAAAACAGACTGAGATTTACAAAAAAAACAGACTGAATTCCTAGCTAGTCGGTATGTTACATGAGGGCGCTTACAGTCACCCCAATCATCATAGTTTTATCAGTAAAAAAATAGACTGAAATTGGCACAAGAATAGACTGAAATCTGCACAAAAATAGACTGAAATTCACGCAAAAATTGAGTAAAATAATCATTTTTAGCATTAATTTCGCTATTCAACATGTGTTGTGTGTATTTCACATGGTGAAATGCATGGTTTTGGCATTTCAACATGTGTTGTGAGCTTTTCAGTTGAGCGAAGAAAAAAGTTTGAATTATATGCAACACACGGCGCCTCATAGTTATGAATATCACATGAGCACTGGCTACCATTGTTCGGTAGCCAGTGGTTGTCATTCGGTAGCCAGTCGGTAGCCAGTTAGTTTAACAAGGTTTACATCTAGTAGCCAGGTAGCCAGTGGTCTTGAATATCAATTAACTTTCGGATAATTTGCATATCGGGTTAATATATTCTCGGACTCACTGGCTGCTATTGTTCGTTAGCCGCGGTGCCGCCAATGTATTATTATTTACAAACAGTCTATAATAGGAAAAATCAAAATTAATCGATCTATTAATGTATAGGGCCCATACTATTATATTTAACTTTAGACTAATTTCAATGCAACGGCTCTCACTCGTAGAGTCCTGGCTTCTCTCCCCTCTTGAAAATGAAATGCTGGGTGGCGAAGAATACATGACCAAACTGGTCCATACTTCTCGAAACCTGTTCTTATATAACCGTCTTCTTTTTTAGTAAACTTTACGGCTATTTTACGCCGTGGCGATCTTGTCTTTTCCACACAAACAGCCCCATCTTCTTTCGGCTGACGTTGATCTTCGTAACCGATTTCTGTTTCCAAATGCTCGTCTTTCAACCGCAACTCCACATAACTGTCCATGACTTCACCTTCCCTGCCGCGCAGTTTTTCCATACATCTGCGTCCTCTCATGGCCACCTCTCACGATCGACGTTTCTGGTAATGCACTCGGGCGACGTTCGAACTGTGTTTCTGATCTTCGGAAACGACCTGTTGTTCTTCCACATTTAATATCGTAGCACTTTCCGTCTCGATTATTTGTCGGTATCTTGTCGGATGAATGTACTTTCCTATTGCTTGAAAAACTAACACGCTCAAAAGATCGGTGAGTTTCTGAAATTGCGCACCGTTTCGATTTACGAGCAGGTACTCGCATTGCGGTTCGAGTAAGGGTCTTACGAAACGCACGTAGTCGTCCACGATGTCCAAACTTATCTCGTCAAAATATAAAGAATCAAATCCGTACTTTTTGGCCGTTTTAAATTTAGCTTGGTCTACCATGCCGCCGTTGCTCTTCGCGTTTTCAAACATCGCGAGGGTCAAGTATTGGTAGGTCATCGGTCGACAACCCTTTATTTTAACAAACATTAACACTGCAAGGAATCGCGTGGCAAATGTTAAATCGGTTGGCGATAGAATATTCACATTTTTCTTGCACTCTTCTAAAATCGCCTTGTAGCGATCTATGTGAAACGGAACGACCGTCTGTAACTCGCCGAGAGACGCCCAGCTTCTGCGCGATTCCAATGTTTCGATATCCAGGTCGGTTGTCCAATGCGATCGCATTTGTTTCCTCAAGCACTTCTTGGCTCGTTTGATGTACACTTCTGTGACAGCAAAGTTTTGAAGCACAGAGCCGGGTGGTGAATTAAATTTACGAAAGTCAAGTATGTCCGAAATGGCTGCTACGTAGCCTAGTCGACCGGATTGGCCCATCTGCCACGCAGATTCGAGGTTGTCGAGGAAGTCCGTCAGCAGTTTAGAAGAGCCCAAGAAGTAATCGACTATTTCAACGTTCGACAGCACCGTCGATTCATCTTCTCCCGATTGTTGACAACAAAATTTCAGGAACTTCAAAGCTCGCGTGACCGCAATTTCTGCTTGCTTTAACGTCTTTCCTCCTCCCGTTGTATTTGCAACCAGACGGAAAAAGAACGAGCGAATTCGTTCTCTGACGAACAACAAAGCAGAGGCACTTTGCTTCTGTTCGATTTCACTTGTAGTGGAGTCACGTGGTCGATTGTGTCGGCGACTATTTTCGGTTTCTCATCGAAGTAAACGTACCAAGGATGTTTCGATTTTACGTGCTTTCGACAGCCTCGGCGACTATGGAAGCCTGGATGGTCGCAGTTAGGAAGTGGACAACGATCTAGGCCGTCTGCATCTTGCTGTAGATGTAGTCGTCTTGGCTTTTTGAATGCCCCGTCCAGAAACTTCCAATCGACGCCAGCATCTCGACCAGCCATCCAACGACAGCAGTGGACGGCAACGCGCTAACTATACCAGACATTAAGCGATTGTTCTTGACATGTTTATTTTTTCTTGCACTTCATGCGTAGGCGTATTTATACCCTAAATGCATCGCATTATCTTTCCTATGGGATTTGGTGAATTGTTAAATTCAAGAAACAAAGAGTTCCTAATCAGCGAGCACTGAAGTTAATTGATATTCAAGACCACTGGCTACCTGGCTACTATAGATGTAAACCTTGTTAAACTAACTGGCTACCGACTGGCTACCGAATGAAAATCACTGGCTACCGAACAATGGTAGCCAGTGAGTCCGAGAATATATTAACCCGATATGCAAATTATCCGAAAGTTAATTGATATTCAAGACCACTGGCTACCTGGCTACTAGATGTAAACCTTGTTAAACTAACTGGCTACCGACTGGCTACCGAATGAAAACCACTGGCTACCGAACAATGGTAGCCAGTGAGTCAGAAAACGTACAGTATTACTGCATTAGATCAAAGGACAAGGCCAGTCAGTTAATGACCAACTATAAAAATGGTATTCTTCGAGCTACGAATGATATGGTATAATTTATTGACTCGTTCTTCAACAACACTGCTTTTCAACATTAAACTAGAAATTTAAAACTGAGTTTTGAAAAGAACGAGCGATCTAAATATATGCAATATATCTGATAACACATATCCCACGTTCTTTTCATTAAATTTCTGTTTGTGATTCAGACGTTTAAAGCGGGTTTTTTAAAGAACGAGGCATACAGATGTATGTTATATGTGATAATATATATATATATACACTCGTTCTTTGAAAACCCCGCTTTTCTGTATCCATGCAAACAGATATTTAATGTAGAGTTTTAAAGATTATTACGAGCATTACGTATTGCATCGTTATTTTTATAACCTTAATGAGGTTAGTTATAACCAAGGTTAAACCAAAGGAGACGTGCTACGATGCATACGCCCCAGGATATCGATGACGCACAAGATTGACATTCGAATGCAACGCAACCGTAATCCGATAGCAGTCGAAGTTATTGTCACGCAATAAACGCAAACGACGCAGTGCACAGTAATCAACGCGGAAGAAATACGCAGTTATCGTGGGAAAACGAAAAGAAAGAAAGAAAATAATGTCGGAGACAAACATGGTACATGAAGAGGTAACCCCAAGCGAAGCCTCTGGCTCAGGAATGGCGAGGGAGACGAAATCTAGCGAACAGATGCCGTGGAACCACCCGGAATTTATCTCCGCCTTACACAAAGTTGTCGCGCAATCGCTCTCACAAGAAGGTCCGTTGGCCAGCGCCAAACAACAATCAAGTGCCGCTACATCTCGTCTACGGGCGCTCGAAAACGCAGGTACGTTCAATGTTTTGCCGTCGAGCGGGCCTCGCGAGCGTTCAACTCGAAACACGCCATCTGACGAAGGAATAATGGTCGAGCAGAGACAAGGTACGTCCCTACCACATTTATATGCCCCTGGGTTCGTTCATGTGACCGAAGGTAACACTGGCATAACGCTACCAAGTGGCCCTACACTCGAACATCACATAATGGGCGAAAGTGGCCAAAACCCAACCATGGGGGTTAATCCCGGGGTTAATAGCGCGAGGACGAATTATACTTCGCAAACGATGTACGAACATATAGCTGCTCACGAAGCAGGGCAAAATACCCTGCCCCCGGAATTGAGACACCCCCCTTTTTATTAGGGACACATCGCCGTATTGCCTGCCCTCGAGGGCACGATAGCCATCGACCAGAAAGTCACCGGCCAGATCATCACGTCGAAGAAGCCGCAGCACATCTAAGCGATAGAAAAGTAACTTTGTTCCTGTTACTCCACATGAATCTCCCATTAGTGTTGAACAATATGCAACGGAACTCGCACTACACCCTGATCGTAAGAAAGTCCTGTTTACTATGGATGGCCGACGAAGTTGTTTTTCCCTATTTTTTTTTAACCGTGAATGAAATTTAAAGTCAGCGAACGTCAACTGCATTAGGCTTTGACTCACCCGAAAATTATAGATGATTATCTTTCTAAAGAAATACGCCTAGGTCGAGTAGAAGGCCTCTTCTAGACCCCACCAATTGAAGAGCTTCACATTAGCCGTTTTGACGTTATGCGATTGATCCAAGTTCGTGTCACACGCAGTACTGCAAGGTCGACGACGCGATAAAACTAATTATGGAGGCTCGAAAAGACGCACTCATAGCAAACTAGATATTAAGAGCGCCTATCGCATCAGTCCAGTACACCCACGCGATCGGTATCTACTTGGCATGAAATGGCGCGGGAAATTCTATGTAGACGTAGTCCTCTCGTTTGGCCATCGCTCTGCACCATTCATTGATGGTGTTGCGGACATGTTGCAATGGATATTCCTAATTATGCAAAGGATGACGGGTATGTAGATCCCAGCTACGCCATTGATAAGGGCGCAGATAATCCAGTTATGCAACCGAGGAGGTCAGAGGTGCAAAGAGCGCAATCATGCGTTCGATAATGAGTACAAAGAGCGCAATTACGTGATCGACAATGGGTGTAAAGATTACTAAACAACCCAAGCACGCAATCGATACTGGGGCAAAGAGCCCAAAATTACGCCCAATTTCGCAATCAATGATGGGTTCAAAGAACCCAATTACGCGCGCAATCAATGATGGGTGCAAAAAAACCCAATTAAGCAATCAATAATGGGTGAAAAGAACGCAATTACGCAATCGATGATTGGTGAAAAGAACGCAATTACGCAATCAATGATGGGTGAAAAGAATCCAATACGCAATCAATAATGGGTGCAAAGAACCCAATTAAGCAATCAATGATGGGCGAAAAGAACCCAATCACGCAATCAATCATGGCTGAAAAGAACCCAATTACGCAATCAATCATGGCTTCAAAGAACCCAATTACGCAATCAATCATGGGTGCAAATCACACAATTACGCAATCAATCACGTGTGCAAAGAACCCAATTACGCAATCAATGATGGGGCAAAGAACCCAATTACGCAATCAATGATGGGTGCAAAGAACCCAATTTCGCAATCCTTGATGGGTGCAAAGAACCCAATTACGCAATCAAGGATGGCTGCAAAGAACCCAATTACGCAATCAAGGATGGGTTCGAAGAACCCAATTACGCAATCAATGTGTGCAAAGAACCCAACCTACGTCGCAACGCTCGTGGTTGAACACGCAAAACGAGCCCACGTCAAAACCCTCATGGTTGAACACACATTACGCGACTGTCGTGTGTACAGCGGCCCACGTCGCAAGGCTCATGGTTGAACACGCAAAACGAGCCCACGTCAAAAACCCTCATGGTTGAACACGCAAATTACGCGACCATCATGTGTAAAACGAGCCCACGTCGCAACGCTCATGGTTTAACGCGCAAATTACGCGAACATAGTGTGTAAAACGAGCCCACATCGCAGCGCTCATGGTTTAACGCGCAAATTACGCGAGCATAGTGTGTAAAACGAGCCCACGTCGCAACGCTCACGTTTGAACACGCAAATTACGCGAGCATAGTGTGTAAAACGAGTCCACGTCGCAACGCTCATGGTTTAACGCGCAAATTACGCGAGCATAGTGTGTAAAACGAGCCCACGTCGCAACGCTCATGTTTGAACACGCAAATTACGCGACCATCGCTGGTAAAACGAGCTCACGTCGCAACGCTCATGGTTTGGTTGAACACGCAAATTACGCGACTATCGTGTGTAAAACGAGCTCAGGCCCATTGTTTATTCACCGGGATGGCAAACCTCTAACTAGAGCGAATCTCTCAAAAAGGCTACAGAACCTTTTAATGCAGGCAGGACGTCAGGGAACTTACTCGGGACACAACCACCAGACCACATAATCAAGTTATTAGGACGTTGGGAAAGCAACGCATACCGACTATACATTCGCACACCAGCACGCATGTTGGACATTCCCACTCACGCAATCGATCAGAGGCCCGATGAATCAAATTACGCAATCCATAACGGGCGCGATGACCCAATTACGCAATCGATACCGGATCCAACGACCCAATTACGCAATCGATACGGGGTCCGATGACCCAATTACGCAATCGATAACGGGTCCGATGAACCCAATTACGCAATCGAGAACGGGTCCGATGAACCCAATTACGCAATCGCCAATGGATCCGATGAATGCAATTACGCAATGGATAACGGGTCCAATGAACCCGATTACGCAATCGATACGGGGTCCGATGACCCAATTACGCAATCGATAACGGGTCCGATGAACCCAATTACGCAATCGACAATGGGTCCGATGAACCCAATTACGCAATGGATACGGGGTCCGATGACCCAATTACGCAATCGATAACGGGTCCGATGACCCAATTACGCAATCGATAACGGGTCCGATGAACCCAATTACGCAATCGACAATGGGTCCGATGAACCCAATTACGAAATCGATAACGATGACTCAATTACGCAATGGATACCGGGTCCGATGACCCAATTACGCAATCGATAACGGGTCCGATGACCCAATTACGCAATCGATAACGGGTCCGATGAACCCAATTACGCAATCGACAATGGGTCCGATGAACCCAATTACGCAATGGATACCGGGTCCGATGAACCCAATTACGCAATCGATAACGGGTCCGATGAACCCAATTACGCAATCGATAACGGGTCCGATGAACCCAATTACGCAATCGAGAACGGGTGCGATGAACCCAATTACGCAATCGGCAATGGATCCGATGAATGCAATTACGCAATGGATACCGGGTCCGATGACCCAATTACGCAATCGATACCGGGTCCGATGAACCCAATTACGCAATCGATAACGGGTCCGATGAACCCAATTACGCAATCGACAATGGATCCGATATGAACACGCAAAGATCATCGTTGAACGAGCTCAGGTCGCAACGCTCATGATCGAACACGAAAAGATCATCGTTGAACGAGCTCAGGTCGCAACGCTCATGATCGAACACGCAAGATCATCGTTGAACGAGCTCAGGTCGCAACGCTCATGATCGAACACGGAAAGATCATCGTTGAACGAGCTCAGGTCGCAACGCTCATGATTGAACACGCAAAGATCATCGTTGAACGAGCTCAGGTCGCAACGCTCATGATCGAACACGCAAAGATCATCGTTGAACGAGCTCAGGTCGCAACGCTCATGATCGAACACGCAAGATCATCGTTGAACGAGCTCAGGTCGCAACGCTCATGATCGAACACGCAAAGATCATCGTTGAACGAGCTCAGGTCGCAACGCTCATGATCGAACACGCAAGATCATCGTTGAACGAGCTCAGGTCGCAACGCTCATGATTAAACACGCAAAGATCATCGTTGAACGAGCTCAGGTCGCAACGATCATGGTTGAATACGCAAATTACGTGACCATCGTTGAACGAGCTCAGGTCGCAACGCTCATGGTTAAACACGAAAAGACCATCGTTGAACGAGCTCAGGTCGCAACGCTCATGGTTGAATACGCAAATTACGTGACCATCATGTAAATGAGCTCACGTCGCAATTCTCATGGTTGAACACGCATATACGCAAGTAGCGAATCCGGTTGGGTAACATCGCCAATAAGTCGTCCAGAGAATTACGGAATTATTTAGAGATACTTGGAAGCTGAGATCTCAAACCAGTGATCTCTCAGTTTGGTAAGCGGATCAGGATCAGTAGGACCAATCAATCTGATCCTATTCCAAGCATCACGGAACCAATCAAACAGGAGCCAATCGGACCACCTGTTACCCAACCAACCAAACAAGGTAAGTTAAAAGTATAAATATTGGTAAAACTCCAACAAACAGATTTAGTCGAGGTATGGTTTAAATGAGGTTAGTTATAACCAAGGTTTAAACCAAAGGAGACGTGCTACGATGCATACGCCCCAGGATATCGATGACGCACAAGATTGACATTCGAATGCAACGCAACCGTAATCCGATAGCAGTCGAAGTTATTGTCACGCAATAAACGCAAACGACGCAGTGCACAGTAATCAACGCGGAAGAAATACGCACCCACCATCCCACCTCTTTAACAAGATTTAATTACTCCATCAGTTCCACAACTGATGTTTGAAGGGTACAGGTAAGGTCCGATTGGTAAGCGGATCAGGATCAGTAGGACCAATCAATCTGATCCTATTCCAAGCATCACGGAACCAATCAAACAGGAGCCAATCGGACCACCTGTTACCCAACCAACCAAACAAGGTAAGTTAAAAGTATAAATATTGGTAAAACTCCAACAAACAGATTTAGTCGAGGTATGGTTTAATCTTAAATTTCTGTTTTGATTCAAAAAATTAAGCGGTCGTATATTTTATAGAACGAGAAATACTTGTATACCACATACATTTACTCTGTAAATCGTACTGCTTATGTTGTCATGAAAATGATAAAATGTCAAAATGATAAACTGGGCGACACGTTCCATTTCAACGGGAACAAACAGGTCCTATTCAGAATAAGTTAGGAACACCCTTTACTCATGCGGAACGTTTTGTTCCCCAAGCGCCAGATGTCATAGTTCCTAAAAGAGGAACCGATCGAGCTGTTCCTATTCTGTGGAGCGGAACAAATCGTTCTCACTTTGAAAATGAGACCGAGTTGTTCCTCTTTGATGTGTTCTTTTTACGAAAGGAACGAAACGGGTCTGTTCCGAAACACAGGCGGAACAAATCGTTCGCTCGCATATCGTTCCGATTGATCAAAACAAAGGCAAACAGCGTTGGAAGATCAAATGAATTTTGACTCCATTTGAGCATATGCAGCTTATATGCTTTGTTTAACCGTCGATGTTAGAGTAAATGCACCGCCTCAGGTCTCGTATCGATGATTTAAGACAAAAACAATAGAAATGCTTGCTCTGTAGCACAAAACATTAACACTAATACGAACAAATTTAGGGAAGTGCTGACAACCAAAGTCGCCGATTTGGACCTTTACGCCGCGTTTATTATGCATATATGCAAATGACAACTGCAACGTATAAATAAAACCTCTTCTACACAGTAATCGAATACGCACCGTTGCTGAAAACTACACTGTTTCGAAGATGTTTTAAAAATTTCTGTAATACGATGCTGCGAAGACGCCCATGTAAAGAGCTCAATTCAAAAAGGGTACAGAACTCCCTTCGAGCGAATATTCTAACCTTGGTAAGTACATGCGAAAATGCTTTTCTTTTCTGTTGTTCATCATAAACATGATTTACGTATGCGCATCTTATAAAACGGATTTTGCCTTTGCCATAGATTACGAAAGATCTCCAAGCGGTCAGTTGTAGAGCGGTGTGGAGAGTGATAGAGGAAGACTTGGAGATATCGAAAGAACAGATATGCTCCAAACGACTCGAACTGGACGATGTACTGGCAAGCATGGACGGCGTCCAGTTTTTTATTTCGTCCGTTACGGCAGTTGCATCGAACACGAAAACCTCTAGCACTAGCGAAAACAATGAAACGGACGAAAGAGTTTACCCTCATGCAGTGGCATTTTTCATCGTTTATCGACCGACAGAAAGCTGTGATGAAAACGCGATCTTTGCGGCATTGCACAAGCGTGAAGTGGATGTTGCGATTTCGAGGTACGGACGCGATCGAAAATATCACCATGCGACACCATGGAGAACGCTGCAAGGTCGCTGTTTCAGGTGGTTAAGGATCACAAAAACGAGGCCGTACAAGAGATGTGTGACAGGTCAAACGCAGCATGCTATGCTATGTCTGCCATGACATCCGATGAAGGTGAAAGCAGCCAACCAAGCGAGCACACGCATTATCCAAGGTATCCGTGTCGAGTGGTGGTGGTGAACGAAGTAGAATTCGCTGTAAAACTCGAGAGTGCAACAACCAATCTTTTGGCTGATGGCATGCGAGTGCACATCGACAGTCTGACCCACCGTCGTGAAAATGTGTCAACCCTTACTTCAACAACGGAGTTCACCGACACGCTCAATATGATCGAGAAGACGATGAAGCTATGCGACCACGCGTTGTACCGAGGACACGTTTACGCTAAGCCAGCGGAAGCGACTGTCACATTCGTAAAGATGATGGATGTTCAAAGCTATTTAAACAAATTATTGCTAACAGATGCCATCAGAGAAAACGTCCTGAAGTATTTCAATCATTTGGAGAAGGTACTGAGTCATGCAGCCTGCGAGATTCTCCAACAACTCAAAATCGACCTTGACCTCATCGAAGTCAGTGGAGCGTACTGCCTGCAAGTTTCTGCTCGACGATTTGTGCCATGCCCCATTCTCAGAGTCGACTATGGGCGTATATCACCTAGCGCATTCGTCGCATACGATTGCACCACTCCACCTACGCCTCGTTTCTTCAGAGAAGGAATTATCAACTCGTTTCCGGACATCGAAACGCGAGTGAACTTTCTCAACAAGTTTTATCAATGTCTTATGGCCTCGAAAATGCCTCATAAGGTTCGAAAGTTGGTCGTGGCTGGTCCGAAGGATTCAGGAAAAACTTCCTGGGCCTCTATTTTTCACCGCCTCATCGCGCCAGGTAACATCGCGTCGATTACGAGCGAGCGCCAGTTTTTCGGGGCTATGATAACAGAGGACACGCACCTCGTTCTAGTGGACGAATGGTCGATCGACACCATTCAGTCGGACCTTGCGAAGACCATATTACAGGGCGGCTGGATGGTTACAGCTGTAAAACACGAGCAACCCAGGTGCGTCATGAACAATAGTCCGTTTTATTTGACAACAAACCACGTCAAGCGACGTATCGCCATCTACGTCACGAAGTCCCTGCCCGTCACCCTTCCTGGTGTGGACAGGTGGATGTACGATCACGCGATGGATTGCGTCGCCTGGATGGTTTATGAAATCAACAAGAATATAGCCATCGTCGATAAGGACGAGTTATGGTACGAAGCTGGGATGCTGACGGACACGACAATTACCAATCAGGAAAACGAAAGGCTTTTCCAAGCACACAAATTGAAAAGCATAAGGCACGCGGACTTGGAAAATAAAATCAGCCCAAATGCAACTGCAGGCGCATCTCCCGGCATTCATCACAGCTTCGCGGTCGAATTTAACAAGAAACGTTTGGCCAAAAAGAGGCGGGCAAAGACATTCATACATGATGATTCTGATGAAGAATATTCTTCGCATGAATATCAGCCTCTAATTGGACGTATAAACGAGAGTAGCGATGATGATTTACAGTCCAGTTACAGACAGACGGAGCACGAACAACGCGAGGCAGACGTTCCCTCTAGGCCAACGTCAGCCATCATCCGAGATCGCAGACGAATCAACGACCTCTCCAGCGACGTCCCCGGCAGAATATGCTCAAGAGCATTGTGAAATCGGATATCAATCAACGACCTCTACAGCAACGTCCCCGGCAGAACATCGTGAAGAGCACTCCGAAATCACAGACCGACCAACCATCTCTGCAGCGACGACAGTTCAACGTAACGAGGAGCCCGTGCGAAACGAGGACGCTCGCAATAACGATGAACCGTTCAGCCTACCGATTCGGACGCCGTCTTGTTGGCAATTGAACAGCGCGCGCTATTTGGCCAAAGTTGCGCAACTGCTGCAGTACAACTTCAATTTCCAATATATCACGCGTGTGCACGCGCGAACATTCATCGAACAAAAGAGAAAGGCCGAGAGAAAACGGGGGAGAATGGAGCGGGAATTCTGGAGTAAAGCGGATCCCAAGATAGACGCGTGGATGCTCGTCATTGGCGAGCAACGTAATGTTTTCGATGTGAAATCCCTGGTCGTGAAATATCCCGATGTCCACAAGTACATCGAGCGCGTACGACGTTTGGTCGCGGTGAGAGTAATGTCTTGTAAGTGTCCCGTCTTCCAAGCATTGGAGAAGTGCAAAGAAGAAATTGAAAGTCATGATCCTCAAACGGAAAGAAATGAGGCAGAAGAAGACGTGGACAGTCAGGGCTTGCCGCGTCGCCCACAGTTGAGTTCGCAAACGTATTGGACAAAATTAAAAAGTTGGAGACCGTGGTAAAACCGTGTAAATGTTACCGTTTCTAATTGTTGTGTTGAGTGAATTGAATTTCTAACATATAGAGATGTGTCATAATTTTTCTTTAAGCTAATGTATTTCAAATACATGTGCTATAAATTTATGTTCTGATTTATTAAAAAAGAAGTGTTGAAAAACGAGTTAATAAATTATACACAGCACATATCATTCGTAGCTCCAAGAATAATATTTTAATAATTATAGGCTACTCGAGCTTTTAACGCAAACTCAGAAAATATTCCTGAGCCCCAGACGGGGATAAAACCCGTAACCAATTCATGATCTCCGTGTTTAGACGCTCTATCTGAGTTCTGGTAGCTCAATGCAGGTTAGAGCGTCTAATCGGAGATCATGAAGGTTGCGGGTTCGACTCCCGTCTGGCGCTCAGAAACATTTTTTGAGTTTCCGTTAAAAGCTTGAGTAGCAAACAATTTATCATATTAAAATAACCAAGCTGCAAATCACTTTAGTATAATATTTTAATAGTTGGTTATTAACGGCCTTCTCTGATCTAGAATTAATACAGTAATACTTGGAGTCCTGTGCGTTTCCTGACAGCCAGTGGTCTTGAATATCAATTAACTTTGCACGTATAATCTATTAACCTCATTAGCACCGGCTACCATAGTTCGGTAGCCGGTCGTTGCTCTACAGTAGCCGGTCAGTTTAATAAGGTTTACATCTACTGTATGAGGCGCCGTGTGTTGCATAATTCAAACCTTTTTCTTCGCTCAACTGAAAAGCTCACAACACATGTTGAAACGCCAAAACCATGCATTTCACCATGTGAAATACACACAACACATGTTGAATAGCGAAATTAATGCTAAAAATGATTATTTTACTCAATTTTTGCGTGAATTTCAGTCTATTTTTGTGCAGATTTCAGTCTATTCTTGTGCCAATTTCAGTCTATTTTTTTACTGATAAAACTCTGATGATTGGGGTGACTGTAAGCGCCCTCATGTAACATACCGACTATAGCTAGGAATTCAGTGTTTTTTTTTGTAAATCTCAGTGTGTTTTTGTGCGAATTTCAGTCTGTTTTTTTGTAAATCTCAGTCCGGTGTTCGAACAGTGTGCCAATTGGCACAAAAATAGACTGAAATTGGCACAAAAACACACTGAGATTTACAAAAAAACAGACTGAATTCCTAGCTAGTCGTTATGTTACATGAGAGCGCTTACAGTCACCCCAATCATCAGAGTTTTATCAGTAAAAAAATAGACTGAAAAATTGGCACAAGAATAGACTGAAATCTGCACAAAAATAGACTGAAATTCACGCAAAAATTGAGTAAAATAATCATTTTTAGCATTAATTTCGCTATTCAACATGTGTTGTGTGTATTTCACATGGTGAAATGCATGGTTTTGGCGTTTCAACATGTGTTGTGAGCTTTTCAGTTGAGCGAAGAAAAAGGTTTGAATTATGCAACACACGGCGCCTCATATAGTTATGAATATCAATTAACTTTGCACGTATAATATATTCACCTCATGACCACCGGCTACCATTGTTCGGTAGCCAGTGGTTTTCATTCGGTAGCCGTCGGTAGCCAGGGCAGTGGTCTTGAATATCAATTAACTTTCGAATAATTTGCATATCGGGTTAATATATTCTCGGTGCCGCCAATGTATTATTATTTACAAACAGTCTATAATAGGAAAAATCAAAATTAATCGATCTGTTAATTTATAGGGCCCATACTATTATATTTAACTTTAGACTAATTTCAATGCAACGGCTCTCACTCGTAGAGTCCTGGCTTCTCTCCCCTCTTGAAAATGAAATGCTGGGTACTTGTCGAAACCTGTTCTTATGTAACCGTCTTCTTTTTTAGTAAACTTTACGGCTATTTTACGCCGTGGCGATCTTGTCTTTTCCACACAAACAGCCCCATCTTCTTTCGGCTGACGTTGATCTTTGTAACCGATTTCTGTTTCCAAATGCTCGTCTTTCAACCGCAACTCCACATAACTGTCCATGACTTCACCTTCCCTGCCGCGCAGTTTTTCCATACATCTGCGTCCTCTCATGGCCACCTCTCGCGATCGACGTTTCTGGTAATGCACTCGGGCGACGTTCGAACTGTGTTTCTGATCTTCGGAAACGACCTGTTGTTCTTCGACATTTAATATCGTAGCACTTTCCGTCTCGATTACTTGTCGGTATCTTGTCGGATGAATGTACTTTCCTATTGCTTGAAAAACTAACACGCTCAAAAGATCGGTGAGTTTCTGAAATTGCGCACCGTTTCGATTTACGAGCAGGTACTCGCATTGCGGTTCGAGTAACGGTCTTACGAAACGCACGTAGTCGTCGACGATGTCCAAACTTATCTCGTCAAAATATAAAGAATCAAATCCGTACTTTTTGGCCGTTTTAAATTTAGTTTGGTCTACCATGCCGCCGTTGCTCTTCGCGTTTTCAAACATCGCGAGGGTCAAGTATTGGTAGGTCATCGGTCGACAACCCTTTATTTTAACAAACATTAACACTGCAAGGAATCGCGTGGCAAATGTTAAATCGGTTGGCGATAGAATATTCACATTTTTCTTGCACTCTTCTAAAATCGCCTTGTAGCGATCTATGTGAAAGGGAACGACCGTCTGTAACTCGCCAAGAGACGCCCAGCTTCTGCGCGATTCCAATGTTTCGATATCCAAGTCGGTTGTCCAATGCGATCGCATTTGTTTCCTCAAGCACTTCTTGGCTCGTTTGATGTACACTTCTGTGACAGCAAAGTTTTGAAGCACAGAGCCGGGTGGTGAATTAAATTTACGAAAGTCAAGTATGTCCGAAATGGCTGCTACGTAGCCTAGTCGACCGGATTGGCCCATCTGCCACGCAGATTCGAGGTTGTCGAGGAAGTCCGTCAGCAGTTTAGAAGAGCCCAAGAAGTAATCGACAATTTCAACGTTCGACAGCACCGTCGATTCATCTTCTCCCGATTGTTGACAACAAAATTTCAGGAACTTCAAAGCTCGCGTGACCGCAATTTCTGCTTGCTTTAACGTCTTTCCTCCTCCCGTTGTATTTGCAACCAGACGGAAAAAGAACGAGCGAATTCGTTCTCTGACGAACAACAAAGCAGAGGCACTTTGCTTCTGTTCGATTTCACTTGTAGTGGGGTCACGTGGTCGATTGTGTCGGCGACTATTTTCTGTTTCTCATCGAAGTAAACGTACCAAGGATGTTTCGATTTTACGTGCTTTCGACAGCCTCGGCGACTATGGAAGCCTGGATGGTCGCAGTTAGGAAGTGGACAACGATCTAGGCCGTCTGCATCTTTCTGTAGATGTAGTCGTCTTGGCTTTTTGAATGCCCCGTCCAGAAACTTCCAATCGACGCCAGCATCTCGACCAGCCATCCAACGACAGCAGTGGACAGCAACGCGCTAACACTATACCAGACATTAAGCGATTGTTCTTGACATGTTTATTTTTTCTTGCACTTCATGGGTAGGCGTATTTATACCCTAAATGCATGGCATTATCTTTCCTATGGGATTTGGTGAATTGTTAAATTCAAGAATTAAAGAGTTCCTAATCAGCGAGCACTGAAGTTAATTGATATTCAAGACCACTGGCTACCTGGCTACCGACTGGCTACCGAATGAAAACCACTGGCTACCGAACAATGGTAGCCCCCCCCCCCCCCCGTGAGTCAGAAAACGTACAGTATTACTGCATTAGATCAAAGGACAAGGCCAGTCAGTTAATGACCAACTATAAAAATGGTATTCTTCGAGCTACGAATGATATGGTATAATTTATTGACTCGTTCTTCAACAACACTGCTTTTCAAAATCAAACTAGAAATTTAAAACTGAGTTTTGAAAAGAACGAGCAATCTAAATATATGCAATATATCTGATAACACATATCCCACGTTCTTTTCATTAAATTTCTGTTTGTGATTCAGACGTTTAAAGCGGGTTTTTTAAAGAACGAGGCATACAGATGTATGTTATATGTGATAATATATATATATATATATACACTCGTTCTTTGAAAACCCCGCTTTTCTGTATCCATGCAAACAGATATTTAATGTAGAGTTTTATTATTACGAGGATTACGTATTGCATCGTTATTTTTATAACCTTATCTTAAATTTCTGTTTTGATTCAAAAAATTAAGCGGTCGTATATTTTAAAGAACGAGAAATACTTGTATACCACATACATTTACTCTGTAAATCGTACTGCTTATGTTGTCATGAAAACTACACATGCATGTTTGTCAAAATGCTAAACTGGGCGACACGTTCCATTTCAACGGGAACAAACAGATCCTATTCAGAATAAGTTAGGAACACCCTTTACTCATGCGGAACGTTTTGTTCCCCAAGCGCCAGATGTCATAGTTCCTAAAAGAGGAACCGATCGAGCTGTTCCTATTCTGTGGAGCGGAACAAATCGTTCTCACTTTGAAAATGAGACCGAGTTGTTCCTCTTTGATGTGTTCTTTTTACGAAAGGAACGACACGGGTCTGTTCCGAAACACAGGCGGAACAAATCGTTCGCTCGCATATCGTTCCGATTGATCAAAACAAAGGCAAACAGCGTTCGAAGATCAAATGAATTTTGACTCCCATTTGAGCATATGCAGCTTATATGCTTTGTTTAACCGTCGATGTTAGAGTAAATGCACCGCTTCAGGTCTCCTATCATGATTTAAGACAAAAACAATAGAAATGCTTGCTCTGTAGCACAAAACATTAACACTAATACGAACAAATTTAGGGAAGTGCCAACAAGAACTAGAAGAACAAGAACAAGAACAAGAACAAAAACAAAAACAAAAACAAAAACAAAAACAAAAACAAAAACAAGAACAAAACGAGAGCAAGAACAAGAACAAGTACAAGAACAACAACAACAACAACAACAACGAGATCAACAAGAACTAGAAGAACAAGAACTAGAAGAACAAGAACAAGAACAAGAACAAGAACAAGAGCAAAAACAACAAGAACAACAACGAGATCAAGAACTAGAAGAACAAGAACTGAAGAACAAGAACAAGAACAAAAACAAGAACAAAACGAGAGCAAGAACAAGCGCGAGAACAAGAACGAGAACAAGAACAAGTAGAACATAAACAAAAACGAGAACAGCCAAAAGAACGAGAAAAACACATATAGGACACATAAAAAAACATTTAGTTAAATATTTAATCTTAAACTAACCTCGATCTTGTTATTTTCAAGGTAGTTAACCTTGCTTGTATCAACGAGATTTAGGCTAGCATTAGGCTTCATGTTATTATTCGTTTCCCGTTTCTCCTTGACTTTTGAAAACGTCTTGTCGTCAACGATGGTGCAGCTAGCCAGCTGGTCACCTTCATTTGAACGTATTTGAATATCATTCACTACGGCAGATGACGCTGATTCAGTAGTTTGGGAAACATTTGAACCAACACCTTCATTAAAAGTTCACAAAGGAGTGTTATATAATGATATAGTGATTGTGTATTGACTGCGATGGAATTTTTTTAAATTCTTTTAAGTCCGTTTCAAACTTGTAAATTAAAACAACAATAAGTTGCACAAAAATACAGTAAAACGTTACCCACGAATTAAGAACATAAATATCAAAATACTTTTAAAACACAATGTGCACTTACTTTTCGTTGAAGGCGCAAACTGGTATGCATTATACGAAACACTGAGTAAAACAACCAGGCGAAATAGAGCACAATATGAGAGAACGCGTTTTGGGCTGTTGCGTTTTGAGGAATTATCTGGTCGCTTTAATGGACGAGCTGTCATTTTTAAGCCTCGCAAATAAGAAAATGCATTTAAGACACAGTGGACATTAATAGCCGTAAAAATTATTTAAAAAATATATATATTGACTATTGATTAGAAAACTAGATAATATAGTTTTTACTTCTCTTACCTAAGCAAGATAACCTGCTTATATCCTCTCCGTTGTTCCTTTATTTCAACGGCACGAGAACGCAAGATATACACGATCAAAGAGAAAATAAAAAAGTTGAGAGATTGAAAACCAGATTTTTATGAGCCGTTCCTGTTTTTACTCCAATTCCACAACCTGATATGAGAAAAGCTATCCTGATCTCAAAAAAGCTATCCTCGTTATATAAACGAAGGAAAACTAAGTATAAGCTAATTGCATTTTAGGACATCAATAATTAAAGGTGATATATTGGCCGTACACAGAATATGGGATGCTCTTTATGCTGGTTTTTGACAGCGCTTCGTGTGATCGTTTCATTACCTGCAAAAGCAGCGCATTAAAACAAGTTCATTGAATGGAAACGATTTCATTATTAAACACAATACACTTCAAGGCCGTATAAATAAAGAGATTATTATTATATATTATTATCTCTCTATCTAAAGATTCGTGATATATCTTAATATATCTTATCCTGATGTTCGGTATAAGCGAAATAAAAATATTACTAAAAGCTTTACTTTAGATAGGTTGAAAAACGTTGATAAACTTAACACATCTTCGCGGGGCCGTATACAAAATACGCGACGCTCTTTACGCTGTAACGCTCTTTACGCTGTAGTGACGCTTTGTGATCGTTTCATTACCTGCAAAAGCAGCTCATTAAAAAGCTGAATGCGCCACCGCGTTGCCTAAATATAAAGTGTACTTCTCTATCTAAATGGATTTCACACATTGGATTCGTGATATATATATATATATATATATAATATATATATATATATATATATATATATATATATATATATATATATATATATATATATATATATATATATATTATATATATATATATATATATATATATATATATATTAATTCATGAAAAATATAAACGGAATTAAATCATTTTCTAATTGTGAGTTTTTAATAGTGCTGTGCGCCGGAGTGCCGGAGGCCGGAGCGCTGCCGGAGCTCCGGCGTTTTTTGTGCAGACAGGCCGGAGTTGGGTTGTTTTCTTCTCGCTCCGGCTGGAAAATCAGAATGACAAAAATATGACAATTTCAACGAAACATTGTTCACAAATAATGGTTACACTGAACTTGCAGAATGTGCATATGATCTGAAGTCTGGTCTGTTGAGTCAAACCATTTCAGCTACCGGAAACAGCCAAATTAACAGAGATGGCAAAGTTAATACTCAGGAATTATTAGATTTATATTGATATCGCCACAAAAACGAATGGCCTACTTTGAAGCGCGTCTAGCTCTCTCGTATCTTTCTTGTCCACCGTCCTCTGTCACTTCTTAGTGATCTTATCGTTGACGGGGAACATCGCCTCAAAGAAGCGTTGCGCACTCCTTCCAGGCAACATCGGTCGCTTAGCGTTCATTAAATTTAATTATAAGAAGTTTCAAAAACCCTTGGCAATTTACACTTGCATTTCGTTATTTGTATTTTGTAGTTGCATAACTTATTCGGTTCTATAAAGTTTTCCTCATTTCTGCCATTCCTAGTTGTAACCGGCTTTCGGTTGGTTATACTTTTTACGGCTTTCACCGGAAGTATAGACCCTGGGGACAAATTTGAGGCGAATAATATCCGGGTTTTATCCGGTTGGACTTTATCCCAGCAAGCCGGAGCCGGATATCAGAACTGTAAAGCGGCCGGAGCCGGCATATACCCCACGATTTTATTACGCGTGGTGAGCCGGAGCTGAAAACCCGGAGTTTGCAACAACGAATTTAATTTTTATTTGCTTAGTTTATTTTAAATGTTTAAAAACAATTACTTGAGGCCTTTTGTTCTTCAACATCAAGTGATGTACATCTTTCATGACATAGGTTGATGTGTTCGTTTCATAGGTTGCTTTCTAACTTTTCTACCAGCTCTCGTCCGGTAAAAGTTAGGGCTTGATTTTGCGTTTCTTATGTCATTCGTTTTTAGTGCAAAGTTGAAAACTTTGCAGTATTGTGATGAGGCCTGAGGGGCGACGATAGTATTAACATCTGAGAGTTCCGGGGGTTGTGGCTGCCTTATTATTTCGTAGTGTTTTGGTCCTTCAATTTACTAAGATCACTGGAAAAGTGAATGTAAAGTACCTGAACGACGAGAGCAGACCGTTAAGTGAGATATCGATGGTTTTTTTACATGTCAAATTGCAACGCAGTT
Source organism: Chrysogorgia sp. JL179-B06 (assembly GCA_035772405.1). Lineage (NCBI taxonomy): Eukaryota > Metazoa > Cnidaria > Anthozoa > Scleralcyonacea > Chrysogorgiidae > Chrysogorgia > Chrysogorgia sp. JL179-B06. The sequence goes on along the minus strand of JAYKKM010000360.1, from coordinate 1,184,956 downwards.
TGATTTCGTTATCTCGAATATTTCATAATATGTCTCGAATATAAGATGTGTCCCCCCCCGGGTTTTTATGCTAACATGCTACTGCGCACGCGCAAAACATGGCTGACCCAAGGAGCGAGTCTTCTCGAAACAGAGATTTTATGGACTTACAGTATTAAATATGGTGTAGGAGAAAGGATTCGTTGTCTGTCAGGGGAAGACGAGCCTGGATACACAATTTAAAAGGTTCTGACATTCAGGATATTTCTTCTGTCACGTTGTGTCACGAGTCAACCTAGTGTCGGTAAGCGCAGCGTATTTATCTTCCGAGTCTCTGTTATAAATGGAACATAACCTGCGAGATTATTTTGTTAGAAATTTTATAGAGTCCTGCACTTTTGTAAAGCGTATTGTTTACTTTCTGTAGTTTCGCTATTTACTTCATGTTAATTTTATCAGTATTTGACTATTTGAAATTTTTATTGTATAATGTACATGTATGTAGAAGATATTGTTGTTTTGGGTAATGAGCTGTTCAGCATTAATATGAGTACCGATTTGACAGCTTGTATTATAGAAATAGCACTGTATGCCCAATCTGAAAGACATGCCTTGTTCCTTGGCCATTTATTGGCTGTATAATTGTAGCCTTGGAGAAATTAGGTGCTGTTCCAATAATATGAACTGTCAAATTAAGAGCATTTGAAACTGCCTGAATAATTATATTATTAGCCCACGTTCACTAGAACTATTTTGTGATGTACCTATCAATACTAATAACCCAGGGTTCGACACTGACGGGATATATTGACTGATTTACTTTTTCTGAGACAGGGGAATTTTATTTTTTAAAAGATCGAGGGATGTGGTTTTTAACACATAAAATATTTTTAATAGTCTTTACTACTTATTGACCGAGCATGAGGTCTGTACTAGTGAAATATCGGACCGACTTTTTATAGTAGTGCAAAAACGGAGGTCTGATATTTCACTAGTACATACCGAACAAGCGAGGTCAATAAGTAGTTTATTATATGACCAAAAATCTTGAGAACGTTAATAATAAACTGGTGACAAATAATGTATAAAAACATGTATTTTATTATTTTGAAATATGCATCAAACATGCAACTTTTACAAACAACAACCGCATTTATCTGGCTTTTTAAAACTATATTTGGCTTCCTATAAGAAATTTAACTGGATTCCTTTTTTAATAACAATAAAAAGAACTTTCTTTGTGAAAAGAAAATAACTTTGTTTTTGCTCTTAGCTAGCGGTCCGGAACGGCAAGTTCCAGACCGTTCAGGAACCAATCAAATTGCAGGATTTCATGTTCCGGACCGCTCACGAAAATAGTCATATAATAAAACTACTTAATGACCAAGAGTGAGTCTAACTGAGATCTTGCTGTAGCGGCCGAGCAATAGCGGCCAAGGTTTGGTTTATATGGCACTTTTTATTACAAAATCAATTTTGTATTTCTTGGTCTCTGGACTTCGCTTCCTTTAACTTTGTCAAAACACCAGACTAGCATTATTTTCTGTTGTTTCTTTCTCGTCTGGATACTAAAATTTACTTTTATTATGTTTATTTCTTCCCAATAATCATAGGGCATTAGCCAGTGAAATGTTATCCATAGACATGGTTGCCATAATGTTCTGTCCAACTTATCACCTTTATCATTAAAATAATAAAGATCAAGAATTGTTTTTCTTACTAAATATAGTAACTATTAATAATACTGCAGCTTTAAAAGCAAGATGTCAATGATGTTAATATGTCAATGATGTTAATATTGTTAATATGTTAGATGTTAATTTGTTAATATGTTAATGATGTTAATATGTCCTGATGTTCGTTATATAAAGGAAGGAAAACTATAATAAGTTATAAACGTTGATAAACTTAAAGCGACACTCCGGCCCAAATACAAATGTAGTTCATATGAAAGATCTTACTGACTTTAGATTATTTCCAAAGTTTCAGCATTCCTATCAATTTAGTTAAGAAGATGTGGCTAGTTGAAGTTGGAGAGTTTGTCCAATTTCGACGCCATTTTGTTTCTCAAATATGACGTCACTGAGTGACGTGTCTCGTATTATGCCTAAGAAGCTCCTCTACTTTCCTGCATGATGAACTAAATAGTTTATTTCGACTAATTTTCGTCCAAAGACCATTCACAATAACTATCACTATGTGATCGCCATCAAAACAACTCCACTGACGATAAAGAATCACTCAATGACGTCATATTTTCAAAACCAATATGGCGTCAAAATCCACAAATTTTCAACTTCAACTAGCAATATCTTCTCAACTAAATTGATAGGAATGCTGAAACTTTGGAAATAAACTAAAGTCAGTAAGATCTTTCATATGAACTGCATTTGTATTTGGGCCGGAGTGTCCCTTTAACACGTCTTCGGGGCCGTATACAAAATACGTGACGCTCTTCACGCTCATGATTATTGACAGCCCCTCCCTCTTGTGATCGTTTCATTACCTGCAAAAGCTGCTCATTAAAACAAACTCATTAAAATGGAAATGATTTCATTCAGTTAATATAAGCCTTGTAGCTGAATGGGCCACTGTGCTTAAATAAAGTGTACTTCTCTATCTAAATGGATTTCACTCATTGAATTCGTGATATATATCAATTCAAGAAAAATATAAACGGAATTAAATTTTTAATTGTGAGTTTTTAATTTAGAGTTATTGCAGATGTTAATTTTAGCATTAAATGCGGAATACGAAACGAGTCCAAACAATCGTTTTTCACGCAGTATTTATTCAATTATTTCATTGTGATCGGACTCAATGCGAACTCGAGACAGGTCTATGAAAACTAAACAACGTAATCTCAGTGTGATAACAATTTCCTAATCATAATAATTCTCGAAGTATTTAAAAGTTGACATTGTCAAAACGTCAACGCCTTATTAATTATTCCGTGTTACCTACGCGTTATGCACACGAATGGATAGAAATGATAATGAAATTTCTAGGACATTGGCAATAAAAAATAAGTACCTTTTAGATCAAAGTACGGGACTTAAATAGCCAAAATATAGTAGTTTGAAGTTGCAAATATGCTCGTAAAGCGTCAAGGAGAGTGTATTTAAAACAATAACGTTAACTCGGGCTACTTGTGCTTAATTGTGATCAAGATACTTGCTAGCCACATTCCTTATGAATCTTATCACACAAATTGAGCGAACACTTATAGTAATAGAGACCAAAGATGGCACATGAACATGAACACACCGCGTGGTTTCGCAAAACCATCGGGGTGATGCAATAATTGTAATTTGTCTACCCGAAAAATAATACAGGAAGCCACCGAAACCTAGACTCAGCTACCACCACAGTAGCCCGAGTAACAAGCAAATGTTAACAACAAAATAAACATGTTTTAAACGTCATCCCCTTCGATATACCCACTGCGAACTGGAAAAACATTGTAATACAGGAAAATCAATTTCTGAGGTTGCTTTAGATTGAGTTGCACCGTACGCGTTTTATAGTTTGGCTCCTCGAACAATTCAAAATAGTCTGATAGTGCTTCGTCTGATAGTGCTTCGATTAAGAGCCGCATTGTTGTGAACTGGAATGCGGCGCTGCTAATTTGGAATCCGTAGACGGTCGGTAGCATCTTTTTATTATGTATATATGGTTCACTTACAATGGGATTACATAAATATTAATTATCAACCGAAATTGTTTCAATTTCGCTTGCATAGTTGAGTGGTCTGTGTTATTGATTTTTACTTGTGAGGTCGGGTGAGTATGATTTTTTTCCATTTTTTTAAATTTTTACTTTACCTTTTTTTCTTTTTAATAGGGTTAGGATTAAGGTTAGGGTTAGTTTTAGGTTTGGTTTAGAATATTATCAAAAAATAGTCGCGCGTAAAAAAATCCAAAGATGCACCGATCATCAAAGATGCTACCGACTGTCTACGGATTCCAAATGCGCTGCGGTGCTGATTCGAGGATGGCGCTCTTTAATATTTTTTCTCTCAAATGTGGCGCTTATTCGGGGGAGGCGCTTAATCGGGGCAGCGTTTAATCGAGTAACTACGGTATTGGAATGTCACGCATGAAATTTGTTTCGTACGTAAAATTAATAACAGCTTATTGACCCAACCTCGTTCGCAGGGCATTTTGCCTCCACGGTGGAAGGTCGGCGAAAATGGCCCTGGGATCGGCTGGTCACATGACTCCCAGAGTTTCTGGGTGTTTAGATATGATAATTTTTGTGGTCTTTGTTCCATTGCCTTTGTCTACTTTGTTGACATGAATAATTGAGAAATATTCAATGCTCTTCAGAGTTGTTCATGAAAGCATTCATCGCATAAAAGCAGCTAACAAGCTTAATAATCCACCATACCTCCATGGTTATCTCTTACAAAAGGTATGAAGAAGCATATATCCAATTTAGCGAAAGCTATCACTTCTATTTTGCTGTAAAATCACATTTAGATGAATAAATTATACTCGGCTGAATTAATTGAGTTTTATGGCAGGCCAATCGCATTATAGAATGGACCAGCCGATCCCAGGGCCATTTTCGCCGACCTTCCGCCGTGGAGGCAAAATGTACAGTGAAATACCCGAGCACGATGTTTGTACAGTGAAATGTCGGGCAGACATTTTTATTACGGGAGAAAAAAAGAAGGTCCGATATTTTACCAAGAACTAAAACACTCGTAGTATCCATATGTCACTACTTCCGGGATGCGAGTTGCGTATTTCTCGTATTTCACGCTCGCGAGTGGATATCGACAAAAATGCCACCACCCGCCAAAACATCATGGTCAACATTTGTGAAGATCATGAGCGATGACGAAGTTAGCCATGGTTCTGCGAGCAACAGGAAAACGAAAATACCAAGAAAAATCTCTTTATGATATCAACCTTGTTATCCAGTAGAGTGACCAATACTGAAAATATATTAAACTATAAAATAAACAGAACACTACACGGTAGCTCAAAGATACGGATTTTATGTTCTCGTGACAAGAGCAATATAGGACCTCTTTCATAATGGAGCATATTAAATATTCTTTTATGTGCTTTTTAATTAGACTTTATGTCCTCATTTGTGCTTCTAAAATTCAAAAGAATCTTTGCTTCAGGTTGTAAAGGATAATTTATATCCGCATAAAAATATTTAATATAGCATCATTACGAAAGCGGTCTATGTCTTACTCGTTCGCGGCGCTCACTCGTGAGATATTGTTCTTGCCACTCGAACATAAAATCCATATCCTCTCACCACCGTGTAATATCCCCTTTTTACAGACCGAACAACTGAGGTTAATAAGCTGTTAGTTATATGGCAAAGTGAAAAGGGAGTAAACTGCCAAGATTTTTAACAACGAAATACTGACTTTCGAGCGGAGCCCTTCATCAGTGTAAGACGTGATGAAATAAAACAAATAGGGCTTATACATATGCCAAAAGGGTGTCACAAGTAGAAAGTAGCCAATCAAATGCACGGGAGATAAACAAACTAATAATAAATTATTCTGGGTATATTACAGGTAATATTTTGCATTTCGTGGTGAAGGAAATTTCGAGTGTTGGAATATATATATTTTAAGACCAAACCGGGACCAGATGCGAAAAGTTAAATCATTTGCTATTTTTTCAGTCGACAGCAAACAGACTGAGGGGGAGAGAGAAATGACAGGTCCGATATTCAAGGGGATTATGGGATAGGGGATTGTATCAAAAGTTGAATTCCGATCCCACTCAATCTCACCAAAAATCCGTCAAAACTACCATCAATAATTTTATCCAAGCCGGCGAATTGCCTGCCTCTGCATCTAACCCTATATTAACAACCTTCAGAACGCCTATCATATATTTCCTACCTAAATTCATAAACCTAACATTGCCCCACGGCCCCCACCGAGCTTATTTCCAGATTTATAGACGTTATGTTTCCTTTGGTTAAGAAGTTACCTTCTTATATCAAAGATACTAAACATGCTTTGTAAATTTTCGACCAGTTACGTTTCAGTAGTTCTGATAAATTTATTTTCACCATGGACGTCAAGTCCTTATACACCGTCATTCCTCATCGTGAAGTCTGAAGTTTTTCTTTGATCAGCGCACCGCTTAGCAGAACTAGTGCTTACACTTAACAATTTTTAGTTTGATGGTGAACATTATCAACAAATAAGTGCAGGTGTTGCGATGGGCACCAACATTTAATGGGTCCAAGCTATGCTAACTTATTTGTAGGTTATGTTGAAAAACAGATCTTTGAAAGTTATACAGGTCCTTGCCTGATTTCTTCGGCAGATTTATCGATGACTGTTTAGGAACAGCGTCATGCTCACGTGTCCTTTTAGAGCAGTTCATCAACTTTGTTGACGATTTTCATCCTGTTCTGAAGTTCACGTGGGAAATCAGCGAGACCTGTGTGTCGTTCCTTGATATTTTAATCACGATTAATCGTGATTCACTCAAAACGTCAGTCTCGTACAAGCCTAGTGACTCCCATAGTTATCTTCTATTTTCTTCCTCTCATCCCAACCACAGTAAGCAATCATGCATCCTTTACTATCAATTTTTGCGTCTTCGCCGCTTATGTAGCGACGACCAAGATTTTCAAGCCAAAGCAATGGAAATGAGATATTTTTTTGTTCAACGTGGTTACCTTACCAAGCTTCTAGATCTCGCCGTTCAGAAAGATTTTTCTCATCCCCCGCCGTTTAGACACCCTTCAACCACCTTTGGAACAAGTTTCAAAACAACAAAATTCCTCTAGTTCTAATATTTCAATCAATCTGAATTTTCACATTTAACAAAATGACTGAGACGTCAGCCATTTTCACCGATAACCCTTGCATGGTATCTTTTCGCCGTAATAAAAACATTCGTGATTTCTCAGTACATAGTAAACAAAATACCTCTGCACCAGCGGGAACATGTTCTTGCGGCCGTTTCCGCTGCTACCCATGCCATTTTCTTAATTCCACTACAGTTATCACTGCCCTCAAATTCGACCACACAATCCGTTATACTTTTTCATGCACGTCCACCAACATCATTTATTGCATTTCTTGCGATAAATGCCCTAAAATCTACATCGGTGAAACTGGGCGACGCCTTTCAGACAGGTTTGCTGAACATCTTCGTTCCGTGAGGAACCATGATGTTGATAAACCTGTAGCCCGCCATTTAAACAGCTCTAACCATTTGGTTTCTGACATGAAAGTCTGTGCCATCCTTCCCATCTCAGGTGGTAACTATAATCGCAAACGGCAAGAAAAGCGTCTCATTTTGAAACTTTTTGAAAAATTTTGAAACACATCCTCAGGTCTTAACAAACGTTTTTCGGGCAGGCTAACGTTTTTCTTTTATTTAATTTACTACAATGTTTTTGTTATTTTAGTTTGCAAGAAACTATTAACTCATGCACTTTCATTCCTTATCAAGTTTTTGTTTCTTACCGCTTTACTATCGCGTTACCCGTAATCCTTTTGAATATTGGACCTGTCATTTCTTCCTCCCCCTCAGGCTGTTTGCTGATCGACTGTAAAAATAGCAAATGACTTAACTTTTCGCATCTCATTAATTCTTAGTTTGTTTATTTCCCGTGTATTTGATTGGCTACTTTCTACTTGTGACACCCTTTTGGCATAATATAAGCCGTATTTATTTTATTTCATCTCGCCGCTCGAAACGTCAGTATTTCATTACTAAAAATCTTGGCACCACCTTTTCACTTTGCTATATATCCAAAACACTGTCTACGCAGCACCCTACTTTTTATTACTTTTTTGTTAGTTATATGGCGTCAATAACGAGAACTTTTTAACAGTCATGTATATGACTTCACTATAGGATGTATTTATTAGATTCGCTTTCTTGTTTCGTTTTTAAAGTAAAGATGAACAGATTTCAGATGAAGGAAAAGTTATAGAAAATCATATACTTTCGAGATACAACCGGGAGCAGTTGCGTAGAAAATTTAAATTCAAGTCTTTCCGGCTGGGAATTTAATCCGCGAACTCGCATCTCTAGACCAGCGCTATGACGAATTTGCGGCAGTTTACTACACGGCACTTTTTTGTTCCGTTCAGATAAAGTTTTCAATTTCTTGCTGCATGACCAGAGGTTGTCGCGAACATGTATTTCTATAGTTATTATTATGATTATACAGTCAAGGGTGCTTCGAATTCAAGGGGATCAAGCTCTTGGATTTTCAGAATTTTCACGGACAATATAAGAGAGCGGATACAATAAGGGAACGGCAATATTGATCTGCAACAATAGCTGATCCGGTTAAGAGTGTCACTTGAGAGTTATTAGGCCACTCCAAATAAGAATTTAGTTTCCCGTCCACCGCCCGCATCTCCTGGAACTGGCCTCGTGATTTGTCCAATATTCTGCCCTTGTTTCCATTATTTGCCCTTCTGTAATCAAGAATAATAACAAAAAGAATAACTGTTTCCGAACAATCTACAGTTGAAGCTATTATATATCAACTGAAATAACTTAACGTACAAATACGAAATAACGTGGTTGATAATGTGTGACGACGAAATACTGAATAGGTTGATAGTATTTGGTTATGAAAGACGGAACACAAGATTTAGGGTATATGCTCATTTATATTAACCATAATGGTAATGGACAGCCCGCATGCAATTCTCTAAAAGGAGGGGACGGGAAACTGAAGTCTAATTTGGAATAGCCTTACTAATTGTCAACTCTTTAACGATGTATCTAAGTGAAGCCTTTTAGCTGCGTATCTTAAAGAATCAATTTTCTATAATAAAGAAATAAAGATTTCATTGCCGAATATTTTGAATAATCGACGATTGCCGAAACGAGGTCTTTTCAGAGAGATATAGAAAGATGACAGACGTCTTAATTCTAGGCCCTGCTGATATGGTGTTATAGTTCATTCAACTCCGGATTATGCGATAGGGGATTATATCAAAAAGAAGAAGTTGAATTCCGATCCTACTCAATCTCACCAAAAATCCGTCAAAACTACCATCAATAATTTCATCCAAGCCGGCGAATTGCCTGCCTCTGCATCTAACCTTATCTTAACAAGCTTCAGAACGCATGTCATATATTTCCTACCTAAATTCATAAACCTAACAATCCTGGCAGGCCGATTGTTTCCGCTTGTAGTTGCCCCACCGAGCTCATTTCCAGATTTCTAGACGTTATGTTTCCTTTGGTTAAGAAGTTGCCTTCTTATATCAAAGATACTAAACATGGTTTGCAAATTTTCGACCAGTTACGTTTCAGTAGTTCTGATAAATTTATTTTCACCATGGACGTCAAGTCCTTATACACCGTCATTCCCCATCGTGATGGCCTTGAAGTCTGAAGTTTTTCTTTTATCAGCGCACCGCTTAGCAGAACTAGTGCTTACACTTAACAATTTTTAGTTTGATGGTGAACATTATCAACAAATAAGTGCAGGTGTTGCGATGGGCACCAAAATTTAATGGGTCCAAGCTATGCTAACTTATTTCTAGGTTATGTTGAAAAACAGATCTTTGAAAGTTATACAGGTCCTTGCCTGATTTCTTCGGTAGATTTATCGATGACTGTTTAGGAACAGCGTCATGCTCACGTGTCCTTTTAGAGCAGTTCATCAACTTTGTTGACGATTTTCATCCTGTTCTGAAGTTCACCTGGGAAATCAGCGAGACCTGTGTGTCGTTCGTTGATATTTTAATCACGATTAATCGTGATTCACTCAAAACGTCAGTCTCGTACAAGCCTAGTGACTCCCATAGTTATCTTCTATTTTCTTCCTCTCATCCCAACCACAGTAAGCAATCATGCATCCTTTACTATCAAATTTTGCGTCTTCGCCGCTTATGTAGCGACGACCAAGATTTTCAAGCCAAAGCAATGGAAATGAGATATTTTTTTGTTCAACGTGGTTACCTTACCAAGCTTCTAGATCTCGCCGTTCAGAAAGATTTTTCTCATTCCCCGCCGTTTAGACACCCTTCAACCACCTTTGGAACAAGTTTCAAAACAACAAAATTCCTCTAGTTCTAATATTTCAATCAATCTGAATTTTCACATTTAACAAAATGATCCTGAGACGTCAGCCATTTTCACCGATAACCCTTGCATGGTATCTTTTCGCCGTAATAAAAACATTCGTGATTTCTTAGTACATAGTAAACAAAATACCTCTGCACCAGCGGGAACATGTTCTTGCGGCCGTTTCCGCTGCTACCCATGCCCTTTTCTCAATTCCACTACAGTTATCACTACCCTAAAATTCGACCACACAATCCGTTATACTTTTTCATGCACGTCCACCAACATCATTTATTGCATTTCGTGCGATAAATGCCCTAAAATCTACATCGGTGAAACTGGGCGACGCCTTTCAGACAGGTTTGCTGAACATCTTCGTTCCGTGAGGAACCATGATGTTGATAAACCTGTAGCCCGCCATTTAAACAGCTCTAACCATTTGGTTTCTGACATGAAAGTCTGTGCCATCCTTCCCATCTCAGGTGGTAACTATAATCGCAAACGGCAAGAAAAGCGTCTCATTTTGAAACTTTTTGAAAAATTTTGAAACACATCCTCAGGTCTTAACAAACGTTTTTCGGGCAGGCAACGTTTTTCTTTTATTTAATTTATTACAATGTTTTTGTTATTTTAGTTTGCAAGAAACTATTAACTCATGCACTTTCATTCCTTATCAAGTTTTTGTTTCTTACCGCTTTACTATCGCGTTACCCGTAATCCTTTTGAATATTGGACCTGTCATTTCTTCCTCCCCCTCAGGTTGTTTGCTGATCGACTGTAAAAATAGCAAATGACTTAACTTTTCGCATCTCATTAATTCTTAGTTTGTTTATTTCCCGTGTATTTGATTGGCTACTTTCTACTTGTGACACCCTTTTGGCATAATATAAGCCGTATTTATTTTATTTCATCTCGTCTGATGAAGGGCTCCGCTCGAAACGTCAGTATTTCATTACTAAAAATCTTGGCACCACCTTTTCACTTTGCTATATATCCAAAACACTGTCTACGCAGCACCCTACTTTTTACTACTTTTTTGTTAGTTATATATGGCTTCAATAACGAGAACTTTTTAACAGTCATATATATGACTTCACTAGGATGTATTCATTAGATTCGCTTTCTTGTTTCGTTTTTAAAGTAAAGATGAACAGATTTCAGATGAAGGAAAGGTTATGAAAAATAACGAGTGTGAATTCATATACTTTTGTCCTTGGATCAGGTAAACGACTCCTTAAAAGAAGTCGCGTTCCGGGAGCGTAACTCGAAATTTCCATAACTCGAGTATCATTGGGACGCAAATCAGTGGCACTGCACTCTTTTGTTTTATTTCGTTCTTCAAAAATCGTCTGTTCATTACCACATTTGCGTAAAATCTTAATAACACTTACTCGCACACCCACAATCTCTTTTACCTAATCTACAAGTTTATGTTTATAGTCTATTTTTACAGGAACAACATACCAAAGTGTTGACGTAAACAGGAACAACACACCTATCACACTACATAAGGCATCACACCAGGGTCCAATCTCTGACTTTCTTCAAAGGTGTGAAGGAGCCACAACAAAGTATTAAAGACAGGTAAGTTATTATCCTATGACAAATTCCTAGTTCATCAAAATGGACACAGGACTCATAAATGCAGTACTATTTATCGACCTAAAAAATGCCTTTGACATGGTAGATCTTCAAATTATGATTAAGAAGCTTTATTTATATGGTATAAAGGGAGTCTAGTTAAATCGACATCGAAATTTGTTAGCTGTGGTGTTCCTCAAGGGTCGAACTTAGCTAGGTGCACTCGTCGTTTTGCTATATATAAATTATTTAAACGATGGAGCATGATGGAGCATGTATCGTCTGTCTACTCCAAGATTTACCACATTCACTACAGTAGAGTATATATTAATACTAGAAATACGAATCCGCAATAATACCATCGTTCGCCTTTTCTACCACTACCCCACCCAACACCACCCCTGGCATGACCGCGTATTTGTATTTTGTAGTCTCTGTCGAAGGTTCGTCGTACGTAGATTTTGAACGTTATCTCGACCAATATTTACTCGATTTTAATTCTGAAAACAGATTTGGAATTACCGAGTCTAAATACATAACACACGTGTCTATTATATTACGAGATCGTGCATACCCTTCATAAAAGTAGGTACGCAATGCGTAAATGTGACTACCGCTATTAAAGATAGAACATGTAGACTTAAGAAGCAATGCATGAAAGTGCGTGCACACAGAGACACAAAGAAATTTATAGTTATTTTACATCATTTTATAAATGTGTTGCTAATTTGAACATGGCACATACTATACATCTATTTTTATATATGGGCTGTTTCCAAAATATAGCAGGATCATCAACATGCCCCCAAGTTTCATGTGAAGTGAACTTGTAAAGTTCACATGTAAATAAAACATCTGCGGCTGGTTATATTAAGCCTGGATAGCTTATCCGGTGGATAAGTCCTAGCTAGAGAACCACGATTAGTGATGCTTTGAACAACCCAATTTAACTTTTATGCCCTGAACAGATCAACAGCAATATCACATACGTAAGTCACTACTATTCAGTGGATAACATTTAAATTAGGTTGTTCAAAGGATGATTAGTACTGTTGTTTAGATAGGACTTATGAACTAGACTAGAAATACGTATACGCCGCAACAACCCCTCGCCCGCTTACTGTTTGGAACTTTTATAGCGTAGTTCTTACAGTTGCAGTACTTATATTCGTTCTTTTACTTGAATGGTACTCCGTCGAGATGGCAGTATCCATATTTGTCCGCTTTTACCCAAAATTCTTGCGGCCATAAGAAAAGAAAATAGCTCATTTGCAATAATTTGTGAGTCAAGTTTGGTTTGTTTGTCTGCATTTTGAGCTACTAATAGCAGCAAGACGCTACGTTATTAAGTAATATCCCATTCATTTGCCAAACTGAATAGATTTTCAGTGGACAATTTGTCAATATCTCTGAGAGCTTTGTGTTGTCTGAATTTAATTGTTTCATAGAACATCAAACTAAATATCTATATAGTGCAAACTTTTTAATTTTGGGTGCAGTAACAGATCGAATAGTGGGGAAGTCTACTGCTGTTTCTACCCTTAATCACTAAGAAAACAATTACTTGTTTCACACTATTGATGATTCCACATGAAATAATCAACTCAGTAGTCAGTATAAACTGACATCAAAGGCTGTTGAAGGAAGAAAGTGCATCTTTATCATACAATAGGTCCCCATTTAAAAAAAATCAAATTCGTTCAAATGTCTAGGGATCTATTCAAATTGGGTTTACTAAGGCGTATTAGGGATTCTACCCCGATTGTTGGTGTGGATGATTATATAAAGTAAGTTGATAATTCTACCCACATTAGAGCTGGCATGGATGTGGATACTTATATAATATTGATGCTCTTGGGAGGTCTCAACGCAGGGCACGGAAACTGATCTTTTCAAAGTCGGGACTTGCAACTGATCGCGGTTAATGTGCAGGATTTATACAACTTTTGAGTTAAAATTAGTTTTTGTAACATATTACTGTACATATATCAATATGTGTTTATATTTGTAATAACTGTAATTTAAAAGTAATGAGAACCAAAACATAGTACAAACAGTTTCGTGTCGTAGCCATTTTGTTTCAAACACTCCACCAATGGGTTATATCGAACCATTTTTGAATTTTTAGCCAAGTCATGATATATGTCAAAACATACCGTAATCTCAACAATTTGACAACATTTAGACAATTCATTTACTACAATAATATCCGGACGACGATGATGCAGCTCACTCATTTCATCTTTCTCCAGAGAAAACTGGAGTTGTATGGAGTAAAATTAGGGCAAGCTATATCTTTTCTCAAATATTATCTCTCGAATAGAAGGCAGAAATGCCAAATACAAGGCTCTGTTTCATCAGAGAAATTGATCAAATGTAGTGTACCACAAGGCTCTATTTTAGGGCCACTATTTTTCCTATTATATATTAATGATTTGCCTAGACATATAAAACAAAACCTCGGATGTTTGCTGACGACACTAACCTGACCGCTTCTGGAGACTCTATTACTGACCTTGAAGCTGCAGCGAATTCTGATTTAGAAAATCTTAGAAAATGGTTAATCGCCAATAAACTTAGCATAAATGTAGCTAAGACTGAGTTTATGTTAATTGGTTCTAAACAAATGTTTGGAAGTATTTCAAATTTGAAACTAAATGTTAAAATTGAGAACGAATCAGTTAAACAAGTTTACGAATCCAAAACTTTTGGAGTGACAATTGACCACCATTTATCTTGGAGTAGTAACACTGAGAATGTTTGCAAGAAAATAACATCCGGTATATCGGCTCTTAGACGACTGAAAGAATTTGCTGATAAGCAAACCATTCTTTCTGTGTATAATGCTATTGTTCGGCCATACTTCGATTACTGCTGTGAAGTGTGGGATGTGTTTGGCGAAACACAATCAAAAAAGACTCCAAAAAAAACTCCAAAATAGAGCTGCTCGAAATTATTATGAATATGAACAATGACACAGATCATTCTGTTGCTCTGCAAGCATTGGGCTGGAAGCCACTTAAAACAGAAAGAAAGAAAGGGAAAGCAAAAATAATGTACAAATTATTAAATAAAATGGGTCCTAGGTCACTCACTAATCTTTTCACATATAAAGGTAAAAAACAAAGTATCACCTTCGGGACATTTCAAGTAGCCTTTGTTTACCACAACCGCGTACTAATAATATGAAAAAAAGTTTCATGTATGACGGAGCACACCTTTGGAATTCTATTCCAAAAGAAATTAGAGAGAGCAAATCCCTTTCTGCCTTTCAAAAGAAAATCGCTGCTCACATTGATTGATTGATTGATAGTAAATGCAACTTTGAAGTACTGTACCTGTAAATATAGATTACTGTATACTAGTTAATAACTTTAAAATTTTTTATCTGTATATTTTTGCACACGCCCCCCATTTTTTATCTCACTCATCAGGTGAATCATCTATTTCACCTGATGAGTGTGGCAAGTTCAACACTTGCCATACGAAACAGATCTGTAGTGATTACAAATTCGATGAAGTAACTTGTGTTTTCATCTTGTGTTATACCGCTCTCATGCTTATGCATTGAGCACTCTATCTGTATGATTTTGTATGCGCTAGTTTATGTCTTAACGACAGTCTCTATCGCTAAATTTATCTATCTATCTATTAATATATATATATATATATATATATATATATATATATATATATATATATATATATATATATATATATATATATATATATATATATATATATATAAATATATATATATATATATATAAATATTTATGTATTATATATATATATATATATATATATATATATATATATATATATATATATATATATATAATAATATATATATACTCGAAATTTTCCTTCACCATAAATCCTTTCAACCTGTAGTTTGATCGAGTGAAATGCCAAATATTACCTATATATAATATATTTATATATATATATATATATATATATATATATATATATATATATATATATATATATATATATAATATATATATATATATATATATATATATATATATATATACATATATATATCTACATATATATATATACATATATATAATATATATATATATATATATATATATATATATATATATATATAATATATATATAATAGTTATATATATATATATATATATGTAATAGTTATATATATATATATAGTTATATATATAGTGAAATGCCAAGTGTTACCTATATAGTGTGCCCAGAATCTTGTCCCGGCATTACCACCACCATATATACAGAACTCGTGGCTAGGCTCTCGGCGGCGGCTTCCGTAGCTCAGTGGCCAGAGCACTGCACTAGCATCGCAGGGTCGCGGGTTCAACTTAAATGTCCAGAATCGGCTTCACGATCAGTGGAAATCAAGCTCTTAGTCCTATCTATAATATTAATACACATATCTGAAATGCCTTCATGGCCTTCACTAAAAAAATGCTCGCCAGGCATACCACCACGTTGACCCCTTCCATAGCGGTTCAAACTACTGCATTTTATGCATGTTGTTAAACCGCGTACGGAAAGAGTTAATGGTGCTACCTACATAAGACTTATCACACCTTTTACACATTAAAAGATAAACAACGAGATTTGCCGCAAGGTTGCATACCCCTCGCACCCAAGCAGGCACAGAGGCTCGGGAATCTTAATGACAATTTAGTCAAAGCTGGGTCTGCGGAAGGAAACAAACGGTGCTGATTTAAAAACATCTTTGGTGGAAGTACTATTAAAGTGCCCATAACCTCAAAATGTTTTATTGTCTTGTTTGGAAGAACTTTTAAAATGATAAAGTAACTTCTTTTAAAGATTTTCGTTTCTTTGCTTTCTTTTTGAGATATATTAGTTTGTTTGATATGCAAATGTTGGAATTTCGTCATACATGCATTATGACTTATTGGAGAAATTTGCATATCAAACAAACTGATATATCTCAAAAAGAAAGCGAAGAAGTGAAAATCTTCAAAAGAAGTTACTTTATCATTTTAGTAAAAATCCATGTTTACATACAGTTATATAAACATGGCTCTTCAGTGCGCAAGTTTTCAAAATGTTATTTTATAATGTGTTTTCGTTACCGGATTGGCTTATTTTTTGTCATACGATACATTCCGCCCAGGCTTAATTGAGGTATGTCCAGTATAGCCATCGGATAGCAGATGGTAACGGACCGTAACAGATTGTAACAGATAGTAGGGACTTAGAATAGATGGAGAGTAGTTCGGATGCTATACCGATGGTACCGATGGTGCAGATGGTGCAGATGGTAACAGACGGTAGCAGGTAGTAACAGATGGTAGCAGACGGTAACAGACGGTAACAGATTGTAACAGATGGTAGGGGACTTAGAATAGACGGAGAGTAGGAGGGATGCTATCGATGGTACCGATGGTACCGATGGTAACAGACGGTAACAGACGGTAGCAGGTAGTAACAGATCGTAGCAGATGGTAGCAGATGGTGACAGACGGTAACAGATTGTAACAGATGGTAGGGGACTTAGAATTGGAGAGTATGACGGATGCTACCGATGGTACCGATGGTACCGATGGTAACAGACGGTAACAGACGGTAGCAGGTAGTAACAGATCGTAGCAGATGGTAGCAGACGGTAACAGATTGTAACAGATGGTAGGGGACTTAGAATAGGTGGAGAGTAGGACGGATGCTACCGATGGTGCAGATGGTAACAGACGGTAACAGACGGTAGCAGGTAGTAACAGATCGTAGCAGATGGTAGCAGACGGTAACAGACAGTAACAGATTGTAACAGATGGTAGGGGACTTAGAATTGGTGAGTAGGACGGATGCTACCGATGGTACCGATGGTGCAGATGGTAACAGACGGTAACAGACGGTAGCAGGTAGTAACAGATCGTATTAGATGGTAGCAGACGGTAACAGACGGTAACAGATTGTAACAGATGGTAGGGGACTTAGAATAGATGGAGAGTAGGACGGATGCTATACCGATGGTACCGATGGTGCAGATGGTGAGACGGTAGCCGGTAGTAACAGATCGTAGCAGACGGTAACAGACGGTAACAGACGGTAACAGATTGTAACAGATGTTAGGGGACTTACAATCGATGGAGAGTAGGACGGATGGTACCGATGGTACCGATGGTGCAGATTGTAACAGACGGTAACAGACGGTAGCGGGTAGTAACAGATCGTAGCAGATGGTAGCAGACGGTAACAGACGGTAACTGATTGTAACAGATGGTAGGGGACTTAGAATAGATGGAGAGTAGGAGGGATGCTACCGATGCTACCGATGGTACCGATGGTGCAGATGGTAACAGACTGTAACAGACGGTAGCCGGTAGTAACAGATCGTAGCAGACGGTAACAGACGGTAACAGATTGTAATAGATGGTAGGGGACCTAGAATAGATGGAGAGTAGGACGGATGCTATAACGATGGTACCGATGGTGCAGATGGTGCAGACGGTAACAGACGGTAGCAGGTAGTAACAGATCGTAGCAGACGGTAACAGACGGTAACAGACAGTAACAGATTGTAACAGATGGTAGGGGACTTAGAATTGGAGAGTAGGACGGATGCTACCGATGGTACCGATGGTGCAGATGGTAACAGACGGTAACAGACGGTAGCAGGTAGTAACAGATTGTAGCAGACGGTAACAGACGGTAACAGACGGTAACAGACGGTAACAGATTGTAACAGATGTTAGGGGACTTACAATCGATGGAGAGTAGGACGGATGGTACCGATGGTACCGATGGTGCAGATTGTAACAGACGGTAACAGACGGTAGCGGGTAGTCACAGATGGTAGGGGACTTAGAATCAGGGGCGGATCCAGGAATTTTTTAGGGTACGGCAAAACACGGAAGTGACGCATTTTAGGGGGGTCTGGGGGCATACCCCCCGGAAATTTTTTGAAATTTGACTCTCTGAAATGGCATTTCCCGCATTCTGGCAAGATTTTTTAGAAAAATCTTACAGTTCTAATTTGCGTTTTTTATACCACATTTTACGATTTTTAAAAAAAATGCTTCTGCACTTTTAAAAAAATTGTTACTGGAGTCTGGAGACAAAGCCCACCAACGTATTCTCCAACACTTACCTTATGATTTAAGGCTTAAATGGTTTAACTTATATACTTCTAATTCCATATTGTCATTTATCACAGTATTAGAAACAGGATTTTAGGACTGTTTCACTCCATACTTAAATGGTTGACAAAAGAAATTTTTAGGCGGATTTTTTCCAGAACTTGTGCAGGAAATCGATCACCGAACAATACACAAGGAAGACAATAAACACCATCACGAATGGGTGAATAGCATAACCAAGGATACAATTTCAACCAATTTAGGCGAAAACTTCTACCATCTGTTATGGGAAAATGGAAGGTATTACCTGGTACAAAATCATTTTTATCAGTACTCCAAGTTCCACATTAGTCATGTTCTTGGCTTTTTCTCTGTAATGTGCAACATCATACTCGTGCACAAAATCAACCGGAGGAGTTGTCGCACTATCACCACTTACTTCTGTTGATGGACCGGGAATAATTGGTGCATGTATTGTCTGGCGGGGAGAGACCCAGACTGACTTACCTCGGTTGATGAGCCAGGAAGACTGGGTTTAGCTGAGAGGGAAGAAAAATTAATCCTTGACTGATAGGATTTTTTAGACTGCAGATGGGGGATGACTTTTTGTGAAGGAAGTTTTCTCTTTAAACCACCAGCTTGCTTGTTGTGAAATACAATGGGGACAAAATGGTTAGGTTGAAATGCATTACCTGATTCCACAATACCATGAAAGCAAAACAAGACATGTATATCGGCTACTGGTTTTGTAGGCGGGCAAGGTTCTACTTCACCATTAAAAAGCAATTTATATTTCTCTTCCCCACAATCAGGATAATAAGAAAAAATATTTGTCTTTGTGACTGAAGCTAAAGCAAAACTGCAAAAATACATAATAAACTACACCATGTCTATATCAAAACAATTTAAAATAGCTTCTTTCTTCACAAGCTCACATCCAGAAAGGTCAGAATCAACTGCACCAGCTGACACAGACATGGGCAAAAGGTTTTTAAAACTATGAGAGATTTTTACTCCATGTTTCGTATAGGCAGACAAAAAATATGGGTGCTGAGAATAATATTCTGCTTTCAGATATAACTCAATAGATGTTATTAAGGCGAAGATCTCTAACAATAGAATTATTACCCACCAGAGCCAAGGAAAGAGAGCTGTATAAGCAATTCCCAGATGCTTGGGAGCTATATAAATGAGGTAGCAAAACACCAATTCAGATTCAATGAGAATATTATTTTATAGTTTATATTTATTTTATAATTTATAGAGAAAATTCAATCCAAAGCAATCGGCCGGCGATAAATAAATTGTTAAAATTGTATTGTTCTACTTCTAGCAAGTCAATATTCAACATTATCGAATAAAACTGTGAATTTTCTATAAGAAAGCGTGGGCATTGGGCCATGGCAAATCGCCATTAAAATGCTAATCGCTTTTATCATTATGCTGATATTTAGATATATTCATATTATGCATTAATGCAAATAATATTCGACGATATGCACGTATTTAAATAATTGACGCTTCTTAATGCCAAACAATTTAGTATATTAGCACATTACTGATTACTCACCTTAAAGCAATATAATTCTTCCATTTCCTCCTTTCTGCACTGTCCCTCGCTGTCTTCGGGATGTATGTCTCTGCGTCGAAATCCCTGTACACTGTTTTACCTACCTGGGCCAAAATCTCTTCACCAGTTAAATATGTACTTGGAAGAGCTTTCGACAGATCGTTGAATAAGTCGTTCAGCAACTTGTCGTTTCCACTCTGTAGAGCATTTTCTACAAGTTTTGCGACGTCGTTTATAGACGCCATAGCAAAACCGAACTCTGTCTCAAGCAAAAGTTTGAAGTCGAGTTAACTTAAATATTGTGTGCTGGCTCATGCCGTACTCTTGCCGTACGTGTCTGTGCCGTGTTGATGGCTTTAGCCAATCAAAAGACAAGTTACCAAAATTATTTTACTTCTGCCGTACCCTCTATCACTTCCGCCGTAAAATCGGCGTCATTTTCATGTTTTGTCCAATCAGTGAGCGTTATCTTGCCGTACTCCGGCCATTTTGCCGTACTCCGATTATCCACAATTGTAAATGGCAACCTCTCCAATCCCCATATAATAAACAGTTTGATGAAATTACATGAAGTAGACCAGAAGAGCAATACTTCGACCAAAAATCGCGACATTTTTTGCCGCTATGAGCGCTTTGTGCGGTAAACAGCGGTAACATGGTTATAAATTATAATGATGAAATTATTGAAAATTCGAGGCTTCGAGCAATGTCGGAACTCAGAATTCAAGTGAAATGTTTAAAAATTTGGGAATTTTTAAAATTTCAAAATTTCAAATTTTCTTTTTTCTTTTTCCTTTTCTTTTTAATTAATTAATTCAGGAATAAATTAACGTGGGATTTTAGAGTACGGCACTTGCCGTGTTTGCCGTACCCTGGATCCGCCCCTGCTTAGAATAGATGGAGAGTAGGAGGGATGCTACCGATGCTACCGATGGTACCGATGGTGCAGATGGTAACAGACGGTAACAGACGGTAGCCGGTAGTAACAGATCGTAGCAGACGGTAACAGACGGTAACAGATTGTAACAGATGTTAGGGGACTTACAATCGATGGAGAGTAGGACGGATGGTACCGATGGTACCGATGGTGCAGATGGTAACAGACGGTAACAGACCGTAGCGGGTAGTAACAGATCGTAGCAGATGGTAGCAGACGGTAACAGACGGTAACAGATTGTAACAGATGGTAGGGGACTTAGAATAGATGGAGAGTAGGACGGATGCTACCGATGGTACCGATGCTGCAGATGATAACAGACGGTAACAGACGGTAGCGGGTATTAACAGATCGTAACAGATGGTAGCAGACGGTAACAGATGGTAACAGATTGTAACAGATGGTAGGGGACTTAGAATAGATGGAGAGTAGGACGGATGCTACCGATGGTACCGATGGTGCAGATGGTAACAGACGGTAGCAGGTGGTAACAGATCGTAGCAGATGGTAGCAGACGGTAACAGACGGTAACAGATTGTAACAGATGGTAGGGGACTTGGAATAGATGGAGAGTATCACCGATGGTGCAGATGGTGCAGATGGTACAGATGGAGGGTTCGGTGATAAAGTACTGGGAAGGAGTGATGGCATTGGGTCGTTTTATCGTCGGAGAGTGCTAGGTGACTTTTCCTGTAGTATGAGTTGTTGGGTTTAGTGTTGTTAATAGTTGATGTGTTTCGCCGTTTAGTTTTTCGCAGAAAGTGCGATTAACTCTGTTTTGAGACAGGTATCAGTCGCTTGTTGTTTGCCGTTTGATGCGTGAATTTCAAAGTTTCCTTCAAGACGCACAGTTTCATGGCAAGATCCTTATATTCCATATATTCTATGAGTAGAGGTACGAACGCTCACTCGCAGCTGCTGTAAATCATTGCCATTGTATTGGACAAGGCCATCGTAATCGAAGCCGTTGAGAATATTATAGAACACGCTGACAGACGACGGCACGAAAAGTGCGGTTCACAATATTCGACAAACTCTTGAGTCAGACATCACTATACAAATTGATTTAAACGACTTTTATAAACAACTTATTATGTCGTAAGAAGATAACCAAACAACAAGAAAACGTAATAAATTGAGGTAGTTAGAAGGTTAGAAGCCAGTTTCACAAATCAAAACAATAACACAAGCACGCAAAGCATTAGCTGGACACTCATCAGTTTAAGGTGAATATTTATAAGCTAATTAGTATTGCAGGATATTGGGGTGTGACGAAGTGGGGTGCCAGAAAGGAATGTGGTGTGATCTTGGGGTGTGACGAAGTGGGTGCCAGAAAGGAATGTGGTGTGATCTTTTTATTTTCTCCCCATGAAGTTTGGTCGTAAATGGATGTAAATAAAGGCGAGAAATTTTGGTAGAAAATGAAGAGACATATTAATTGCTGCCCCCCTCAGGGGGCAGCACACTAATCTTGACTTGCGTTACTGTGTCTCGTGTCCAGACCTCTTCGCCGAACTATGTAAAGCCAACAGAATCGAGATCTTTGGGTGGATGGGGACCAGTTTATGACATTTTGTGACGTAAAGTTTTGTGACGTTCATTTGACAAAAACGCTAACATACTCCAAAGTTTCTTCGGGTATTTACGGAAGTCCGGAATAATATGTTCGATTCTTACGAACGCGACCAATGTGGCCGGCAAGCCATGTTATTTTTCTGAAGATTGAACGCATGGTTACTTCTGTCTTTGCACTGTCTTTGGCTTGATCGATCTTCTCTGCCACATGGTTAGTGCATGTAATGTCAAAATTCAATGTTACCATTTTAACGCCATGTCGCCATACGTCTAATTCGAACAACATTTACTTGAAACGAGCAAGCCTCGCGACTATAAATTTTCCATTCAAGCGACACGTTTGCCAAATGGAACTTCACGTTTGTAATATTTGCGGCTGATTGATCTGGCGGTCATATTTCAAATCGAACTAACGAACACGGGGAATGCGGGATCACCAGCATAAATTATGCATGATCATTAAAGCTATCGGTGGCGATGGTGTAACGTAACATATGTGTTTGAAGTTTTTTAAGAACGAGGTAATACATAACACACAAACTATATGGCTGAATTATTTGCGTTTAGAAACACTTGTATGTGGTATGAATGAATTGTAGCGTAGGAACAGATAAAGTATCCATTATTATTGAAGCGATCGGAGCCATCGGTAGGAAAGTTGGCAGAGGTATAGGAGCATCAGTTTACAATCGGTTGCGATCGGTAACCATCTGATGCAGATTCATACCGATGGTTATATTGGACATGTATGGATTAATTGTAATAAGCATGTGGTTTTAGTGTGTAATATATAGTGTTACGAGGGAGGCTTCCAGCACTTATGTCTCTATCCCGGCCCGGCCAGTGCTTGTTATGTGGTTATAATCCTAACTATATCGGCGCGCTGCTTCGCGACGCTGGTAGCTTGCAATGCAGGCTCTTGGAGTTGGGAGGGAACGCCTGCGGCGCTGGTATAATAGCGTAGCGTCTGGCTGCTATTAATAGCTCAAAATGCGGACAAACCAAATTTGACTCACAAATTATTGCAAATGAGCTATTTTCTTTTGTTAGGGCCGCAAGAATTATGGGTAAAAGCGGACAAACATGAATACTGACGTCATCTTGACGGAGTGCTATTCAAATTCTCAATGTGGCACTGACATTGTTGACATACATTTTACTAACTATTTCATCATTATATAGGGCATTGCTGTTAAAGGAACTGCGAAGAATGGAAGACCCAGCTGTTGTGTACTGTGAAGTGATAGATTCGGAAAACGAAGATTCAGCTACTCTGTACTGTGAAGTAATAGTACCGGAAAACGAAAACCCAGCAGATTTGCAGTGTGAAGTAATAGATTCGGAAAAGGACACGCTATACAAAAAATCTCCTCAAAACTCCTCCACAAGAACACGACTATTACTAACGATAACAGTCGCCAATTTTACCATTTTGTCCATCGTGTTTATGGCGCTGTATTTCGCGACTGTTACAAAAGAGAAACATGGTGATTGTCAGAACTTCAGCCTTGTTAAATTCTGCGAAAGTAAGTGTCCTACAAACTGAACATCAACACAACAATGCTGGAGGATAACAACACAAGAATGCAAGCATGTACACATAAGGAAACGTTGTGGTGAATTACGAGTGACATGTTCAGGCTGGGAATTTAACCCGCGACCATAAATCTCTAGATCGCGACTCCCAACTAAGATACATAGGTCGTTACCGTGAGCTTAGCCATGTGGGTAATGCCGGTGATGCAATAGGGTATATATTAAAGTTAATATTTGATATTTACACTTGGTGAATCAGATGAAGGAAAAGTTGTAGTGAGCGAGTGAGCGATGAATGAGTGAGATCTTTATTTGCCTCCCATATATACGCAAGAGATAAATTAAAAGAAATTACAAAAGTGAAATTACGAAACTATACTATACTATAAGCTACATTTATAGAAAGAACTCTATATATTACAAATTTGTTACTCCACCGTTTATCAATGTTTGATGTTGTGTCACAACAATCTATATAACAGGCAACACGTGACAAAAATCCATCGAAAACTCGGTTCTTAATGTTACAGTTTGTCCAAAAAGGACATTATACGTAACTAATCATCATCCATTTGACACAAAAACGTCTTCGGCATATATTATCATTATCCATTCACAGAAACTTTCTCTCTGTTATAATGTATTGAGTGTTGGAATGTATCTCTTTTACAATCCAAATGCTTGCCTTTTTTATGGATGTGTAGTTTGATCGAGTGAAATGCCAAAAACTCGTGGCTGGGCTCTCGGCAATGGCTTCCGTAGCTCAGTGGTCAGATCACTACACTAGCATCGCAGGGTCGCGGGTTCAATTCCAGCCGGAAGGCCTTTAAATTAACACTCGAAATTTTCCTTCACCATAAATCCTGAGAACATGTAGTTTGATCGAGTGAAATGCCAAATATTACTTGTAATATACCCAGAATCTTATCCCGGCATTTTACCACTCAACTATAATACCTAACTCGTGGCTGGGCTCTCGGCAACGGCTTCCGTAGCTCATGAGTAGTGCTCAGTAGTGCTCAGTAGTGCTCACTGCACTAGCATCGCAGGGTCGCTATATATATATATATATATATATATATATATATATATATATATATATATATATATATATATATATATATATATATATATATATATATATATTTATATATATATATATATATATATATATATATAGCTTGTATAAGGTAATGTGGACAGCAAAGACAGCAAACTTCTTATAGTCCTTTATTTAAAAAAACGTTTCGGCCGTTCGGCCTTCTTCAGTTTAAAAATTACAAAACATTTTTTAAATAACACACATTTTTTGTAATTTTTAAAACTGAAGAAGGCCGAACGGCCGAAACGTTTTTTTAAATAAAGGACTATAAGAAGTTTGCTGTCTTTGCTGTCCACATTACCTTATACAAGCTACAAATACCAAAGCAGCGCTAGTATCCTTTTGGATCCTTCTATGGGGAGTTCATCGTTGGAAATAACCATTCTCTATTCATACTATATAAATATATATATATATATATATATATATATATATATATATATATATATATATATATATATATATATATATATATATATATATATATGAACAATTTATGAACAATTTATGAGTAGAGCGGTAATTATTAACAGATGGTTTTCTCTTAAGAGCATCAGAGCGAGAAATACGCCCGGCTCTGGCAATTTGCGAATTTAAAAATTCATCATCATAGCCCTTCTTCTTAAAATAGGTTTTCATCTCCCTCGATCTGGATTGATAATCAGTGTCCTTACTGCAAATACGTCTAGTACGTAAAGCTTGGCTATAAGGTATAGCCCGCTTAACATAATTTGGATGACAAGATTTCCTGTCAAGGTACTGATGGGTATCTGTCGGCTTACAATATAGATCGGTGGTAATAGATCCTGCCGACAGAGACACTAGTGCATCCAAATATGCCAGAGGATTAGCGACAATCCACGAAAATTTAATGCACACATCCAGAGAGCGTGAAGCGGCATAGGGCCAGAGTGCTCAAACTACCACAAGGGTAGTGGGCGTTGCATTATCGCTAAAGGACACCTACACCAACTTCACAGAGTGCTCAACAACACCGAAGCGAAGGAGCGTACATAGT
Source organism: Chrysogorgia sp. JL179-B06 (assembly GCA_035772405.1). Lineage (NCBI taxonomy): Eukaryota > Metazoa > Cnidaria > Anthozoa > Scleralcyonacea > Chrysogorgiidae > Chrysogorgia > Chrysogorgia sp. JL179-B06. The sequence continues at coordinate 1,158,520 of JAYKKM010000360.1, read as the reverse complement.
ACAATATCTACAGACACGTGTTTCGTGTTTTTTTTGCACGACTAGTGCAGTGCTCTGACCACTGATCCAGCAGGGAGGCCGTTGCCGAGAACCTAGTCTGCATGCACGAGTTCTGTATATATAGTGGTGTAATGCCGAGATAAGATTCTGGATATATTACAATTAAGTTATATTTTGCATTTCACTCGATTAAACTACAATCTTCTAAGGATTTATGGTGAAGCAAAATTTCGAGTGTTGGAATATAATATACATTTTAAGATCAAACCAGGACCAGTTGCGAAAAATGCAACTTCAAGGCCTTCCGGCTGGAACACTTTTTTGGAATTTTCCTCACACTTTTAATACTCAATATTTATGGAAAACTTGGCAACACTCGAACTTTTTCTTCACCATAAATCCTTAGAACATTGTATTTTAATCGAGTGAAATGCCAAATATTACTTGTAATATACCCAGATTTTTATCCCGGTATGACCACCTTATATACAGAACTCGTGACTATATAGCCCTCGGCAACGATATACAGGGTTATCGGCCGATATATTGGTCATTGGTGGTTATAACCGATATTTTATGTTTTACTAGTATAGATCAGTAACAGTCTAATAGAAACGTCTTTACTATAGACGAAGATTGAATTGAGTATAGTAATATTAAATGTATTTTGAAAAGTATCAGTAAATGGCTGTTTTACTTATAGGTTTATCAGTAAATGGGTGTTTCACTTTGTTCACTTAGTTAGCGTTTTTCTTGACAAACAAAAGGAAAGATCACAAGTATAAAAACCAGCACACTATTTATCGGCAACACCGATATATGTCTTTGTTATAGGCCGATAACCGCGATAAGTCTGAAAGTTGCAGATTATCGGCTTCTATCGATTAATTTCAGATTATCGCCGGGCTTTTATCGATTAATTTCAGATTATCGCCGGGCTTCTATATCGATTAATTTCAGATTATCGGCTTGTATATCGATTAATTTCAGATTATCGGCTTCTATCGATATATTAATTTCAGATTATCGGCTCCTCCTAAAAACAAAGAAAATGAAGGATTTGAAATCTCAATGGAGGACTAAAAAATCCTAAAGTCATGGTGATGGATTTAGAAATAGGAAGATTGAATTTTAACACTGTATCAAGCTTCAGATATTTGAATGTAGAAATGAAGTATAATAAGTACATTTTTTCTAGTTCATGAACAAGTTTCAGTCAACGATTATAACTTGACCTTACTGATCCTAACGTTCTAGCGTTGACCAACGTGTTCTTTAGAACGTAAAAACTCCCTCAGTGACATCTATGTAGAACAAAGACGACGCAATTGTAACTATCTATATTTTGCAAACACGAGATGGAGTTTGGCGTAATCAGTCAGAAGTTTATGTAAGAAAACATGAGTAAAACGAATATTAATAATTCGTTTGTGTCAAACGCTTACTTCAGTAACTGACAGTCCTGGTTAATATTATTCAATTGAAAACTATTCGTCTGTGTAATTTTCTTTTTGTTTCTCGGTAGATAACACAACGATGAAACCTGTCGTGGAAATAAAACAGTGTAAGTCAATAAGGATGGTGTTATGAATGTATAGATAAGGGAAGGGATCTATATCTGCCTATATCTATCTAGATATCTGATATATCTGTACATTGTACAAAATCACTTTAAAGTTACTCTTTTTTATATCTGATAAAATACGTACTGCGAGTGTTTTGAATAGCTTAAAAAACGACCCATTTGATAAGTTCATTGGCGTAGTAATTTTGAAAATCAATGTTGTCTAAGCCGAGAAAATCAAAGCTAAAGTTTACGTAAATTAAGATGAAATTTTATCACATATAAAACCACGGACATAGTATTGATTTCCTTTGTCTTTTCCTCATGAATTATTAATGAGTTTTTTATATAAGGGAGCTTAAGGTATGGGAGTATGTTTAGCATTTCTTAATGATTTTCCATATATATATATATATATTTATATATATATATATATCTTATCCCGGCATTACCACCGTTATATACAGGACTCGTGACTAGGCTCTTGGCAACGGCTTCCGTAGCTCAGTGGTCAGAGCACTGCACTAGCATCGCAGGGTCGCGGGTTCAATTCCTGACCGGAAGGCCGCTAAGTTGCATTTTTCGCAACTGTTCCACACTCGAAATTTTCCTTCACCATAAATCCTTAGTACCTGTTGTTCAATCGAGTGAAATGCCCAATATTACCTATAATATACCAGAATCTTATCCCGGCATTACCACCGTTATATACAGGACTCGTGACTAGGCTCTTGGCAACGGCTTCCGTAGCTCAGTGGTCAGAGCACTGCACTAGCATCGCAGGGTCGCGGGTTCAATTCCTGACCGGAAGGCCGCTAAGTTGCATTTTTCGCAACTGGTCCCGGTTAGGTCTTAAAATGTATATATTTCCGCACTCGAAATTTTCCTTCACCATAAATCCTTAGTACCTGTTGTTCAATCGAGTGAAATGCCCAATATTACCTATAATATACCAGAATCTTATATCCCGGCATTACCACCGTTATATACAGGACTCGTGACTAGGCTCTTGGCAACGGCTTCCGTAGCTCAGTGGTCAGAGCACTGCACTAGCATCGCAGGGTCGCGGGTTCAATTCCTGACCGGAAGGCCGCCTAAGTTGCATTTTTCGCAACTGGTCCCGGTTAGGTCTTAAAATGTATATATTTCCACACTCGAAATTTTCCTTCACCATAAATCCTTAGTACCTGTTGTTCAATCGAGTGAAATGCCCAATATTACCTATAATATACCAGAATCTTATCCCGGCATTACCACCGTTATATACAGGACTCGTGACTAGGCTCTTGGCAACGGCTTCCGTAGCTCAGTGGTCAGAGCACTGCACTAGCATCGCAGGGTCGCGGGTTCAATTCCTGACCGGAAGGCCGCTAAGTTGCATTTTTCGCAACTGGTCCCGGTTAGGTCTTAAAATGTATATATTTCCACACTCGAAATTTTCCTTCACCATAAATCCTTAGTACCTGTTGTTCAATCGAGTGAAATGCCCAATATTACCTATAATATACCAGAATCTTATCCCGGCATTACCACCGTTATATACAGGACTCGTGACTATATAGGCTCTTGGCAACGGCTTCCGTAGCTCAGTGGTCAGAGCACTGCACTAGCATCGCAGGGTCGCGGGTTCAATTCCTGACCGGAAGGCCGCTAAGTTGCATTTTTCGCAACTGGTCCCGGTTAGGTCTTAAAATGTATATATTTCCACACTCGAAATTTTCCTTCACCATAAATCCTTAGTATATATATATATATATATATATATATATATATATATATATATATATATATATATATATATATATATATATATATATATATATATATACATATATATATATATATACATATATATATATATATATATATATATATATATATATATATATATTATATATATATATATAATATATATAAATAGAATAAATAATACATAGAAAACTTATTTTCCGCCGTGTTACCATACAGTTATAGAATATAAAAACACTTGTTAAAAACACCGAAGCTAATTTCTCGTTCTCCCAAACTTACACTCTAAATATAGCTAAATATAGTTTTTATAGCTATATGAAAACACGGAAAATGTTTTCTATTTATGAAAATTAGTTAATATGTTTTTTGAATATCACTTTCGTCGTAGGATCGAAAAAATCCATGTTATTTAACAGAAAATCTATCGCCGATTATGCTATTTCTCTTGGCGCACCTAACGATATGATGGCAATAACAATATGTCTCTGGGCAAAAATACGTGAAACACCAGAACAACAGCATTTCATATCTTATGCAGTGACTCGCAACACCAACGAGTTATATATAGCAGAAATGGGGAATCACTTGGATTTTGTATTAGGCAGCTCATGGTCAGGAAGGTAACTAGATTATTACCATCGCCATCACCATCGTCGTCATTATCACCATCAGTATCTTCATCATCTCTCTAACCCCGAAGATAATATTCATAATTTATCATCATTTTCTTATTTATACTTATTCATGGTTGTTGATTAAACGAGTTTAACTCTTTCCTGACGGGCTGAAAAACATCCAAAATTCAACCAGCTCTTTGTTCTATTGATATATTTCGAAATAACCATAACTGTTACGAAAGCTATACATTTCTGAAAGCCCAATAAACCGGATGTTACCAATGCCTTTAAATTTTCCGAACAAGACATATAAATTAGCATTAATTATCATAAATTAGGTTGAAAAACTTCCATTTTTCTCGAAACGGTCATCTTACACGCCCGGGTAGCGTCATGAAAATTCTAACCGCACCAATCGCAGAGTTGTTTATGAAATCAAATCAAACTTGGCGTGTTAGTGGATCTCAGGTGCCTGGCGCTTGTCGAGTTTCAATTTTTACTCTTGCGTTACCATGTGCCTTATTTTTCGATTCACAATTTTGACAGGACAGGAAAGATTTAATGTCAACGAGTTCAATGGTGAATGCTACAGTAAACACCTGCAGTTATTAAGAATCTTTATTTTACTAAATTTATTTGATATGTAATAAAAAACCAGGGTGTAGGTTCTTAATTATTTTACCAACTGAAAATAAAAGAAACAAACATGGTACACGCTATCTGAAACAACTAACGTCGAACGAGTTAGATCTCTTAATTTGTTTGAGAGATGGTGGGGTCGATATTTGAACATATGTCAAAAAATCAAAGGTAAAAAAATGAAACATTTTTAGGGGGCTCAGCCCTGGGGCTGAAGCTGGCTTACGGGGTTTAGGGAGCTCCAGACCCTCACTCTCCTTGCCTCCTACGGCCACGAGTTTAGCATCATAAATAACTGTTTACTGAGGAGAATGGAAGATCACAAAATAATCTCATTGATTAATACTTTATGGTTTTATGATTATATTTTGCAAATATGATTTTAACCAATTATTAACTGTATATCATAACATTCTAATTTTTGCACGAGAATGTCATGATTCACAAAATCAGCCTGAATTTTATGACCTAAATGTATACTACAATTGGATCCACAGTAATTGGCTATTGCGATGATCACTTTTTATTTGTTATTTTTTTTTTTTGTAATGGCAAAATTGAAATTTACAGTATTGTGTAATTCTCTGCAACAGGATTTTGCTATTTTCTTTGTTTGGGAGTTTGCTATAGTAGAATTATAAAAACTGATTTTTTAAATTAAGAAGCATATCGAATATTTGGCTTAAAATGTTTCATATTTAGAGTTTAATATTTAACCCAGAAATTCAAATTTCAGCTAGAGGTTCTTAGGTGAACGGCTATTGTGAGCTAGTGGTTGCTGTACTTCAATATGTATTTTCAATTTATATACTATCGTTTTTTTGTAACTTTTGAAATATATTACAAGCAATATTACAACCCAGGATGGAGACTGGCACGCAATTTGTTTTGTATGGTCAAGCGAGAAAGGACAGTACAAACTTTACAAAGATGACAAAGTGGCAGTTCAAGGAGATGACCACAGGCGTGGTGAAAAGGTTTTGGGAGGAGGAACATGGGTTGTAGGTCAAGATCAAGATACAGTTGGGGGAGGCTTCGAGGCCAAGCAGATGGTGCAAGGAGAGATTACCGAGGTTAATATCTGGGACAAGGAGCTTTCTTCTCAAGAGATTCTGGAGTTTTCCACTAGCTGCCAGTCTAAACTCCAGGGAAACGTGAAATCGTGGAATGATTTTATGGCTGGTGTTAAAGGAGGTGTGAAAATTGTGGATAGACCAGCTTGCTGTAAGCATAATGTAGCCAAAAGTAAGCCAAACATATTTATTCGGTGTTTCCGCGGACTAATTATACAAACGCTAAATCGCAAGATCCTGCGTTGCAGGCTAGTAACCAGTGCTAGTGACTTACATAATTCTCGGTAGCTCAATGGTTAGAACTATTCACCAGAAGATTACAGGTTCGATCGCTTTCCTGCACTGTAAAAACAGATGGTTAAAACAACCGATTTCTTCGGTTGTCTTAGACTCATCAATTGACCATTTTTTATGGGTTGAAACAGCCAAATTTATTGGTTGAAACAATTACCAACTAAGGTCATTTTAACCAAACTATTTAGTTAGTTTAACCATTCAAATTGGTTAAATTCAAATTGAGTCTGAGACAACCTTTCAAATTGGTTGTTTCAACCAACCTGTTTTTACAGTGAAACATTTTCTGAGGATTTGATCTTGACTGTAGCCTCCATGTATCCTCTATATAATATATATATAATATATATTTTATGTATATTTCTATAAATATTTCGAACGTATAGGTCATTGGACGTTTATTGATCATGGCTGCGTTGGAGCGAGAGACAACAAGTTTTGCGAGATCAGATATACTGGACCATCTCAATTGATCGGAGCCATTAAACTTGTTCACAAAAGCGGTTATGTCGGATGTAATCATACGGCGAAATCAAATTGGGGCTGTGAAGCTGGATTTTTTCCTCTTGGCATGTTCATTACAGATACAAGTAATCGAATCTTTTATCCTTCCCCAAATCTGGTTACACCATCTAATGGTTGGTATACCCTGCCAGGGTACACAACCTCGTCACCAGAGCTGGTTTTTACTGGTCACCCAATCTACCTTTCAACAAATCAAAAACTGAGAATCTGGTACGGAGAAGATCTGGCAGACGTAACCGAGAGCGACAACCATGGTTCCTCCCATTGACAAGTTGTCAATTTAAAATGCTTATAACCTCGTATACGGTATTACTGTCACTAATATAGATTGTACATGAAATGAATTATAGTTGAATGTCAAAAAGATTGATTGATTGCCATGAGTTGTATACTAAGGATATGCTAATGAGTGTGACGTCAAATCGGGAACTTAGTTGAGGATCTGAGTGAAAAATCATTGATAACAGCAGGGAAATCTGTCTGCGCATGCGTCAGCCGGGATTTACCGTAGGCCGGTGGTATTTTCCGAAGAGAATGTCTAGGTTGCTTTTAAAGAACACTAGCCAATTTTCAAGCTTCTGATCCATACTATCAGGCGTCTTTAGATCACTCCACGGTATGTTCATCGTATCGGCTTGGAAGGCAGTAATATTATCCTCGTTCCATCTCCGCAATGTTATTTTTAAAATTGTAAATAATCTTAATTGTCCAGAGCAGTTAATTTTATACTTACCTAGCCGTGCGAGCATGCATAATAAGCATTTTAGGGATAATACTTTATTACACTTACCTAAGGCCAAATCTGCCACAGGTCAAAGCACATTCCAGTACTCTGCAGCTAGAGATTGGAATAGTCTTCCAAAAGAAATTAGGGAGATCGGTTCGCCAAACTCTTTTAAGTGTGCTATTTTTAAATAAATACGGCACAACTCGTAAAAATATACAGCGATACTATAAGATATAAATATGGCGGCAAAATGCCCAGAAAAGGCATTGCTTTTTATACGGTATTTTTTCAGCATTTTAAAACATAAAGTACTTTAAAGTGCACCTGACATCAAAATTTGTTATTGTCTTATTTGGAAGAACTTTTAAAATGATAAAGTAACTTCTTTTGAATATTTTCGTTTATTCGCTTTCTTTTTGAGATATATCAGTTTGTTTGATATGCAAATGTACGGAATTTACGTCACACATGCATAATGACTTATCAGAGAATGTTATATATCTTTGCGTTCATCAAATAAAAACACTAAAGTGTGAATAACACGTGTGCGTGTTTCTCCCACAACACCAAACTTCTCGATTTTAAAGGATTTCGTTCGAGAATGAAAGAGATACACACATTTCTCCAATAAGTCATTATGTATTTCTGACGTAAATTCTGTACATATCAAACAAACTGATATATCTCAAAAAGAAAGCGAATAAATGAAAATCTTCAAAAGAAGTTACTTTATCATTTTAAAAGTTCTTCCAAATAAGACAATAAAAATTTTTGATGTCAGGTGCACTTTAAACACATAGTTTATAAATTAAACATATGAAAAAATAAAGAAAACACACGAAATATCAAAAACTATAAGTTGTATATTTACGAACATGTTGTGGCATTACAAGCATGCACTTGGTGACACGACAAACGCATGTTTTCAAAGGCTAAATGAGAGGCCAGCTGCAATTTTTAGCGGAACAAATTTGGAAAAAAAATGCATATCCGTATACAACCAGGGACGGAAAGAAAATTATTTTCGTTTTGGTGGAAAATACTGGCAATGACTAAGAAATACAGTTAAATTCCATTTCAAAATTTGCCGACAAAAAGTAAGTAGATTCACTGCTTCATGAGTATTTTCTTAGCAAAATTATAGACGTAAATTCTAAAATATTATTTACAACATAATACGAAACAAGGTGAAAATTATTTGCAATTTATTCAGAGAACTCATGGGTCGGAACAATGTCGAACAGAGAATATCATTACCAACGGCAATTTTCACACTATTTTATACCCTTCAGATTGCAAGAGCTATCCCCATACATCTCAAAAATAATCATTATTTTCTGGTGGAAAGCGCTAGATTTCGAGTTATAATCGATTGAACATCGCACGTAAATTTCAAGGTAAACAAAGCAACAGTGGGTTTCAGCAGAAAGTGTTTCGTTTTCGCATCGACAACTAATACTGCTCTCTCAAAACAAGACACTTATTAATTTGAAATAGTTTTACCTTTAATTTTGTAGCTAAAATGTTTTGTTTATTTCACAAACAGCCTATGACAATGCAAACTACGCAAGAAGTCATGAACTCAGTGGACGATAAGGATGACCTGACGATTTTTGAAATATAGTCAAACCATCAATATTCTGCCATCTAGACACCTATATGACTTAGTCTTTATTTTTCTTTCCATTTCAAAGAATTTTTGATAGCTCCATAACGAAGTTTATACAGCAAAGCCATTTTGCCTTTCTCGTCTAGCCATTCCTTTTTGTTCATTTAGTAAACGTTATCAAGTTGCCATCAACTTATTTCGAAGTTTTTTTTAACGAACCGATTGCTCTAAATTTAGGTTACGTAGACTTTTTACATATAGCCATTTCCCGATATAAACGTCTGTGAGCCAGCAATATTTAGTACTAGCGGCAACAGATTTCTCGGTTGCTACTTCATGTTAGGATCACAAAATGGTTTTGGAAAATTTTTTGTTTAGGATTATAGTTGTGTTGGGGACGGGCTTACATGAAGTAACCGGTTTTAGCCATATCATGAAGTACCTACCGATTTCCCTGCTGTAATCTCTAGTATAGCGTTCAAGTATATATCATCAACGATTGAATTATGCATTAAATTACAAATTCCTCTAGCAGCAGAATATTGTATCCAAAATGATGACTGTTTTGACCAATGACACGTCACACTCCTTAGCATTTAGGACAAAAAAACATTTATAGAACATAAACGCAAAGCTCAAAAAACATTTTTCCATTCAATCTATATCAGTAATACAGGTATACTTAATGAATATTCTCGTTGATTTTAAATGTAACTAGAAAATACAATGTAGTTCTCGTGGATTACAGAAACAGCAAACTTTTACTTAATTTCATTATTTCAGGTGTATGAAATAAAGTTAATATTTTGTTATCGTTGAAAATTGATTGCTCATCATTAAACTTGAATATAGGACATGAGTCCCCCTCCCGTTTCAGGGAGTACCGGCCTTCCAAATCCCTCCAGGCTAAGGAAATGACAATATTTGTTATAAAGGGAAATATCTTTATTAGTCAGTAAAATAGATAAATTAGGATTAGACATTACGGCAAACGTTATCGCATCTTGAGTAAGTTTGATGAACTTGTGCTTGGTATAAGGAAAATAGAAATACTTTGCAAATAACAATATAATCTTTTAGGAACTATGTAAAGATATGAATGTTTTCCCGTGTTGTAACTAGAAGTAAGCTATATAAACAAACAAAAGTATTGGTGTCATTCTATCAGGTGTCACTGGTGTGAGTAGTCGAGTGAGTCAATGAGTGAGTTATATACTCGGAGCGAGATATTGATAATTGTAAACCGTATATATTAAACCCATTGAAAGAATATACAGTCCCAAGTGTCTTTAATGAACGCAAGTAACTTGTTAAACACGGAGTGCTCGCATAGAAGGGAAGCCCATCCCCCTCGAAACAATGGAGTCTTTTAAATTTTAAAAATAAATTCAAACAATGGAGTCTCGAAACAATGGAGACTCATACTCTTACTAAAGTATTTTTCGACATATTGAAGTTCTCTTATTTCTCCTTTTCATATTATATCCAGTTCTTTTGAGAACTTAGCAGCTTTCGTATTAATTTATAATTTATAAGATAACAGTACAGATTCTAATCGCATGTGAAAAATTAAGGTTTCGTCAACATTCAAGTCTCTAAAACATATGTCACCAACATAGATTGAATATTTTCAACAAAACTGGAGTCGTCTTTCTTGTATCTCTCGGCGTGGTGCTTCAGGATTGCATTCAACACGAATGGGCTGGACAATTTCCAAATACAACACGGGTAAGTAAGTAAGTAAGTAAGTAAGTGAGTGCAGTAAGTGAGTGAGTGAGTGAGTGAGTGAGTGAGTGAGTGAGTGAGTGAGTGAGTGAGTGAGTGAGTGAGTGAGTGAGTGAGTGAGTGAGTAAGTAAGTAAGTAAGTAAGTAAGTATAGTAGTTTGAAAATTTCAAATTTATAGTAGTTTGAAAATTTCAAATTTATAGTAGTTTGAAAATTTCAAATTTATAGTAGTTTGAAAATTGAAAAGGCGAATTGCATGTTATTTGTACGCAGAATTGTATAAGGAATCGAATGACGTGTTCAGATTGCTCATCTACTGAGCAGAAAATTACCTGGAAGGGATTATAGTTGGTCTAATGTTAACTCTTATTATGGGGATAACGATATCGGAGCTGTCTTAGCGCGTAAAATGCTCTTTTATTATGATAATATTAAATGTAGCTTATTGAAGTTGAATTTGAATGCAAATGTTTTCACTAGTTGATACTGTAGGTAGTGACTTTGATATTGGTGTTGCATTGGCAGCTAAATACCAATTGGCAGCGAATTGCAGCTGCCAAATAGGAAAACCGGTGCACTTATAGGTTTTAACAAATCTGGGTTCAATGTCCAGTGTATTGTTCAACTAAGTTTAAGTTGTTGTCTAACTGTCGTGAGAAATACCTCTGTCACGAATTACAAGCATAAAAATATAACAATTGTCATATTTATCAGGGCAATTCGAAATATAACTGTCTGCAGTGGCCGGCGGATCCAGGGGGTTCCGAGGGTTCCATGGAACCCCTTTCTGAAGCCGAGCATGTTCTTTACGCTCGAAATAATTAAATTTGTAGAATCGAATCAGCGTACGATACTTCCAACATGGTTCGATCGGTAAAAGTTTGTAAAATTGCACTTTTATCTCCTCTTGAGTTCTTGTAAATACTCCGTAGTGAGAAGGAGAAACAGTGAACTTTTGTGAGAATTAAATTAGCTAAAGAAAATCGGTTTCAAACGGGCCTTCGATAGTTCTATCCTCGCCATGTTTTTAAATTCTTGTAATTATTTATTCTACTTTATAGAAATATATCTTCAAAATGACGAGATACACTGTTAAAAAATGGAATTTCAGAACTTTATATTTTGCTCAAAAGTGCCCTCGAAATCACAGGAAATGCTATTTTATAAAAAAACGACCGACCCCCTAGAAATGTGTCGTCACGGAACCCCCCTTTCCAAAATCCTGGATCCGCTACATGGTCTGTGTAAGGAATACTAGACGAATATTTTTTTATTCAAGTAGAGTATCGCAGAAATAATATCTAACACATTGATCACATGGTATACTGATCGATACAAGATGGGCCTTGAAATTCCCTAAATAGACAGAAGCACGCGATACCTCAAAAGATAAAAATACACTGAAGATTATCTTTAGTGTTGTCAAACAGCTACTGTAAATGTGCTAATCCCATAAACGGGCAAAACATCCTCAAGTGATTCTCATCATAGCAGCCATCATAGTTGTTTATTTTATTAAGCACGCACTTCACAATGTTTCATGCGATGGTGTATACAGAACTGTATAAGAAATCAAATGTTACCATGTGTTCAGTTTGCTCATCTCCAAGCAGAAATTATCTGGAAGCGAATTAGCTTGTAAGTCAAGAATAAGCGCGCACTATACATGACGGAAGTTTAAACATTTCTAAAAAATTACTGTTTTAAAAATTGAAAGGACGCGTTGCATGTTATTGCACTCAGAATTGTATAAGGAATCGAATAGTGTATTCAGATTTCTCAAATGATATGGAAGGAATTAGCATGTCTGTCACTAAGTCAACCTAAGCTTTGAAGTTTAGCTGCTTGTCAGATTTACTTCATCCGGATCGGTGCATTCCGGTTCGTAAATATATTTTGTAAGGCTGGAGGTACCTGCATGGTATCTGTTTGTGGTTAGGTCTCTGAATCACTGCATCCTATCAGTGTTCTGACCAATTAGCTGAGATATTGAGACATGGTCAGGATAGTTCTGCAGATATATTCATATTTAAGCCTCTTGCACAACAATTAAGAGCTGTGAGTATCTCTGCTACTTGAGGAAGTTGTTTAAGAAGCTTCACTCTACCTTGTCAAGATGAGATGTCTTGCTGGAGAGACTTGAGAAGAACAGTGATGCTTGAATATGAAAATCTCTGACTGTCCTGACTGTGTCTCAATAGCTCAGTGGTCAGAGTGATGCGTTGATTCAGGTTAAATATACAAGGTTGGGGCAGTCAGATTTTGCATATTTATCCCCTCGCCCGGCGCGAAGCGCCGGCCGAAGGCCGAAGGCCTGAGGGCGAGGGTGATAATATCGACCGGCGTTTAGTCCCTTATCACGCGAGATCCAAGTGATCCTAGATCTAGGATCAGTTTATATATTTATATATATGCATCAACCGTCCTCACGCGCGACATCGGAAAATGTGGCACTGGTAACTAGATACTCAGATTAAATTGAACCGTCACAAGAGACATAGTTTTTTGAGGAAATAGAAATCCGAGTCCGAGTATGTATTTTGACTCGCTAATTCCAAATCTGTTTTCAGAATTGAAAACGGTTATATATTGATCGAGAGTATCATAGCCGACCAAGCCCGGACTAATTTCTAAGTACATAAACCATTTTTACGAAGGGTATTCACGTTCTCGTAATATAGTAGACACATATGTGATGTATTTTGACTCGCAAATTCCAAATCTGTTTTCAGAATTGAAAACGGTTATATATTGATCGAGATAACGTTCAAAATAATATACGATATGAAGTGACCAGTTTATAATCGACTAAATTTCTAAGTACATAAACCGTTTTTACGAAGGGTACTCACGTTCTCGTAATATAGTAAACGCGTATGTTATGTATGTTGACTCGCTAATTCCAAATCTGTTTTCAGAGTTTAAATCGGTTAAATATTGGCCGAGATAACGTTCAAACATTTCTTCGACGAAACGGGCTTTTGCAAATATTTGTGAATTTTTGCAAAACAGAAATACACGGCCACGGCGTGCGAGGTCTGGGCACCATGGATGGAGAAATTCCCGTAGGGGGGGGGGGGGTAGAAAAGGCGGGCGAGGGGATTATTGCGAATTCGTATTTCTAGTTTATTATTAAATTATGTTATTTTGTAAATGATTTTCTTTTCTCATGAAATATGATTTTTGTTTTCCTTAAAACAATAATATTGCCCATCGAACAATTAATTACCCTTTGATTAACCTTCATGTCTTGAGTTCTAGAAAGTTGGCGACTAACATAGGAATAACACAACATATTGACAGCCATAAATGCAAATATATAATACTCTTACTTTGGAGCGTGTAGTACCGTCGGAGAAGGGTTTTGCTGAGCGACGAGCTAGGCGAATTAATTGCTACGAAGGTGAGCTGAGACAGACTAAGTCCTACAGGGAGGCACCTAATTATTTTTTAGCCGAGAATCACCCTATCCTAGAATCTAGACTGGTACTACAATCACACTGACACAATGGAGAAAATTACACATGTACTTCAATTCCCAGTTGGGGCAGTCATATTTTTCTTAAAATTATAAAAGGCCAACAAATGCCAATATAATAGTATATCTCCAAGAAACCATGTATATAGTATCTCCACGAAAACAAACAAAAAATACTATTTTACAAAACATTAATTTAATCACAAAGACACCACAATATTTGCAATATTTTGGGTACTTGATTGTCATTAAAAATTAGGTTTGACAAAACATTCAACCCAGTTTCACTGGGATTTGCAGTTGTGGCAGCCTTTTTGCCCTGCTAAAGATGATTTGCTACTGTATTCACAGGAAATTACGTCAAAGTAGGGACACACGAAGTCATTGCACACTAATAGTGAAATACAAGGAAAATTTAGCTCTGAACTTTAAATATATCTGTTAGACAAAATTTGTTCAATGTCCAAACTTTCTTTGTACTTCACTGCTGAATCACTGTGCAATGTTTTTGCGTGTCCCTGCTCGGCGTCATTTGCTGTGAACAGTAAATCACTTCAGCGGGGATAAAAGGTATAAAAATAAAATGTTACACGACAAGATATAATTTTACAATTCTTCTCAAAAATTCCAAAGATCACAAAATGTAAAATCCCAAACCCCAGTTAAGCACTTTAAGTCCGTTCGTCAGAGACTGAAACATTTCAATCAAAACGTGGCTGACCTAGTTTAGTTTAGTTTAGTAGATTTGCCACAAAGTACAATATACAATACAACATCCACAGATAGCATGACAGGCGTTGGGAACAGGACTACCGTCCCAATTGCTACCCAATCCCTTATTCACTATTTCGGACATACATTAACCTTAGCTATGTTCTGATTGGTTGAATGTCGTGTTTCTAAGTCGTGTTGAATTTCTTGTCTCCCAATCACTTTTGCTCTCACAATTAGTTCGCCTTATTTAGTTTTTCTGTATTAATTTTCATTTTTTCCCTGTATATACCTATTTCATTATTGGATACTATCTTGCCTATATAGTTATTATTTTATATACTGTATCTTAGATAATTAAACCTATAAATACAGCGTATCCTCAAGATTAGTTTTCACTGTTAGGATACCATGTACAGCTCATCTCATCATATCATCATATTTAATCTCATTATTTGTTTCATATATAGTCCCCTTGAATATTGGACATGTCATCGTACCCTTGACTAGTTTTCCTTCGCCCTCAGTCTGTTTGCTTATCGACTGTAAAAATAAGAAATGATTTAACTTTTCACATCTCATTAATCATTAGTTTGTTTATCTCCCGTGTATTTGATGCCAATGGCTACTAGCTTTTACTACTTGCATATACCCTATACAGCTCATCATATCTGTTACTTTTTAATCAAACTATGTAAAATTTTGATGAGTGAAATAAAAAAATTCTATTTAACAATTAGATTATGAGGCGATAGTTAACGAGGACGAGGCCCGAATTAACTATCGCCTCATAGAAATTGAGAGCGAATAATTTAGTTATTTTAGTAAAAATTAATTACAAAAAATTATTCCTTTATTCGTTATTCCTTCAAAATTATTACAAAAAAGGACAAAATAATTGTCTTTTTGCGAAAACTTCAGCCAATTAGACAGTTATAGCTACGTAGTCAATTCACATATTTCAGCATTGACATTAGACTACTAAAATTTTCAATTACTAAAATATTTTACCGAAATTTTCCTGCCATTTTTTAATTCAAACAAAAAGTTGCTAAAACGTTTTGAAAAAGTTTAAAAATATTAAGACATCATTCGTGTATAATTTCTTGTCGCCCTATTGCTTTTGCTATCACAATTCAGTCGCATTGATAGTGATTTTTGCGTAAGTAAGGATAATTTCACGTTTAAATAAATATTTTACTAATTTAAATTTACGAATCGTTAACAACTTTTACCACTCGTACGGCTAGTAATAACATATTACGATTCTAACGACTCCTATATACAATGTATACATGTATGCGACAGTATTGGACAACCATCAATTTGAGGAAGATATGAGTGCAAGAAAAAAAAGAACTCAAGAATAGCTGTCTCCCCACGGGAGGCAGCAATTAGAAAACAATTAGCATGCATCAAGACAATGAATTAGCCGGCATGATGAACACCAGATCTAGCTGCTTTCGATTTCGCACACGATGTTTACTTTGTATACGATTTTCTTTTCGCTTCCTTATTAGAAAGTTCAATAAAAACTACTCAGAAAATTCTTGCAATAAACCAGTAATATTTTAGTATTGCATTCTGTGGTGTATATTGTACCTACAGTATACGACATCAGGCAAGCGATTTCTTTCAGAGGATGTATACGGTAAGTTGATTTATTTTACTACCAAAGAACTAAGAGTATGAAATAACCGGCAATATACAGAACGATGATGCTGTTCTCATTGGCATATTAACCATGTCTAGGGCTTTCAAACTACAGTACTAACAATACTGTAAGTTGAAAGGAATGTAATTAATTAATTTTATGCCGGTTCAGGGTTTTTTGTACACACTATATCGATTGGAATGTCGTTTGATAATATCACCTTATACCTTGGGTCTGGTGGAGATTCTTGGATGACATATTTTTTATTTAGCTTTTGAGGAAAGAGAATTAGAATCTCTGTTGGCGTTTTTTGAGTATATTAACAGCTATCATCATACTATTAAATACAGCAAAGAAAAGAACGGACCTTCTTAGATTCTCCTAGTTCCCATAGCAGTACCCAACTTCTGCTCATATATTTGACCATAAAACTCGAAAAAGTTATTTTCGAGAATCAACTTATCTAATTCAATTAAGTCCTCAGTGGATACACAGGTTCAGATTATTGGTCATGTGACAAATGTAAGGGAACCAATTGTTAGGGAAGCATATTGAATTCATCAACGTAATTGTTATTGTCCGCTGGGCTTAACTTGACGGATATTTAGATTTCTTTATTATTTCACTTAATGAACATGTAATTTATTCGTCGTAAATAAGACGACGATCGCTTAGACAAAACAAACTAAATTTTAGCATTTCCAAGAAATTAAGGTATTTCCTTCTTCAGCAAAGGTTCAAAAAAGTCAAACGATCTTAAGCAACGGCCAATTTCATCACTCCGTAACTTCATCCTAAAAAGTACGTACAAGTGGCGTTGTAAGGAGAACGAAGACAGCATTGGGGTACTGTTGGGTGTAAACATTCATTCTCGTTATTTTGCATGATTAATTCTTAAGGCCAATGACACATAGAAATCGTTCATCTATAAAGTGTACGTTGGCGATAACACTACGACGATAACGATATTTTTGGACGATAAAGGCCAGAACGATAACGATACGATAATTACATGCGGTCACAGTACAACGATAAATTATAGTAAAGCCCGGGGATGGCTAAAAGGGTGACAACTCAAAAGGACCTTTCTTTTTTATTTTCGTTAGGTTAGGGTTATAGCTACGGTTAGGGTTAGGTTTAAGGTTAGGATCAAAGTTAGGGTTAGGTTTAAGATTAGGATCAAAGTTAGGGTTAGGATTGACATGACGGTTAGAATTAGATAGTTCTCGAAAATGTGAAGGTGCTTTTGAGTCATCCCTTTTAGCCTTCACCAGTAAGCCCACCTTACTACGAGCATCCGGCCTTTATATACCTTCGTTGTTGAACACACGAAGCAGTGATATTTTCCCAGTTTTGGAAGTGGGAGAACGCTCTTGAAAGTTAAATGGGCGTGCATGGTCACTCATCAGCTGAATTCGTGGCAAAAACACGATCCTTCATTGCATTTAGCAATTACCTATATACGCCCCGAACTTAGGATCGTAAAATAGTATTCCCTCTTTGATTGAATCACTAGCTATCATCATCTTTGTTCCTGTCTTGAGCTTCAATGATATAATGCATCTCATGGATGATGATCTCATAATGCAGCTGTTCTGTCGGCTTTCCCTTACAAAAATTTCATATGTAGCTAAATGTTTCACATATGAAATTTCCCCATATGAAATATAGTTCCACATATGAAATTTCCACATATGAAATATAGTTCCACATATGAAATATAGTTCCACATATGAAATATAGTTCCACATATGAAATCCCCACGTATGCAATTGGAACCTTTTCACATATGAAATTTCCACATATGAAATAAAGTTCCACATATGAAAGTTCCACATATGAAATATAGTTCCACATATGAAATATAGTTCCACATATGAAATATAGTTCCACATATGAAATATAGTTCCACATATGAAATATAGTTCCACATATGAAATATAGTTCCACATATGAAATATAGTTCCACAGATGAAATAAAGTTCCACATATGAAATATAGTTCCACATATGAAATATAGTTCCACATATGAAATATAGTTCCACATATGAAATATAGTTCCACATATGAAATATATTTCCACATATGAAATATAGTTCCACATATGAAATATAGTTCCACATATGAAATATAGTTCCACATATGAAATCCCCACTTATGCAATTGTAACCTTTTCACATATGAAATTTCCATAGATGAAATATAGTTCCACATATGAAATATAGTTCCACATATGAAATATAGTTCCACATATGAAATTTCCACATATGAAATATAGTTCCACATATGAAATATAGTTCCACATATGAAATATAGTTCCACATATGAAATATAGTTCCACATATGAAATATAGTTCCACATATGAAATCCCCACGTATGCAATTGGAACCTTTTCACATATGAAATTTCCACATATGAAATAAAGTTCCACATATGAAATTTCCACATATGAAATATAGTTCCACATATGAAATATAGTTTCACATATGAAATATAGTTCCACATATGAAATATAGTTCCACATATGAAATATATTTCCACATATGAAATATAGTTCCACATATGAAATATAGTTCCACATATGAAATCCCCACGTATGCAATTGGAACCTTTTCACATATGAAATTTCCACAGATGAAATAAAGTTCCACATATGAAATTTTCCCATATGAAATATAGTTCCACATATGAAATATAGTTTCACATATGAAATATAGTTCCACATATGAAATTTCCACATATGAAATATAGTTCCACATATGAAATATAGTTCCACATATGAAATCCCCACGTATGCAATTGGAACCTTTTCACATATGAAATTTTCACATATGAAATAAAGTTCCATATATGAAATATAGTTCCACATTTGAAATATAGTTCTACATATGAAATATAGTTTCACATATGAAATATAGTTCCACATTTGAAATATAGTTCTACATATGAAATATAGTTCCACATACATGTATGAAATCCCCACGTATGCAATTGGAACCTTTTCACATATGAAATTTTCCCATATGAAATAAAGTTCCACATATGAAATTTCCACATATGAAATATAGTTCCACATATGAAATATAGTTCCACATATGAAATATAGTTCCACATATGAAATATCATATTTTTCAGACACAAACCGGTGTGGTGTGCCTTAAAATAGATGAGACATGCATATACATATAATATACATCATAATGTTCGCTTCATAATATGTCTTACACACAGGTTAACAGTTAAAAAGTTTAAAAACTACCAAACGCAATTTTCGACTACAATGTCATCTTCGCGACAGCTGCAAAGCTGAGTGAATAATCAAACTGAACCTTAATTGCTTAAACAACTTGTTAACAAACAACTTTTGTATACTATAATAAAATTGTCGTATATTATGTAATAAAAGATTGCTGGTAGCATATAGGATTAACGAGACCATTGGCTGCGTTATAAAACAAACCATGATCATAAGCAAGCATTATAAGCAAAGCTTATAAACGACCTTTAGGGCTTTGTCACCTATCCCTCGTTTTGAACGTTATCTCGATCAATATTTAACCAATTTCAATTCTGAAAACAGATTTGGAATTAGCGAGTCTACATACATATAACACACGTACCTATTATTTTACGCAAACGTGTATACCCTTCGTAAAAACCTCTTTATGTAGTTCTTCTGATCACAAATCGATAATGGCCGCTAGCATTTCTCTGCTCAAATATGGTCCGACTGAAACGGATCACCCAAAACGACCTTTTACTTCTTATAAGGATCGAGTTCGTCCAACCATGTGCGGCCTGAAGTTGCATTTTTCGCAACTGGTCCCGGTTTGGTCTTAAAATGTATGTATTCCAACACTCGAAATTTTCCTTCACCATAAATCCTTTCAACATGTAGTTTGATCGAGTGAAACGCCCAATATTACCTATATATATATATATATAATATATATATATTAGGATAAATATCAAAGCCCAGCATAATATTTTGACAAAAACCATTATATTGACAACCGCTTGTGGGACAATCAGCGGTCATGCGCACATGCTCAAACTACCCACAAAGGTAGTGGGCGTTGCATATATATATATATATATATATATATATATATATATATATATATATATCCTGCCACGGCGAGATTATAATAAGCTTGCGAGGGGATAATTTCCCTCGATATATTATAATAATAATGAGTAGTAGCAGTGGTATTCGAACCGTACGCCATCGAAATGACTGGTGCCTGAAACCAGCGCCTTAGACCACTCGGCCACGCTACCAATTTGTAAAAGCTTATCAACTGTAGTTATCGTGACATTGCTATACTAATTTAGTGTGAGTTCTTTATCTGCGTTTACCTAACATTTAAATCCATATCAATCCCATCATGTAATTATTGGTACACGCGGTGAGTTCTTTCTATACGTTTATATAAAATTTAAACCCGCGTATTCACATCATGTAATACATTTCATTCCATCTCTAGAATTGATTAAGAAAAATAGGCTACTCATGTCATCTTGTAACAAAATAAAATGAGTAATGGCAGTGCTGCGATTCGAACCCACGCCATCGAAATGAATGTTGCCTTAAACCAGAGCCGTTGACCACTCGGCCACGCTACCAATTTGAAAAAACTTATCAACTACAGTATTCGAGAATAATTCTCGTGACAATGCTATGGTTTAGCGTGAGTTCTTTCTGCGTTTACATTTCGTATTTCATTTTATTCCATCTCTAAAATTAACAAGACGCCCGCTAGGCGTTAACTCGGAATAGTTGGGCTAGTGGGCAAATTCAGCTATTTGAATGCAATACAGCTAATTACTCGGGCTACCAGTGGTAGCCGAGTCTAGGTTTCGGCTCTGTTTATTTTTATTTTTATAATTATTATTATTTTTTTGTCGTGATCAACCTCCTACCCAGGCTTTTCACCTTTGCGAAACTGAAACCACTGCATATATTCATGCGCCATTGTGATTTACTCGTCTGGTCACCTTTCTTCGAGTGTTCTTCACTGAAAATCTTTGATGTGGCTGGCAAGTATCTTGATCTTATTATATATATACGCTCACAATCCCGATCGCTTTTGAAACGGGTTGGTCTAAGATTTCGAGAACCTGTACTCGATCAAATTATCTGTTTCCATACGCTTTTTGTCTACTAAATGTTTAAGAATTTAATATGAGACTCAACATATGAATGCTATATGGAAATATGTTAACTGTTCTGAGGTAACTGTAATATTTTTATAAGCTTTGTTGCCTGTATTGTTTATTGTTATGTTATACAAAATAAAATCGATGCTACAGTTTATTGTTTCATAAATTATATACCAAGTACTATTATTAAAGTAGGTATAATTTCATATTTATGTCTATGACTAATAATGCAATGTTGCTATCGAATTTCACCCGTAAGGTTAAATGGGGCTCCAAATGTTGTTATCAGTACGTTTGTATCGATTGTTCATATTATATGCGAATGCTTTCAAATGAACACACAATATATAAATCTCTGACACCCGAGTTTGTATGCAATGTTGCCATTGAATAAATAACCCTGTTTCACTTGATATTTTACCTGTAAGCTTAAATGGAGCTCCAAAATGTTCTGGGTTATCAGTAAGTTTGTATCGATTGTTCATATTATACACAAATACTTACAAATGAACACACAATCAAGATCAAGGAGTAAAGAGTTTGTTGTTGTTTGCTGGTTTACCAGTGACGGGTCTGTTCAGCCATGCATGTACTTTCCATTGTCCCTCAACCCCACAAATACACATCTTTCAAACTGATTTTTGGCATTCATGATTACTGTAGCTGTACATGGAGGCATGAGCCTGGCTCGCTATTACCAAATCAGTAATTTGTCCTGGTATTACATGAGGCAGGCTAGCCCACTTGCCAGACTGACTCACAAGCACACCATTTGCAAACTGTTACTTGGTCTGCACAGCCAGATACATACCTTTCAAACTGAATTTTGACCTTGACTATACATAGAAAGCGAGTTGGCTCGCTAACCAAGACAGTAACCTGTCTTGATATTACAATTAGCTATCTAGCCCTGACCCTGTTGGCTACAGCTGAATTGGGTCAGCAAACAGGATGGCTCGTTTGGTGGGGCAGACTTCTCAGTAAGCCAGCTTGGATACTGAGCCAACTCACTTCATATAATCAAAGCCGTTGGCCAACACTATGTTATGGGTTTGCAATGATGGAAAATTTAACCACCCCTGCACTGACAGTTGTATGACATGTACCATTGAACCTACAACTATAGATTTGTGTATATTGAATTCAAATCGCTGAATTTGCCTACAATGTCTTTCAACAAGCCACCAACTCAAGTAGCCCGAGTTAACGCCTAGCGGGAGTCTTGTTCAATTTAGGTTGTCCTTGTCAAAACCACAAAACGTCAAACTCTAAGCGCGAAAAGCGCTCCCATCATGCTTTTCGCGCTTAGAGTTTGAGGACAACCTTAATTGAATTAGCTATATACACAAACGTACCTTTTGTGAGAAATGGATCCCTGCAAGGCGAGATTATACTTCTAATATAAACCCTAATCATAACCAAAATCCTAACCCCAACCAAACCCAACCTCGTTCCCAGGGCATTTTGCCTTCACGGCGGAAGGTCGGCGAAAATGGCCCTGGGATCGGCTGGTCCATTCTATAATGCGATTGGCTTGTCGAATAATTGAGAAATGTTCAATGCTCTTCAGAGTTGTTCATGCCAGCATTCGTTGGCATAAAAGCAGCTAACAAGCTTTATAATAATCCACCATATCCATGGTTATCTCTTACGAAAGGTATGAAGAAGCATATATCCAATTTAGCGAAAGCTATCACTTTTAATTTGCTGTAAAATTTGAAGACAGCATTTAGATTTAGATGAATAAATTATACTCGACTGAATTAATTGCGTTTTACAGGTCAACAAAGTAGACAAAGGCAATGGAACAAAGACCACAAAAATTATCATATCTAAACACCCAGAAATTCTGGGTGTCATGTGACCAGCCGATCCCGGGCAAAATGCCCTGGGAACGAGGTTATAATAATAATAATAATTAACTATATTTTGACAGGTTAAAACTTGGTCAGCTAAACAAAGCTGCTATAAATCAAGGACCTGTGTACAAAACTATGAAAGACTAAAAAAATAAAATAAAATAAAAGATTATGTATATGTATACAATTGGTTAACAAGACAAGTTTATAGTTACGAAATGTTTCAAAAATCGAGTATAGTTAAAAATAAGTTGAGCCAAACCCTAACCGTTTTCAATTCTGAAAACAGATTTGGAATTAGCGAGTCTAAATACATGACACATGCATACCTATTCTATTATATGGGTGTGTATGCCTATTATATTACATACCTATTATATTATATGAGTGTATATAATTATATTATATGCGCAAACGTGTATAATCTTCGTAAAAACCTCTTTATGTGTTCGTCAGATCACAAATCGCCAATGGCGGCCACAAGCTAAGCGTTTCGGCTGCCAAATATTGTCCGATTCAAACGGATCACCTAAAACGATTTTTTACTTCCTTATAAGCATACATGTCCAATACGGGTCGTAATCCAAACTTCAGTACCCGTACGATTCGTGAAGCTAATCCACCTGATACGAGTCGTTAATAAAAATTCACAACCCGTTACACTCGTGAAGTTACTCTGAAATGAAACTTCACGACCCGTTATCTTAACGTCATGCGCGTCGTTAATCAATATCACCACCAGCTGTGCGCACGTTATAACAGTTGCCAAAATTTATTAAGAACTTGTACCCGACCCGTACGGGTCGTAAATCACAGATTAACGGACACGTCAACATCCTCCGTTTACACTATCAACAATAACCCTTCATATGCTCAATGTTGTATTGCTTCGTTCTTTAAAAACTAATTCAAATGAAACTATTGAACGAAAAAATATTATATGTTGTTGCCTCGTTCTATTTCAAAACTATACGCAACATATTGCTATTGAATGAAACAATATTATGTTGTTGCCTCGTTCTATTTCAAAACTACGCAACATATCGCTATTGAATGAAACAATATTATATGTTGTTGTTTCCTTATATTTCAAAACTACGCAACACATACCTTTCAAATGCAACAATATTTTATGTTCTTGCCCCGTTCTATTTCAAAACCACGCAACATATCGCTATGCAATGGAACAATATTATATGTAATAAAGCCCCCTTAAATCGATATTCTACATAAAAGCAACACTACACAACAGCAATAACACGTTATACTTGTGGCGAAAATATTTTGTGCACTTAAAACGGATAAATGAGTAATCGAACAATATTATATATATATAACAATGTTATTGGCATGCCTCGTTCTTTAAAAACCTTATTCGACTTATTATACACGCGAATGATGCGTATAAACTATGACAATAACAATGTTATTCCCTCGTTCTTTAAAAACCTCATTTGACTTATATACACGCGAATGATGCGTATAAACTATGACAATGTTATGTAAAACCCTATATTCCATATATTCACAATCAACTTTATTCACATTGACTGTTGCCTCGTTCTACGGTAAAACCCCGTATCCATATCCCGTCCTTCCATTCGTGTTTTTCACTTCTTTCCTTTTAAAGACATAATTCCTTTGCGTCTGAGATCTTGTGTTGTGTCGTGTTGTGTTGTTTATCTTTTTACGTCTTTTCCAATTATTTCCTTTATTCTGAATTTGTACTATTTCCTTTTTTCTGCATTGTGTTTCCTTTATTCTGCATTGTATTTCCTTGAAATTGCAGCAGTTTTTGTAGCAGTTTTTGTGTTATAGTAGAGTTTTGCAAAGCTTGTCTGAGTATAACAGTATATACATGTTATATATTATTTATAAATTAGAATGCTTTAACAAAGTCCTTTAAATAAACTTTGAATCTCTTAATCTGTTTATCGGTATATAATATATAATAACTTGAGAGCATAATTGTTATACACATACCAGTACTTTATATCTTCCACTGAGCATTACATTTAATCAGTGATGTATAATATATGGTAATATATATAATTTTGAACATACTATATCCTACAGTTATAATTCATTCTTTCACCAGGCAGTATAGATACATGTACGCCTATAAGCGTACCTATTTTTTAAATTGTCGGCTGATTATGGTTAAGCACTGTCATTTTTCGTTGTTCTTTAATATATAGGTGCGACCAATTTATTCGAAACAAACCCAATAGCTCAGTGGACAAGTGCAAGTTGAATACATTTCAAGAGAAGTTCACGTCGTGTTTTATAACTGAGAGTGATGAAATGGTGCTTGAAGAAATACTAAGTGCAGTTTTGTCTGTTGCATCGCCTTTTACAGCAGGACATCATCGTTTCAATCAAAATGATACAGACGTCGAAAACGTTCGCTTCATTGATGCTTGTCAAGTTGATCCATATGAGCAAGGATCCTGTCAAGAGCTACACAATACTGTAACTCCTAGTAGAAATATACAACAAAGTGGTGACAGCGATAACCACGAACCAACCGACTCTAGTTGGTCTCGTTCTTTACGAAGAAGTGTGTCCACCAGTTTCACTATGATACTTGTTATAATTCTATTGGGCGTTCTGATAGCCGCCATACTTTACCTTGATCTGAACACAACAAATTTATGTTTTGAAAGAATGCGACGAGATGGTTTGCCCCATGATATAATGAAATGGAGATTAATTGGAGAGTGCTTCGAGACAATCGCCATCTTTTTTTGGTTCCCGTTTACTTTAGGCGTGCTATTTGGCTGGAAAGAATTTAAAACTGAATATCTTTTTACGGTTTACATTTCGCTAATTTTTGGTTGTTTAGTTGTAATATTTAAAGTCATTTTATTTATTTACTATATTTTTCAAACCACGCATAATTACTACAGATTTTTCGGAAATTTTATTTTTTTTCTGGACGTTCTAATCTGTAGCTATCTTGTCGCTGGAAAATTATGCCGCAACACAGCCTTATCAAAATTGCAAATTTCTATAATACTCTCCACGCAGTTCATAAGTGGACTCGTTCTCGGAACGCTTTACATGTATGGTGTCGTGCCGGGCTTTAACGATCTAAAAAATGATATTACGAAGGCCATGGTTGCTTTTACCGAACCAATTTGTGCAGTCATACCAACAGCAGTGTGTATGTCGTTGGCATTGAGGATTTCAAAAATAGCAGATACAGTAGACCCAGGACGTAGTTTTGTTCTTGTCTATTATCTCCACGGAGTGTCTACAGTTTTATACCGGACAATGCAAGCTAATGTGAAAAGTATGTGGATATTTATTGCAATGTCAATTCAACACGGAATACTTCATGTCGCTCAGAAAGCAACCAAGAAATATATCGACAAAATATAGACGTTTCTTATTCATATCCTTAGGCGTCTTTTTGGAGGCCAAAGGGAACTTCACAGATCATCCAATGATACAACTCGTGAACAGCGCTTGCACGCTGATTTGGATATTCAAAATATGCTCTGTGAATACACTGCTTCAATCTTAATTCAAATTCACTTAGCATTCTACCTAATAACAAATTTTGAAGTTTCATCATGGCCGATTTTAAAGAGTGCCCTTATAAGAATCGCTATTGCTGTTGGTATCGACTTTTTTTTCAATTGCCTTGCCATCTTTATTCAAATATACTGGTATGGTATTCCAGTCGGAAAAGTATGGTTGAAACACTGGAGGCTTCACATGCTGGCCAACGTTTTCCTTACTGCAATGGCGATATGGTACTTCAATCCAGTACTCTTGCAAGTTTTTCAAGTTCGTATAAACAGTCAACAAACACTAAACGTGACGAACTGTACTCATCCATTCCAAAAAGTGCAAAATATTTTCTACACTTAATTAAGTTAAAGTATTTCTTCAATTATTCATGAAAATCAATACTATGCAGTTACCATATTATTTCTGCTCTTGTAAATAATAGTCATTTTTCATTTTACATTTTTCATGTTCTTAATATAACTCTAGAATGTTTCTAAATTAAGAAGGTAAAACTTTCGAATTTCACTCAAAACGTTACTGACCTCCTATTCACTATTTTGGACATATATTAACCTTAGCTAGTGTATGTTCTATTTAGTTGTTCTGTATTAATTTTTATTTTTCCCTGTATATACCTATTTCATTATTGCATACTCTCTTGCCTATATAATTATTATTTTATTATACTGTATCTTAGATAATTAAACCTATAAATACAGCGTATCCTTCAGATTTAGGTTTGACTATTAGTATACCGTGTACAGCTTAATATCTCATCATATCTGTTGTTTTAAATCAAACATACCGCTTTACTATCGCATATAGTCCTCTTGAATATTGGACCTTAACTAGCTCTCCCTCCCCTCAGTCTGTTTGCTGATCGACTGTAAAAATAAGAAATGATTTAACTTTTCGCATCTCATTAATCATTGGTTTGTTTCGCAACTGGTCCCGGTTTGGTCTTAAAATGTATAATTATTCCAATATCAAAACTTTTCCTTCACCAAAAATCCTTAGAACATGTAGTTTAATTGAGTGACATGCCAAATATTACTTGTGATATACCTAAAATCTTATCTCGGCATTACCACCACTATATATACAGAACTCGTGACTAGTCTCTTGGCAACGGCCTCCGTAGCTCAGTGGTCAGAGCACTGCACTAGCCTCGCAGGGTCGCGTGTTCAATTCCTGCCGGAAGGCCTTGAAGTTGCATTTTTCGCAACTGGTCTCGGTTTGGTCTTAGAATGTATATATTCCAACACTCGAAATTTTCCTTCACCATAAATCCTTAGAACATGTAGTTTAATCGAGTGAAATCGAGTGAAATAAAAAAATTATATTTAACAATTAGATTATGAGGTGATAGTTAACGAGGATATGTCACGATTTGCCGGGTTACTCAGCTCAGCGTACTTGTAGATTTTGTGTTCAAGATAGCATACGACAATCGTTGCCTTCCAGCTACTTCTCGTTTCCCACCACGATTAGACATTAAATTGTCATTACGCTTTACTTATAACTTGTCCAAAAATAACCCACCAACATGAAAATAACAAATACTAATCGAATAAATCGTTGAGCTTTCGCTTCGCTTTGATTTTGGATTCCGAATCAAAAATCAAAAAGTACGCTTAGCTGAGTAACCAGGCAGATCGTGACGTAGCCCCTTTAACGAGGACGAAGCCCGAGTTAATTATCGCCTCATAGAAATAGAGAGCGAATAATCGTGAAAGTTTAATTTGTGAGAAATCGAAATTGCAGTGGAAACACTCGTCCTTCAGTCCTGCGGTAAATTCTCGTTCTCCCAAACTTCCACTCGTGTTTCAATAACTGTATAGAAACACGAAAAATGTTTTCTATTTCTTAAATATAATGTTTTGAATCGTATTTTAACACTGCCTACGTAGCATTTTATTTAAAGAATTTGCGTATAAGCGAATTATTAGCATTTCTTTATTTTTTATTGTATTACATACCGTATAATCCCGCTTTTATTGTATATATTATTAAATACCGTATAATTCCGCTTATAAGCCTGGGCTTATACAACTTCGTAAGGGGTTTTGAGTAAGCTTAAAATACATAACAGATAAACTACGTATAGGCACTTTATTACTCAAGTTTTTTGTTAATAGTCAATTAAGAAAAGTGTATGAACATTAGCAATAATAGCCAGAAGATGGCCAGAAATATGTGATATTTGAGCCCGCGCGTCAGTCAGCGATATTCCCAAGTAAAGATAAGAATTGCTAAAACATTTACATATATTTACATAGAGCGGGTAAATATTCAGGCGCGGATTTAGAAGTTAGTCGCATAAATTAGACACTTCATGAACAACCCTATTGGTTATGCTTTTCTTAAGAATAATTCAAAACAAAAACCTATCCAATAGGATTGTTATTCACAGGTATTTTGAATTGCAAATTCTAAATCTAATTTATGCGACTAACTTCTAAATCCGCGCCTGATATTTACCTCAATATATCGAAGGAATGGATGTTAATGCAAAATGTCGGGTTCGGTATTAATTCTCAACAACATAACTCAGTGAAATATCATACCTTTAAGCATCAGAGATGTTACGTTTCTCTGCTTTTTAAACACGACGAAATTGCATTACAGCACCATTCATTCAGTATATTTCATAATAAATCTTGATCAAGAGCAGTTTTTAAAATCCTTGTATAATCGAATTTGTCACCGTTTTCCTAAATGTCGGGTTCGGAACATGGATATAAGTGATGGTACCATAATTCGCACTACGTTTCTCCTATCCTTCTGCTGTACTTGCTCTACTTTTTAGGTCTGAAATCTTCGTAAATCCACATAATTCGCGCTGGGAGATTAAATCGGAATTTCCAAATTGCTTCGAGCGAAAACACTGCATTGTCTTGAAATTTGTACGCGAATTTCCAATGAAATGCATCAATTTTGGTACCGTTCGAAAGCTTATAAAGTTATCTTTTTAACCCTGTGACCAGAACCATGTTGAGCCCGCCAACACCGCTAACCCAGCGGTGACACGTTCGTCGTGAAACAGTTGCAAATCGTTCGTAAATCTACCAAACATTATAGTTCAAAATATGTAAATATTTAGTATCTTTATACGCGCTCGTGGAGAAGAGCGTTCATGCAGAAGAAATTATACATGCCAAACTCTCAATCCGGACCAGTGAATTCGATTTTGTGATCGATAGTCAAAACGGATACGTAGATACTTTCCCAAAGGCAAACGACGTTATTCGGGGATTTCGAAATATCAATCGCAACAACGTATGCTGCGATGTTTCAAAATATATTTGTGGACTAACAAAATATATTTGTCGACTGAAAAATATATTTGACGACTGACAAAATACATTTGTCGACTGACAAAATATATTTGTCGACCGACAAAATATATTTGTCGATTGAAACTATTATATGCGCATTGCATATATGACCACCATAATATACTGTATGCCAAATAAGTGATTAAACGTGTTGTGCTGCGTAGGCAGTGTCAGAAATACAAATCAAATATTTAAATATCTAAAAAAGGTTGGTGTTTCGAGCGAAGGCACTTCGGCAGAGTGAAACGTAAAGTGAAATAATTACTCAGTTATTATTTCACTCTCTGACGAAGGGCCGCTATTTCATAGACTTGCTCCAAATCTGCCTCTTGATTGTTTCGGGTTTGTTTAAAGACGGATTTGTTTCGAGAATACAACCCGTCTTCTCGAAACAAACTCGTCTTTAGATAGATAGATAGAAAACCTTTATTTTGGCAGGGTAATCCATTCAGTGATTACAATTAATCTACTGTTATCAATTGGAACCCTGTATACCTAAAATATATTATTATCCAAAACAATCATGAACATGCACTTTTTCGTTTTGTCTTGCTACCTCCATCAGGAGGTTATAGGTTATGTTTTCACCTCAGTCATGATTGTTACCTCCATCAGGAAGTTATGTTTTCACCGCAGTCGTCATTGTTACCTCCGTCAGGAGGTTAATTATGTTTTTACATCTGCAGTCATGATTGTTACCTCCGTCAGGTTATGTTTTCACATCAGTCGTGATTGTTACCTCCGTCAAGAGGTTATGTTTTCACATCAGTCATGATTGTTACCTCCGTCAAGAGGTTATGTTTTCACATCAGTCGTGATTGTTACCTCCGTCAGGAGGTAATTATGTTTTCACATCAGTCATGTTTGTTACCTCCGTCAGGACGTTATGTGTTCACCTCAGTCGTGATTGTTACCTCCGTCAAGAGGTTGTGTTTTCACTTCAGTCATGATTGTTACCTCCATCAGGAGGTTATGTTTTCACATCAGTCATGTTTGTTACCTCCGTCAGGAGGTTATGTTTTCACATCAGTCATGATTGTTACCTCCATCAGGAGGTTATATTTTCCCTTATGAAAATTCCACATGTCAATTTCACATGTGAAACTTCACATGTGAAATTGGAACCGTCACATGTGATCCACACGTGAGTATTCACATGTGAATCACATGTGAGAATTCACATGTGAATCACATGTGATGTTGGAATCGTCACATGTGATCCACATGTGAAAATTCACATGTGATTCAAATGTGAGAATTCACATGTGACTCACATGTAAAACAATCACATGTGAAATAATTACAATTTCAATAATTACAAATTCACATGTGACAACATCATTAGCAATTATTAACACAGTTAAAGCACAAGTTGAAAGTTTAATATGTACAAATAACAAAATAAGATAAACAGAAGCATCAGAATAAAAAGCATAACGGTTAGGTAGCGCGAATTGCTGAGATTTTAAGGAACGAAATACTTCCCCAAGTTTTTCAGCACAGTAAATCATGACGCACGAATCGATTAATGACTAGAACTACCATAATTCCGTGCATTATTTCCTTTCTCACGTTAATGTTAGACCTCTCTGTGAATTGGAAAACAATTGCTCAGCTTTTAATAAAACAAAAAGATATACCGAAAAGGATTATGTAGTTGTCACTAATAGATTAATGTGCTCACACTAAGGTTATATTACCATCATACAAACATTAAGAACTTTAAATTATAATTACTAGTGTTTTATTGTTTGAAGCTTGCATGGAGTTGTTATATCTCAACAAGCATTTGGGGAACATCTATGTTTCTAAGATTATATTAGCTTAGCTTTCGTCCCATGCATTCACAAGGTCAAGGAACATCATTATATATCACCAAATAATTTTCGTTGCGTTTGTAATATCAATAATTAACACTTGTCTTGTCTTCCAATTGTTAGTTAGTAGCATCAGCTAACTTGATGATGCAGACAGACAACCAGTTGTATAATTACGCGATAGCGACGTTTCGAAACACCATGCAACATTCAGTAAAGCTCTGAATGTCTAATGATGTCCCTAGCGCATAGCACGAAACCTAAGCTATTAATATATATATGTTAAATCTTAGAGACATGGATGTTTCCACAAATTCGTATTGAGATATCAGTGTTTAGTCTCGATAAGTCTAACTTTTTTCCGCCTTTGTCTTTCTCCCCTCAATGGCATGTCGTTCGTCTTTGCACTTTTGTGACATTGTTGCCTTTACTGTGTATTCCGTTGCATTTGGATAGTGTTTTAAGACAAAAGCTGAAAATAAAGAAATATATAAATTTCAAATATGAATAAGAGGAATATATCCTCAGATCTGAGTAGCTCAGCGGGAGTCGACAAGCTATCGATCATGCGAGTTTTCACAGACTGAATTACAGGTGTATATTCAGGCTGTACACAGGCTGTGCTTGCATATTGACCTAGTCCAGAACCATGGTGATAGTTTAGGCCAGATAAACATATCAGTCTATTTATGCATGAAAGACACAGAGATGAAGCCAATATGTCCATCACTCATCACAAGGGTGACTTGTCTGATTGTTTATAGTATCAACCGACTATAGTCAGCCAAACTTAAATTATCAAAATAAAGTCAAAATGCAATGTTTGCATTGTTTTGATTTTCAAAACCCGCGTGCTCATAGCTATTAGTTGTCTATTAAAAATAAACCTATTAGAATATGCAGCATTGGTGATAGATTACTTTAGATTACAACAAAAACATGTGGTTATTAAAGACTTGAGAGAATCTTTTGAAAGAGGCATACGCCAATTGTTATAAACAGTAAATACATTGTGTATTACAACAGATATGTTGCCAAAGAAAGTTTTAAAGTAAGCTATCGGCATCAACAGCATTAATTGAGAATCCCTTTGGTATGTTTTTTTATATACAGTATTATAACCTAGCTGGCTTGTATTTTCTGCCTTGTGAATAGCGTGATGATATTGGTGCAACACCATTTAAAACTAATGTAATTGTAACCAATTTCAGACATGTGATATACTGACCTATTACTACTTCAACCTTCATACGGTCCAGAGCAGGACGGCCTTCTTTGCTCTTCCCAGTGACAGATGACTCGGCCAGAATCTTTTTTCCAAATAAGGCAGACAGTAAACTGGACGTCATCTTTTTTGCATTTGTACACCGTTGGATTTCAGCCATTTGAACAGAGTCAATAAGATTCTGAAATTGAAATAATATTCTCAGTTATAATCTAAAAAGCCAAATAATATATAATTAATATAATATTTTAGGCAGCAGATAAACACAAACTTACAAGTTCCATTTCTCGCAACTGGTCCCGGTTTGGTCTTAAAATGTATATATTCCAACACTCGAAATTTTCCTTCATCATAAATCCTTAGAACATGTAGTTTAATCAAGCGAAATGCCAAATATTACATGTAATACATAAATAAATACAATCATACTGTATACATGCGAAAAATGCAACTTCAAGGCCTTCTGGCTGGAATTGAACCCGCAACCCTGCGATTGCTAGTGCAGTGCTCTGACCACTGAATTACGCGATAGCGACGTTTCGAAACACCATGCAACATTCAGTAAAGCTCTGAATGTCTAATGATGTCCCTAGCGCATAGCACGAAACCTAAGCTATTAATATATATATGTTAAATCTTAGAGACATGGATGTTTCCACAAATTCGTATTGAGATATCAGTGTTTAGTCTCGATAAGTCTAACTTTTTTCCGCCTTTGTCTTTCTCCCCTCAATGGCATGTCGTTCGTCTTTGCACTTTTGTGACATTGTTGCCTTTACTGTGTATTCCGTTGCATTTGGATAGTGTTTTAAGACAAAAGCTGAAAATAAAGAAATATATAAATTTCAAATATGAATAAGAGGAATATATCCTCAGATCTGAGTAGCTCAGCGGGAGTCGACAAGCTATCGATCATGCGAGTTTTCACAGACTGAATTACAGGTGTATATTCAGGCTGTACACAGGCTGTGCTTGTATTGACCTAGTCCAGAACCATGGTGATAGTTTAGGCCAGATAAACATATCAGTCTATTTATGCATGAAAGACACAGAGATGAAGCCAATATGTCCATCACTCATCACAAGGGTGACTTGTCTGATTGTTTATAGTATCAACCGACTATAGTCAGCCAAACTTAAATTATCAAAATAAAGTCAAAATGCAATGTTTGCATTGTTTTGATTTTCAAAACCCGCGTGCTCATTGCTATTAGTTGTCTATTAAAAATAAACCTATTAGAATATGCAGCATTGGTGATAGATTACTTTAGATTACAACAAAAACATGTGGTTATTAAAGACTTGAGAGAATCTTTTGAAAGAGGCATACGCCAATTGTTATAAACAGTAAATACATTGTGTATTACAATAGATATGTTGCCAAAGAAAGTTTTAAAGTAAGCTATCGGCATCAACAGCATTAATTGAGAATCCCTTTGGTATGTTTTTTTATATACAGTATTATAACCTAGCTGGCTTGTATTTTCTGCCTTGTGAATAGCGTGATGATATTGGTGCAACACCATTTAAAACTAATGTAATTGTAACCAATTTCAGACATGTGATATACTGACCTATTACTACTTCAACCTTCATACGGTCCAGAGCAGGACGGCCTTCTTTGCTCTTCCCAGTGACAGATGACTCGGCCAGAATCTTTTTTCCAAATAAGGCAGACAGTAAACTGGACGTCATCTTTTTTGCATTTGTACACCGTTGGATTTCAGCCATTTGAACAGAGTCAATAAGATTCTGAAATTGAAATAATATTCTCAGTTATAATCTAAAAAGCCAAATAATATATAATTAATATAATATTTTAGGCAGCAGATAAACACAAACTTACAAGTTCCATTTCTCGCAACTGGTCCCGGTTTGGTCTTAAAATGTATATATTCCAACACTCGAAATTTTCCTTCATCATAAATCCTTAGAACATGTAGTTTAATCAAGCGAAATGCCAAATATTACATGTAATACATAAATAAATACAATCATACTGTATACATGCGAAAAATGCAACTTCAAGGCCTTCTGGCTGGAATTGAACCCGCAACCCTGCGATTGCTAGTGCAGTGCTCTGACCACTGAATTACGCGATAGCGACGTTTCGAAACACCATGCAACATTCAGTAAAGCTCTGAATGTCTAATGATGTCCCTAGCGCATAGCACGAAACCTAAGCTATTAATATATATATGTTAAATCTTAGAGACATGGATGTTTCCACAAATTCGTATTGAGATATCAGTGTTTAGTCTCGATAAGTCTAACTTTTTTCCGCCTTTGTCTTTCTCCCCTCAATGGCATGTCGTTCGTCTTTGCACTTTTGTGACATTGTTGCCTTTACTGTGTATTCCGTTGCATTTGGATAGTGTTTTAAGACAAAAGCTGAAAATAAAGAAATATATAAATTTCAAATATGAATAAGAGGAATATATCCTCAGATCTGAGTAGCTCAGCGGGAGTCGACAAGCTATCGATCATGCGAGTTTTCACAGACTGAATTACAGGTGTATATTCAGGCTGTACACAGGCTGTGCTTGTATTGACCTAGTCCAGAACCATGGTGATAGTTTAGGCCAGATAAACATATCAGTCTATTTATGCATGAAAGACACAGAGATGAAGCCAATATGTCCATCACTCATCACAAGGGTGACTTGTCTGATTGTTTATAGTATCAACCGACTATAGTCAGCCAAACTTAAATTATCAAAATAAAGTCAAAATGCAATGTTTGCATTGTTTTGATTTTCAAAACCCGCGTGCTCATAGCTATTAGTTGTCTATTAAAAATAAACCTATTAGAATATGCAGCATTGGTGATAGATTACTTTAGATTACAACAAAAACATGTGGTTATTAAAGACTTGAGAGAATCTTTTGAAAGAGGCATACGCCAATTGTTATAAACAGTAAATACATTGTGTATTACAATAGATATGTTGCCAAAGAAAGTTTTAAAGTAAGCTATCGGCATCAACAGCATTAATTGAGAATCCCTTTGGTATGTTTTTTTATATACAGTATTATAACCTAGCTGGCTTGTATTTTCTGCCTTGTGAATAGCGTGATGATATTGGTGCAACACCATTTAAAACTAATGTAATTGTAACCAATTTCAGACATGTGATATACTGACCTATTACTACTTCAACCTTCATACGGTCCAGAGCAGGACGGCCTTCTTTGCTCTTCCCAGTGACAGATGACTCGGCCAGAATCTTTTTTCCAAATAAGGCAGACAGTAAACTGGACGTCATCTTTTTTGCATTTGTACACCGTTGGATTTCAGCCATTTGAACAGAGTCAATAAGATTCTGAAATTGAAATAATATTCTCAGTTATAATCTAAAAAGCCAAATAATATATAATTAATATAATATTTTAGGCAGCAGATAAACACAAACTTACAAGTTCCATTTCTCGCAACTGGTCCCGGTTTGGTCTTAAAATGTATATATTCCAACACTCGAAATTTTCCTTCATCATAAATCCTTAGAACATGTAGTTTAATCAAGCGAAATGCCAAATATTACATGTAATACATAAATAAATACAATCATACTGTATACATGCGAAAAATGCAACTTCAAGGCCTTCTGGCTGGAATTGAACCCGCAACCCTGCGATTGCTAGTGCAGTGCTCTGACCACTGAATTACGCGATAGCGACGTTTCGAAACACCATGCAACATTCAGTAAAGCTCTGAATGTCTAATGATGTCCCTAGCGCATAGCACGAAACCTAAGCTATTAATATATATATGTTAAATCTTAGAGACATGGATGTTTCCACAAATTCGTATTGAGATATCAGTGTTTAGTCTCGATAAGTCTAACTTTTTTCCGCCTTTGTCTTTCTCCCCTCAATGGCATGTCGTTCGTCTTTGCACTTTTGTGACATTGTTGCCTTTACTGTGTATTCCGTTGCATTTGGATAGTGTTTTAAGACAAAAGCTGAAAATAAAGAAATATATAAATTTCAAATATGAATAAGAGGAATATATCCTCAGATCTGAGTAGCTCAGCGGGAGTCGACAAGCTATCGATCATGCGAGTTTTCACAGACTGAATTACAGGTGTATATTCAGGCTGTACACAGGCTGTGCTTGTATTGACCTAGTCCAGAACCATGGTGATAGTTTAGGCCAGATAAACATATCAGTCTATTTATGCATGAAAGACACAGAGATGAAGCCAATATGTCCATCACTCATCACAAGGGTGACTTGTCTGATTGTTTATAGTATCAACCGACTATAGTCAGCCAAACTTAAATTATCAAAATAAAGTCAAAATGCAATGTTTGCATTGTTTTGATTTTCAAAACCCGCGTGCTCATAGCTATTAGTTGTCTATTAAAAATAAACCTATTAGAATATGCAGCATTGGTGATAGATTACTTTAGATTACAACAAAAACATGTGGTTATTAAAGACTTGAGAGAATCTTTTGAAAGAGGCATACGCCAATTGTTATAAACAGTAAATACATTGTGTATTACAATAGATATGTTGCCAAAGAAAGTTTTAAAGTAAGCTATCGGCATCAACAGCATTAATTGAGAATCCCTTTGGTATGTTTTTTTATATACAGTATTATAACCTAGCTGGCTTGTATTTTCTGCCTTGTGAATAGCGTGATGATATTGGTGCAACACCATTTAAAACTAATGTAATTGTAACCAATTTCAGACATGTGATATACTGACCTATTACTACTTCAACCTTCATACGGTCCAGAGCAGGACGGCCTTCTTTGCTCTTCCCAGTGACAGATGACTCGGCCAGAATCTTTTTTCCAAATAAGGCAGACAGTAAACTGGACGTCATCTTTTTTGCATTTGTACACCGTTGGATTTCAGCCATTTGAACAGAGTCAATAAGATTCTGAAATTGAAATAATATTCTCAGTTATAATCTAAAAAGCCAAATAATATATAATTAATATAATATTTTAGGCAGCAGATAAACACAAACTTACAAGTTCCATTTCTCGAAACTGGTCCCGGTTTGGTCTTAAAATGTATATATTCCAACACTCGAAATTTTCCTTCATCATAAATCCTTAGAACATGTAGTTTAATCAAGCGAAATGCCAAATATTACATGTAATACATAAATAAATACAATCATACTGTATACATGCGAAAAATGCAACTTCAAGGCCTTCTGGCTGGAATTGAACCCGCAACCCTGCGATTGCTAGTGCAGTGCTCTGACCACTGAATTACGCGATAGCGACGTTTCGAAACACCATGCAACATTCAGTAAAGCTCTGAATGTCTAATGATGTCCCTAGCGCATAGCACGAAACCTAAGCTATTAATATATATATGTTAAATCTTAGAGACATGGATGTTTCCACAAATTCGTATTGAGATATCAGTGTTTAGTCTCGATAAGTCTAACTTTTTTCCGCCTTTGTCTTTCTCCCCTCAATGGCATGTCGTTCGTCTTTGCACTTTTGTGACATTGTTGCCTTTACTGTGTATTCCGTTGCATTTGGATAGTGTTTTAAGACAAAAGCTGAAAATAAAGAAATATATAAATTTCAAATATGAATAAGAGGAATATATCCTCAGATCTGAGTAGCTCAGCGGGAGTCGACAAGCTATCGATCATGCGAGTTTTCACAGACTGAATTACAGGTGTATATTCAGGCTGTACACAGGCTGTGCTTGTATTGACCTAGTCCAGAACCATGGTGATAGTTTAGGCCAGATAAACATATCAGTCTATTTATGCATGAAAGACACAGAGATGAAGCCAATATGTCCATCACTCATCACAAGGGTGACTTGTCTGATTGTTTATAGTATCAACCGACTATAGTCAGCCAAACTTAAATTATCAAAATAAAGTCAAAATGCAATGTTTGCATTGTTTTGATTTTCAAAACCCGCGTGCTCATTGCTATTAGTTGTCTATTAAAAATAAACCTATTAGAATATGCAGCATTGGTGATAGATTACTTTAGATTACAACAAAAACATGTGGTTATTAAAGACTTGAGAGAATCTTTTGAAAGAGGCATACGCCAATTGTTATAAACAGTAAATACATTGTGTATTACAATAGATATGTTGCCAAAGAAAGTTTTAAAGTAAGCTATCGGCATCAACAGCATTAATTGAGAATCCCTTTGGTATGTTTTTTTATATACAGTATTATAACCTAGCTGGCTTGTATTTTCTGCCTTGTGAATAGCGTGATGATATTGGTGCAACACCATTTAAAACTAATGTAATTGTAACCAATTTCAGACATGTGATATACTGACCTATTACTACTTCAACCTTCATACGGTCCAGAGCAGGACGGCCTTCTTTGCTCTTCCCAGTGACAGATGACTCGGCCAGAATCTTTTTTCCAAATAAGGCAGACAGTAAACTGGACGTCATCTTTTTTGCATTTGTACACCGTTGGATTTCAGCCATTTGAACAGAGTCAATAAGATTCTGAAATTGAAATAATATTCTCAGTTATAATCTAAAAAGCCAAATAATATATAATTAATATAATATTTTAGGCAGCAGATAAACACAAACTTACAAGTTCCATTTCTCGCAACTGGTCCCGGTTTGGTCTTAAAATGTATATATTCCAACACTCGAAATTTTCCTTCATCATAAATCCTTAGAACATGTAGTTTAATCAAGCGAAATGCCAAATATTACATGTAATACATAAATAAATACAATCATACTGTATACATGCGAAAAATGCAACTTCAAGGCCTTCTGGCTGGAATTGAACCCGCAACCCTGCGATTGCTAGTGCAGTGCTCTGACCACTGAACTACGGAAGCCGTTGCCGAGAGCCTAGTCACGAGTTCTGTATATATAGTGGTGGTAATGCCGGGATAAGATTCTGGGTATATTATAAGTAATATTTGGCATTTCACTCAAAATTTCGAGTGTTGGAATATATACATTTTAAGACCAAACCAGTTGCGAAAAATACAACTTGAAGGCTATATTACTCTCTCATATTAATTAATTAATATATATATACTGTATATAGACACAACTTACTCATAATTGTACTACTAAATATGCAGACTCAATATATCTGTATATATTTATTTCAGATATATATTGGTGATTTGCAG
Source organism: Chrysogorgia sp. JL179-B06 (assembly GCA_035772405.1). NCBI lineage: Eukaryota > Metazoa > Cnidaria > Anthozoa > Scleralcyonacea > Chrysogorgiidae > Chrysogorgia > Chrysogorgia sp. JL179-B06. The sequence continues at coordinate 1,118,111 of JAYKKM010000360.1, read as the reverse complement.
CTTGATTATTTCAACATAGTAAATTGTTTGCTACTCAAGCTTTTAATGCAAACCCAGAAAAATGTTTCTCAGTCCCAGATGGGAATCGAACCCGCAACAAGCTGTCTGCGGTTCAGAAATATTTTTCTGAGTTTGCATTAAAAGCTTGAGTAGCAGACAATTTTCTAAACAAAAAAAAACTTACTGATAATTGTAAGCTTGATGATGATGATGATGATGATGGTACTGTTTCTTTCTGTTGATCATTCTTTAGTTTACTACAATTTTCGTTTGAAGTCTCACTACTTTCAGAATCACGAGGCTTGCTTGGTCTTTTACTCACTGGTGTTGAGCTACTTTTGGGGTACATACCAGTTGTTGAAAATAGTCTTTTCCTACCCAAATCTGAGTTTGGAAAATTAGCACTGCTCAACTTCTTCAACATTACGTTTGAATTCAGTGCTTCAGCAAGAAGATCAGGAAGTCCTACAAAAAAATTACACTGTAGCTATTAACAGTTTTAAAGGGCATGTGAAACGAAAATTGAGATGACTTTCTTATTGGTTTATTTGACAGAACTCATAAAACGATAAAGAATGGCTTTTTGCAGTTTTTGCATATCTCATCTTGTTCTTTTAGTTATTCAAAGTTGTGTAATATGACCTATGATGTCACACGGTGTACCCATCATCTGAAAATGAAGCATATCTTAGAAACTATTGAATAAAATTGCTTCAAACTTCGCACAAGTTCAACTTTATCATTGCTATAGTAACGGATTAGTTCCCAGGCTCCGTTCATCCTTTAAAAAACCTCTATTTTCTGCAATTTATAAAACAAGTTTTGGCTGTGGACTAGTGAAGTATATTTTTAATAGCATTGCCAACATAAAAGGGCACATCGAAATATTTGTAGGGCATACTAGAAAATAGATTTTTTTGCTTTAGAAAGAAAGAAGTCTGGAAATTAATGTATCACTATGGCAACAATAATATTGATGTGGGATATTCAATTTAGTGACCTGTATACTTGTGCAAAGTTTCGAACAATAGTTTTGAAGATATGCTTCATTTTCAGATTCGTCATAATGGCGGGTACAACTTGTGACGTCATAGGTCATTACACAACCTTGAATAACTCAAGAAAAAACTGTAAAAGCAATTCTTTATCGTTTTAAGAGTTCTTTCAAATCAATAAAAAAGTCATCTCAATTTTTGTTTAATATGCCCTTTGAACTGTTTTTAATTAGTGAAATTGTTGCTGAAATTGTGTCAAAATTACACTTCTGCAGTCTGTTCTACATTTCAAAAACTCAAAAAGTAAGCAGACTAGCAGCTACAGAACTTGTGTAAATGTTTGGCAGTAATACCATAATACAGAACAGACCACAGAAATGGGAAGCTTCACTGTGATGTAAGTTTATTAACCTAGTTCAAAGTGATAGACAAACAAGATTATTTAATCAGGCAATAAGTAACATGACATTTGAAAGACAATTGAGGAGATTTTGTAAGGGTCTGTTCTTATGGTTTAGCAATATCTACAGGATATTTCAAGATTCATTAGCACCATGTTTAGAGAAACTTCAGAATTCTATTTAGGATCCTGTTAAGGCGGCGCCCACTTACGGTATACATGGTTCAATTCTTGCTGTTACCATCTCCCCTGGGGATTTGCAAATTTAATATAATTAATTGCACTTTCCCTGCTCCCGGGTAAGTAAAAAAAATTTAAAATGTAATTCCCCACCCCGGGGACAAAATTGACAAAAACTAAAAAAGTTTTTTATATACATGTACATTTAACAAGTTGTAAAGATCACAGGAATCAGCTTAGAAATACTTTTTCTTCCAACCAGTCAGCAACAAATGCACACGTTTTTCCAGAGAAAAATTTAAGAAACTGGTTGCTGTTCGACACCATCTTTCACCCCAATATCCTTTGTGTTCAGGTTTTATATTCCCTGGGACCAGACGGTCAACAAAAGTTGAAATCAATGGGGTTTTATAAAGAAACTCCAAACTAGCTAAGTGTTTGGCTATATAATTAGATCAATTGTACCATTGCTCTTGTTGTAGATTAAATAATTGCCAAAACAGGAATATGAGCTCATATACGACTCAAGCTCATGGTATACATACATACTTTATTTCACGTCCCCATGGGGACGAATTGTTAAATATATAGTTATTGTTAAATTAGCTATTGTTAAATTTGTTAAATATATAGTTATTGTTAAATATATATATAAGGAAATTGTTAAATATATAGCCGAGCAAGTATTTTATACACCGGCCACATGAGTACATGTACAAGGATGTATTGCCTCCACTGTGACTTTGACTTCAATAAGCCCATCACTTATTTTTGCAATTTTGCACAATATCACGACTGCCCCAGATTTCGAGACAGATAGTAACTTCTAGTACATTACTATATAATGCACTAGTCAGTGGAAAGCCCCGCACCCCCATACCTGGGGAATAGCCGGCATTTATAGGTGGTTTACGCCATGGTACCCGGGGCTTTTGACAACAATAGCTACACATGTCATTATGACCGGGGACTATTGGCAGACAAGGCTGGAAGACTGCGTTTGAATGCTCAGTCAGCTAAGATTTGGAATCCAATATGGAGAACATGGAGTCACAGAGAACGGTAATTGATCAAATCAGATATTGTATTTAAAGCTAAACAATAGTTTATATTGATTATGACACAATTTTTAATCTTGACATTCTTGTTGATAATAAAATTATTGTTTGAATTATTTCTGATGGCTCTCATTTATATGGCCCTGGTGCCTAACCCTAAAGAATGCCACGTATATCGGGGAATTATATCAATTTAACACACGCCTTGGTCTAATGCCCCGGTATTCCCCGGGTAGGGGGTGCGGGCCTTTCCACTGACTAGTGCATAAGTATGCCAATACCTTGCCTAAATAACTAGATAAATACCTACACACTGACTAATTAATAATTTGACAAATGCAATACAAGTCAACTTACTATTTTGAAGTTCTGTGTTCTCCTTTCTGAGCTGAGCAATTTCCTTTTGCAAATCTTTTATGGCCATGTGTATTTTCTCATTCTTATTCAGATCTGGCCCTTCACTATCTGTATCACTGACCTGATCAGTATCAGATGTGAAATCACTGGTGGTTTTCATATTATTATCACAGGTGGTTTTCATATTATTTAGCAGTTTTTTGTAGGCTTTTTTTAGGTGGTTGTATCCTGACAGTGAGTGTGGTCATTTGTGCAATCACATAAAGAAGGTAGTGGAAGTGGAATCAGCCCTGGAAATTGTCGAGCTAACAGATGTCGTGGATAAGTATGCTCTCATTGATGGGTTAAACGACCATGATACAGATACATTTATTGCCAAACTTCCTAACGTTGTTGATCGGGATTAATTTATTATGTTGATTGACATGTAGTTTTGTGGTATGTTAATTTTTTAAGATATCTAATTTACTTTAAGTTATCTACAATGTTTAAGATTCCAGTTAGTTCAAGCTTGCTCTTGTTATACCTGTATACTAGAAACTTGCTAGCAACAAACTTGCTTTTTTCTGATTGCTTCAAAGAGCGAGTAATGCTGCGAGACGAATTACACGTCAAGCAGATAGTTTTAAAGGATCTATCTGCTTGTCTTGTAAGACGTCTTGATTATTATTCTTAATAACATGTAACTGCTTAATGCCACAATTAAAAGGAAATTTCAGTAAAAAATGTTATATATTTTTAAAAAAGGATCTTTGAGTATGACGTTTGATTTGTAGATTTTTTGTTGAATTTCGAAAAAAAATTACCCTATTTTTACTGCAATTTCCCTTTAATATATAAATTATCCTACGTTGAAATTCATAATGTTGTGCATGTCCAAGATTAAGTGCCTGAACAGGATGACTTTAGTTAGTAGTTAGTAACTAGTTTAGTTAGTTTTTATTTTGTGTTATGATATTGCAATTTACACCAGCTATTAAATATTTTTGCTCTATTCTCCACATTTATTCTACTATAAGCATATAGTATAGTACTGTATATATAGACGCTATAAAATAATTTGAATTCAGATTATAAAAAATAACAGATAATAATAATATAGCCTTAAGCAACGTATATACCATGGTTATTGGTAATATAATACCGGGTGGCGCAAAAACATGTTCCCCCTCTTCGACTCATTGTAATTAAAAAACTGAAAAAGCTATCTTATACAAATAAAAATTATTGAACGTAGTTATGTCTAACTTAAATTTTGATGTATGCCTTGCTCATTTCTATAAAATATTAGCCGAGATATAGGCGTTTAAACTCGGACGACACTATGCGTGTTTTTACCATTTTATTACCATAATGCACATTATTAGACCATTTCAGACAATTTTTCGCGTCTTCCAAAAACGCTACATTGAGTGTAAACGCCTATATCTCGGCTAATATTTTATAGAAATGTGCAAGGCATACATCAAAATTTAAGTTAGACATAACTACGTTCAATAATTTTTATTTGTATAAGATAGCTTTTTCAGTTTTTTAATTACAATGAGTCGAAGAGGGGGAACATGTTTTTGCGCCACCCGGTATATATAAACACATTTACCAAAATACAACAATGGCATAAGTCTTTCAACAGTTCTTCTAAGAACTCATCTCTTTTTTCTCTTCCTTTGCCCCAACATCACGCCATTGTTATATTTTGGTAAATGTGTTATATATCAGCAGTTTCAGAACGTTCGAAGATTATATATCACCAATCACCATGGTATATATTTTCCGTTGCTTAAGGCTATATATTTAAGTTTGTTACCACGACAAGTTCGTTGTTCTATAATAATAATAGTAATTCAAAGTATTAAGGATTACTCATTTTTTTATTATTCAATGCAGTTTGGAAAGTAACATTGCTATTTTCTAGTTCGATAATAATATGCAATGTATTGATAGTTTTTAGCTGTTTTTGTTAGCAAATGAGGTGAATCTAAAATCGTGATGGAAAGCAATTGATTTGTAGTGTGAGAGGTTTGTTTCTTTTTAGTTTAAACATACAATACCTCAACAGGTAATTAATGTAGCAGATCATTTAGTATTCAAAACGTTTTCAAGTTGATTATATGCATGATTAAATTATTACATGTTAACCATGAAAATTTTCAATACATCTTAAAACATTATTCAGTGCTCACTCATGAAAAAGATATCTCGCATGTGATACCATACATGTCGGCATCTATTTCATATGTGGAATCATTTGCATTTCATGTAATCACATGTGACAACTGGTGAAATTATTATTTATCTCACGTTTGATCAAGAAAGTATGTTTCACATGTGAAAAACGCGATCACATGTGGCTCACATGTGAGAAAATATGTTTCACATGTGAAAAATACGATCACATGTGGTTCACATGTGAGAAAGTATGTTTCACATGTGAAAAATACGATCACATGTGGTTCACATGTGAGAAAGTATGTTTCACATGTGAAAAATACGATCACATGTGAGAAAGTATGTTTCACATGTGAAAAATACGATCACATGTGGTTCACATGTGAGAAAGTATATTTCACATGTGGCTCACATGTGAGAAAATATGTTTCACGTGTGAAAACATGCGATCACATGTGAAAAAGTATGTTTCACATGTGAAAAAATTCTATCACATGTGGATCACATGTGACTCACATGTGACTCACATGTGACTCACATGTGACAGACATGTGGAATTTTCGTAAGGGTTCACCTCAGTCATGATTGTTACCTCCATCAGGAGGTTGTGTTTTCACCTCAGTCATGATTGTTACCTCCGTCAGGAGGTTATGTTTTCACTTCAGTCGTGATTGTTACCTCCATCAGGAGGTTGTGTTTTCACCTCAGTCGTGATTGTTACCTCCGTCAAGAGGTTATGTTTTCACCTCAGTCATGATTGTTACCTCCGTCAGGAGGTTATGTTTTCACTTCAGTCATAATTGTTACCTCCGTCAGGAGGTTGTGTTTTCACCTCAGTCATGATTGTTACCTCCGTCAGGAGGTTATGTTTTCACATCAGTCATGATTGTTACCTCCGTCAAGAGGTTATGTTTTCACTTCAGTCATGATTGTTACCTCCGTCAAGAGGTTATGTTTTCACATCAGTCATGATTGTTACCTCCGTCAAGAGGTTATGTTTTCACTTCAGTCGTGATTGTTACCTCCGTCAAGAGGTTATGTTTTCACCTCAGTCATGATTGTTACCTCCATCAGGAGGTTGTGTTTTCACTTCAGTCATGATTGTTACCTCCATCAAGAGGTTATGTTTTCACATCAGTCATGATTGTTACCTCCGTCAAGAGGTTATGTTTTCACTTCAGTCATGATTGTTACCTCCGTCAAGAGGTTATGTTTTCACATCAGTCATGATTGTTACCTCCGTCAAGAGGTTATGTTTTCACTTCAGTCGTGATTGTTACCTCCGTCAAGAGGTTATGTTTTCACCTCAGTCATGAGTGTTACCTCCGTCAAGAGGTTATGTTTTCACATCAGTCATGATTGTTACCTCCGTCAGGAGGATATGTTTTCACTTCAGTCGTGATTGTTACCTCCATCAGGAGGTTATGTTTTCACCTCAGTCATGATTGTTACCTCCATCAGGAGGTTATGTTTTCACCTCAGTCATGATTGTTACCTCCGTCAGGAGGTTATGTTTTCACTTCAGTCATGATTGTTACCTCCGTCAGGAGGTTGTGTTTTCACCTCAGTCATGATTGTTACCTCCGTCAAGAGGTTATGTTTTCACCTCAGTCGTGATTGTTACCTCCGTCAGGAGGTTATGTTTTCACTTCAGTCGTGATTGTTACCTCCATCAGGAGGTTGTGTTTTCACCTCAGTCGTGATTGTTACCTCCGTCAGGAGGTTATGTTTTCACTTCAGTCGTGATTGTTACCTCCATCAGGAGGTTGTGTTTTCACCTCAGTCGTGATTGTTACCTCCGTCAAGAGGTTATGTTTTCACCTCAGTCATGATTGTTACCTCCGTCAGGAGGTTATGTTTTCACTTCAGTCATAATTGTTACCTCCGTCAGGAGGTTGTGTTTTCACCTCAGTCATGATTGTTACCTCCGTCAGGAGGTTATGTTTTCACTTCAGTCATGATTGTTACCTCCGTAAGGACGTTATGTTTTCACCTCAGTCGTGATTGTTACCTCCATCAGGAGGTTATGTTTTCACTTCAGTCATGATTGTTACCTCCGTAAGGACGTTATGTTTTCACCTCAGTCGTGATTGTTACCTCCGTCAGGAGGTTATGTTTTCACCTCAGTCGTGATTGTTACCTCCATCAGGAGGTTATGTTTTCACCTCAGTCATGATTGTTACCTCCGTCAGGAGGTTATGTTTTCACTTCAGTCATGATTTTTACCTCCGTAAGGACGTTATGTTTTCACCTCAGTCGTGATTGTTACCTCCGTCAGGAGGTTATGTTTTCACTTCAGTCATGATTGTTACCTCCGTAAGGACGTTATGTTTTCACCTCAGTCGTGATTGTTACCTCCGTCAGGAGGTTATGTTTTCACCTCAGTCGTGATTGTTACCTCCATCAGGAGGTTATGTTTTCACCTCAGTCATGATTGTTACCTCCGTCAGGAGGTTATGTTTTCACTTCAGTCATGATTGTTACCTCCGTAAGGAGGTTATGTTTTCACCTCAGTCGTGATTGTTACCTCCGTCAGGAGGATATGTTTTCACATCAGTCATGATTGTTACCTCCGTCAAGAGGTTATGTTTTCACTTCAGTCATGATTGTTACCTCCGTCAAGAGGCAATTTTTTTATATCAGTCATAATTGTTACCTCCGTCAAGAGGTTATGTTTTCACCTCAGTCATGATTGTTACCTCCATCAGGAGGTTGTGTTTTCACCTCAGTCATGATTGTTACCTCCGTCAGGAGGTTGTGTTTTCACCTCAGTCGTGATTGTTACCTCCGTCAGGGGGTTATGTTTTCACTTCAGTCATAATTGTTACCTCCGTCAGGAGGTTATGTTTTCACTTCAGTCATGACTGTTACCTCTGTCTGGAGGTTATGTTTTCACTTCAGTCATGACTGTTACCTCTGTCAGGAGGTTATGTTTTCACTTCAGTCATAATTGTTACCTCCGTCAGGAGGTTATGTTTTCACCTCAGTCATGACTGTTACCTCTGTCAGGAGGTTATGTTTTCACTTCAGTCATGACTGTTACCTCTGTCAGGAGCTTATGTTTTCACTTCAGTCATAATTGTTACCTCCGTCAGGAGGTTATGTTTTCACCTCAGTCATGACTGTTACCTCTGTCAGGAGCCGTTATGTTTTCACTTCAGTCATGACTGTTACCTCTGTCTGGAGGTTATGTTTTCACCTCAGTCATGACTGTTACCTCCATCAGGAGGTTATGTTTTCACTTCAGTCATAATTGTTACCTCCATCAGGAGGTTATGTTTTCACCTCAGTCATGACTGTTACCTCCATCAGGAGGTTATGTTTTCACCTCAGTCATGACTGTTACCTCTGTCAGGAGGTTATGTTTTCACCTCAGTCATGATTGTTACCTCCGTCAGAAGGTTATGTTTTAACTTCAGTCATGATTGTTACCTCCGTCAAGAGGCAATTTTTTTACATCAGTCATAATTGTTACCTCCGTCAAGAGGTTATGTTTTCACCTCAGTCATGATTGTTACCTCCGTCAGGAGGTTATGTTTCCACGTTGGGCGTGTTTCGAGGTTTCGGCCTGTTTCACCAATGTACATGTAGGTTTCAGCACAGGAACAAGTCCCTTGGTACACGACATGTGATGGATGGAGATTCTTGTCTTTTAAACGGAAAATCTGTCGTATTTTCAGACGATGTTTGCCAGACGATGACGAAAAAATACATGTCAGCGGTTAAAGAGACGAGTGCGGCGGTGAACGTTCTGCTTTGATTTTCGTTTAATGGACAGTAAGGTAGGCGGATGACAATTTTCTTTCTTTCTTCGAAAAAATGAGGTGGAATAAGGGGATTTTCTTGCTGCAAATTGTTTTTAAAATAGTTAATTGTATTATTGATAAAATGATAAGCCGATATCCTGCATCTAGGAATTGTTTCTTAATGTTTTCAACTTCAACGTCGAAGGCGGTAGAAATACGATGGGCTCTATGTAACGCGCCAGTGATGCAATTTATTTTCCACTTGACAGGGATTTGCGATTTCCAATGCGTCGGGAATTTTCCTGGTTTCTTGTACACATGACTTTCAAATTTTTGGTTTTGGTATTTAAAGAGGTATCCAAGAAATGATCAGGGTTTTCTTCAACGGTGAAATTGATGTTAGGATGGTAATTATTCAACTTGTCAAGGAGTTCATCTGGTTTGTAATTGCCTTTTCTTTCTTGCAGAAACAATCATCCACATATCTGTCATATAAAGCCGGTTGATGTTGCGTGACCATGGTAGATTCTAATTTTGCCATGAAAATATTGGCAAGGACAGGCGAAATTAAAGTGGGTTACCCATTCCACAACCGTCAACTTGTTGTATAGATGGCCGTTGAAACTAAACGTGGACTTCTTGGTTACGTTATTTAGGAGGCGTTTAAAAAGGAGTTTGCTGCGAATGGGTTTGATTTTTTGTTTGGTATAAATCTCTTCAATAATAAAGTCAATAGTTTCATCAAGGGCAACTTGTGTAAATAGAGATGTGACGTCGTAGGAGACTGGTATTTCATTTTCTTCCAGGGTTCGGTTTTTTAGGCGAGAAGGAAAAGCTGTTGTATCTTTAATGGTGTATTCGTTTTCTGTAAGAGGCTGTAAATATACTGCAAGGTGTTTCGCTGTTTCATAGCAGAATGTTCCTGTTGTACTAACGATGGGTCTTAGCTTTAGGTTATCGGAGGTAATTTCGTCGGGAGTGTTGAATTTATGAGTTTTGGCAGTACCATACAAGAAGGCTGGTTGATTAGAATTGGGTTTAAGTTTGTTCAAAGGAAGGGTGTTCTTGAAATTTCTTTGTAGAACATTTTTGTTTAAAATTTATTTAAAATTTATTTTTATATAAAAATTTTATATAAAATTTATTTATATAAAATTTATTTAAAATTTTATATATATATATATATATATATATATATATATATATATATATAAAGCCTCCGCTGTAAGCCTCCGCTGCATGTAGAAGAAATGATTTTCTTTTCTCTAATCGCTCAGCTGAAGTCATCGTTTTTGTTGAGCAATTAGAGCGCACAAAAACACTTGCTTCTCAATTAATTCCCTTGGGTTTTTCAGTTTGAGGCTGAGTTCGTGAGTATTGAGTCATTCTTGAACACTGCACGAAAAAATGGATTTATTCAAATTTACAATATGCGCAAATATGAAGCAAATTTATTGAAATATTACATTTACCATAAGAGTAAACATGGTAAATGCCGCATTTACTCAATTTTGAGTAAATATGAAGTAAATGTGGTGTTTACCATGTTTACTCCTATAGTAAATGCAATATTTGAATAAATTTCTCAATATTTGCGTAGTTGTAAATTTGAGTAAATCCATTTTTTCGTGCAGTCAGGCTTCAGGGCTCTCCCGCCACCAGTTCGCGCAGTTTTATTAGTTTACATGAGAGAAAAATAAGTTGTTTCTGGAAGAGATTATTTTCATTTTAAAGACAAACTACAACACACCAAATGTTAAATCATAAATTTCGGATTGTTTCAAGACCTAATTGGATTCTGATGGTTTTGATGTATTCTTCTTATTAAAAAAAAACATCGGACTATAGTGAACTTTTATATTGCAGTTTCTTTGAGCCTGAGCCCAATTTTAATCCAACATGTCAACATTGTTCATACACTGACAGTACTATAATACTGGACAGATTTGTTTTAGCCATCCAATGATATTTTGCAACTCTTCTATTTACTGTGACATTGCCTTTACAAGAAATACGTGCTTTGGAGTAACTATAATTTGGTACGTAAGGGGAGGATGTTCCTCCGAAGTTAGAAGCCGGTATTGTTACATGCAGGTACATCCCGCAGAGTTTCCTCCTCATAAGGAATACCAGCTTTAATCCAGATACGAGCAAAACAATCTTTTATGCCAGTGGGCTAGCGACATTGATCCACACGTCAGCTTGGGTCTCTTTAAAATAAGAAAGGTTTTCCTTGTTTCACAAATGGCGTCTTCTTCTACTTTATGACGAAGTACGCCATTGTTATTCAAGTCCTATAGATTACATCACGTGATTTAGGTTGCATGTAATATAAAACTAGCATTCACTGGTGATGTTTGTAAACTCAATTTACTCCACCAATGCAATAGCCTCCTTCGCAGACATTCTAATGCTCGCTTAATACCTCGCCATGTACTAACGTCTGCTTACCCGAGAGCTACATTCCATTCCCTTTGTGTACATGGACCAATGAAATTACACCATTGTCGTGGTAAGTAAAGCCTTCCTGGCTGCATGGTATTGCTAAATAAAGCTAATATTTTGAAAAGTTTAGCCTGGAACTTCACGAAATTTACGAATAATATTGTTTTGACTATGTTCTTGCTGCGGTCTATGTTATTATGAATATGTTCTTGATGGTCGTGTAAATAAATCTGTGTGAAAAGCTTTAAAAAAGCTACAAACGTCGACGATATGTATCTAGCGGATAATAAATCTTTAATACGGGGATGTCTGGCCGCGGTAGTGACGTTTTTAACTTTATTTCATGTACATGTATTCATATTGTAATTCACAGATAATACAACATCTTCTTTATATTGATTCTATTTACGCAAAATTTTTACGGAACTACTGCTTTTCAAACGGTCAGCTCAAGGTCGAAGGTCAGGTTTCCAGATATTGGAAGTCTGACTCTGATTGGTCAACAATTGGAAAGGAATCTGCTGCTGAGAACGAACTCGAACTGACGGCTGCGAAGGAGACTACCAATGCAAGTGATATTGATAATTTCTATATATTTTCAACATTCGGTTTTAGATTCTCATTTGCCAGAATAACAGTACAATACAATTAATTTTGGACGTACCTTTACTTTAGCAACATTAACATGAGTGTGATGTAGCACGGTACCTGAGGCCGTATAGATTATTTACGTGCCTTATATAAACGACCTTTTGATTTTATCCATATGCTTTTGGCAAAGTAAAGTCTCATTCAGGCCTTGCTTATCTCTATTATATTTTGACCTGGCGACGAGACTATATTGTAGAGAAATTAATTTTGTTGATTTATACAATCAATTACAAGAGAAACATTACCGATGACGAGACAGAATCGTCGATACGAGTCATCACAGCGACTAGGAACTTACGATCTCAGCCATTCACAGCTCCGGAAGAATCGTGCGTGCGAGATTTACGAAATTTTAAAATTGCAGATCCAACCGACGAGAAAGACATCATTTACGGCGGTACAAGAAATACATCGTTTACGGCGGTAAAGAAGTGGCTATAGACTAGAGAAGAGCTTATCAGACTCCGACATTGGCAATCTCTAAACGAAATTGCAAACAGAGCTCAACAACCACTATCTAACCAAGAAGAATAAACATCATTCTACGTAACATTTTACGTATAAAAATCCAGCGAAGAACGCAGTAAGAAGCTGAAACGGTCTCCCCAAGGCTCAGTATACTAGCAGCAATACTATTCAATATATCAACACTGCCGACTTCCCGTTCACATGGGACAGTACATCTATGCCGACGATAGTGCCCTATGCTATCCGGGAAATTATTTCAAGGAGATCCAGCATGCCCTTCAGGCCGACCTCGCCACGCTTTGTGCCTACTTCAAACAATGGCGCCTGAAGCTGAGCGAGTCAAAAACCGTATGCTCCGTCTTCCACCTGGCAAACAAGCTGGCAGGCGAGAGCTGGTTATCGAGATCAACGACAAGATCCTGAAGTTCGACCCAACACCAGTGTTTATACCTCAGAGTAACCCTTCACAGGAGCCTGACATTAATTCCGCCAACACCGCTTAACGGTAGTTGAGAAGACCTCATGCATACCGGGTGAGCCTACTGAAAAAGCTTGCAGAATACGCTGTCCCAGTGTGGTCACACAGCGAAACTTGATGTCATGCTGAACGAGTCCCTACGGCTGTGGCTCCCACACCACTGCCAATGCTTCCCATAATCGTCGCAGGAAAATGAGCGTTAAACCGGAGATCAGAAGGTTGCGTTTAAGGTTGAATTTGCGTTTAAACTTGAGTAGAAACCAATTCACTAAATTGAAATAACCAAGCTGCAAGTTACTAATATTTATCTAATAGAAAAGATATACAGACATATCGAGACTGCAGATTTAGCGGTACGTGTGTACGAACTAGTACACATGTAACGTAGCCTTCGCTCTACCATCTGAGTCCTGGTAGCTCAATGTTTAGAGCGTCAAATCGGGGATCAGAAGGTTGCGGCAGCTATTTTCACTGAAGTTATGACTGTTTGGGGTTCCGGGTTCGATTCCCGTCTGGGACTCGTCGCTCATTTTAGAAACTTCGTGAGCCAGATTGCCAATCGTTTGGGAACATGTCCATTGGGCATGCTGAGCTAATATCTCCGGCACCTTGCACAATTTCACGGATATCATGAGCTATCTAGCTCTATTAATTTCAATGCGCTGCATAATGCTCATAATGATATGCAAAGATAAAATAAGGTATAATAGACTGCTCAATGGAAATGTATGCAGAGGGACACGTGCGTTGCGTAATCAGATGGCTATAAATACGGAATCCGACAGAACATGCACTCCTTTCTTGCTCAGTTACACCGGTCGGTCGTGTGTCTGAGAACTCTTGTTTGTCTTGTCGCCTTCGTATACGATCCCGTGAATATTAGTGAGAATGGCAGACAACGATGCTCCTGAAGTCCAATACCCTGTTCATCAACCGGACCCGCGGTAGCGGACCCAGCTCTGGAACTACCATGACAAGAACCAAACGCTGAGGTACAACAAGAAGTGTTGGCACAAGACGATGCTCAACCGGGAGAACTTGAGGTAATACGAGTTTATATTTGTGATGTACTCTGGTGATCTATGGGAGTCTTTTCGTAAGCTACTAAGCTAGACTAGTGGTTTATACTGTTGTTCGGGTGTACTGTAGCATATCTTCTCTTCGAGTTTCGCCTGTTGTTCTGACTTATTCGTGCATGTTAAATTGTTCTGCCGTCAAGTGCTGTGTTCTTCTTCTTGCGAGATCACTTCTCCTGTGTAGTTCTTTAAGTGGGGAAAGTTCCCCAAGAGGTTGAGATCTCAACGATGACTTATAATGACTTCACCAATAATTTACAGTTGAGAATTCACCAATTATTTACAGCACGTCTTACCATGTGCGCTCGTTAGTAATTTTGCTGCATTTTGTCATGGTTTGGTGACAATAAAAATGGTTATAATAATTCCTACAAGATGATGTACACTACTGTGTTGAGGCGGGTGTCTCCTGCGTTTGTTTATATCTGCGCACAGATTGAATATTCGCTCTGTGTTTTAGTTTGTTTTGTTTGTGTTTGTTTTGATAAAATAGAAACTGAAGAGAGATTTTGAGCAGTTGCAGAAGTCAGTGGAAGAATTTTCAACGCTCTCCGTGTCTTCGGTATTAAAGAAAGCCCTTGCCTACAACGCGACCACCATCCGAATTTAATAAGTGCGAGGCTCTGAAATGTTTGAGACGTTACAGAATACGGCTCGCGACAACAAACATGAGCGGCAAGACTATTATCGTTTAGCTTACCAGATGGTTAGGCGTAAACTAATAGAACTCCCCAATGAGCATTTTCGGTCTCTGGTACTTCAATTGCTTGGAGATAAAGACCACCAGAAAGTCTTTGAGGCGGTGGCGAAGGTAGAGAAGTCTTTGGAAAACTGCCGTCTGCAGGGCGTTACCGTACCGTTCAAACGTATCGCCATACAGAGGTCGGTCAACGAGAGATGCTGGAGTCGTCAGGTGCTTCTACTGTAACAGACTTGGTCATGTCTGGACGAGATGTCTCTTCTCAATTCAATGCGCGTGAAAAACAGAACAAATAGGCCTTATGTTTTGTCTTTGTTGAGTATCGAAACTGCAACTTTGACTGCGTTTACACTAGAGCAAAAGTAATCGGATTCGTATTGTTTTTTATTCCCATGAGGATGTAAAACAATATGAATCCGGATACTTTTGCTCTAGTGTAAACGCAGCCTTTATGTCTTTAGTGTTTAACTCAGTTGTGTTAAATGAGAATTATATTCTTGGAGTATACTACAATGTCTTCCATGCTTGTAGTAAAGGTAGTGTTTACTTGTGTAACTTCGTCTCCTGTATTGTCTATGATTTCCTAAATAAATGCTGAATCTTGACTGTTTGAGTTTATTATATAGTACGTCACAGCGAGTTGAGAGCTTTGAAACCGGGGTATCTAAACAAAACCCTCCCGGTCATACTGGGTCAAAGCTGTCTTCTTTCTGTTGACGGGTGGGGTTTGTCCCGCCGGATTCACACCCCTCGTGTTATTTCCCTTTCAGGTCATATTGTCCTAGCCATGGGAAAAGATTGATTCCTTTGATGACATCGTTCGTACGCGGTAGCACCAACTAACAATATACGTTGGGTTAATGCGGGGGAAGAACCCTTACAGGTCAGCGGAGAGATGGCAGCAAATGACCACCTTTTAAAAATGGTGAGGCTAGTGGAGACAGGCGAGATGGTAGGCGATATCGGACAATTGACATTTAGGGACCCTGATCATTTCAGAGCTGGCGAGCGGGAAGAAATGGGTGAAAGCGTACCCTCCGTAGAACGGCACGAGATACTGTCCTGGATAAACGGAAAAGTGTCTATTTTCCCATACTTCCGGCATTTCACAGGGAGCTTTAAGGGTGAACAGTTTGATTCCGACCTGCCGCCCACTAAACTGTTCAAAAATAATGTTTCATGTAAGCCGTTTGTTGATTTTATCCGGAAGACTCTCCTGGAACGTTTGACAACCGGGGCAATTTCACTCGTGGGAAGGGTGGCATTTGGTCTTGCCATTGACTGTCGAACCTACTGTACGAAGCCGCGCTTATGCCACAACGCACGTTTTTTTTTAAACTTATGGATGAAAGACAAGCCTTTCACTTTGGATATAGACTAACCGATTTACCTCGTTATGTCTTTAAAGATTCCTATCAAACTGTTTTGGACGACAAGTCCGGGTATGATCACCTTCTGTTGACTGAAGATATAGCCGTACATATTTTGGAATTCAATGGGGTGGGTGGTACTTCACCTACAACACTTTGCCATTTGGTTGGAAAATTTCACCTTATGTTTACCACTCCACCGGGCTGATGGCTTCAAATTTTTTCCATTCCCTTGGTATTCCGTGTCTTCTCTATATTGATGAAAGACATAATGGCGCACGGGGAATATACATGTCTATAAAGACCAGTGATGAGCGTAATTTTGCAGCAGCGAAATCTGCCATTTTTCTCGTGGCTTTTTACCTCGTACGCCTTGGCTATTATTTGGGCTTATCGAAGTCGATTATGATACCCCAGAAAGATGTGCCAGAAAGATCTAGGTTTTCGGGCGGACTCATCCAGGGAGGTTTTCCATATCATTCCGGAAAAGCAGCAGAACTTTGTGGAACTTATGCGCAACACATTGAACGCTCGCTTTGTATCGGTTAAAACTTTACAAAGAATAGCAGGCAAATGCGTTTCCTTCTCCCTCGCTGTTCCTGCTGCTCAGTTATCCACCAGGGAGATGAATGCGGCAATCTCGAAGGGCCTGTGTACGCTTAAACCCATTCCTCGGAAATACTGGTGGCCTTTACTACGCTGTTTTTCCGGCAATAAGGCATGCAAGGTGGCCACTAGGGGTGACTCTGATGCCCTGCTGTTGCCTTACCAGGGGCGGCTGGAGCCCCTATATGAGCATCCCGGGCGACCTGTGGGTTTTTGCTGTAGCGTTCCCTCAATGAATGTACCGTTAGTGCGGATGTTTAGTTAGGTGGTTCACAGATCCAGAAACAGGAAGGGAAAAAATAAAATACAAAAAAATACTGTCCGGATTCGAGCAAGCGTTCTTGTTTATTGCTAACAAGAAAATACGTGTAATAAAATACAGTTAGTTTGATTGTGTCACTTAGTGTTCATTTTTTCTGTTAGGACCTTCCTGTGGTAGCAAAGTTATTTATCCCATCTGTTCGATCCCAGTCTGCAGTCATGCTAACGACCATGATTTTAGATTCTGTCAGCGGTGTGGATAACAGGAGAGTCGTCCGCCAAGCACACACCGCAAATCTTCATGTTAATCTTGACCAAATTGATCAACGATTACAGCAGTTGTTGAACGTTGACAGTGCTACTAGCTACTCCAAACAGAAGGATTCTCTCCAGAAAGAGTTAGAGTCGTTCCTATCCGCTCTCCCAGGGTATGTAACCTTGGCGACAGTAACACCCCGAGACATTTCCCGTTTTCTTATTTTTAAAGATAAGAATGCTAAAACCCAGGTCCATCGTAACGGTTGTCCACATCTAGGTCAGAAAGGTAAACACGATTGTGGGTGTCCGTTGCGTCTATCCCATAAAACGGTGGATTCCTACATAGGTAAATTGCGAGCTATATTCCACTCTCTTGGGCGAGACGGCGAGTGGGATAAACGGTTAGGATTAGGGAACCCAGCCGCTGAAAAGTCCGTTAAAGACTATTTGAGAAGAAGATGCTGATGACAACGAACACCTCTCTGCACAAGTACAAAAGAATGGTCAATCCATTATCCAAGCCAGTATAAAGCAGTTTGTAGTACAGCAGAAAGTCAGTTTCGATCTATGGAACTGATAGAAGAAGCTAAGAACCGAGAGACGGACATCATGTCGACGTTGTCATTGTCAAGTACCAGAATGTCATTGCCGCCGCGGTGAAGGACGGCAAAACACCTTTGACACTCTGATGATGTATTGAAAAAACACGGCACTGTACGTGAAAGTCTTAAGCATCTGCAAGACGAAACGAAGCATGAAATCTTGGCTAATCATTACAAACCGCCAGAAAATTTCAAATGTCTGAAAGCTTGTCTGCATGGTTACAACAGGTCTTGTAGCATAAATTGATGATAATTTTTCATACAGCAAACGCGAAAATTCATTGCCTTTATTTATTGCATTTATTGCCTTTCATGTTCATTTATTGTTCATTTATTGCTCAATGTTTTTGTCAATGCTGGCTTTAGGTAGTGGCACAACATAGTTAAAGGAAACCTAGGCACATTCAGAACAGCTGCCACCAACAGGCATGAGTTATGAGAAAACCCTGAATGAAAGGAGCGAGAAGTACGCGAAAGTCCAACCAAGGCCAGGGCGGTTCACATTTGCGGTAAGCAAGGAATAATTTTAAGGGGTCACAGGGAGAAAATTTGCAACAATGATCCAAACGAAAATCCAGGGAATTTTATTGCCCTTCTACATAAACGTGCGCGAAATTACCCTGTTAAGAAACCACCTTCAACAACCTGAAAGAAAAAATCTTACTTATTTAAGCCCAAGAAGTCAGAATGAACTCGTCGAAGTAATTGGAAGGAAGAAAATTCAGGCCGTGACATAATTTACGAAATTCGTGAATCGGGTTTCGGAGGATAGAAAAGGCCTGCGAGGGGATTATTGCGGATTCGTATTTCTAGTATACTATTCTTTAATTTATCCATACCTTCAATATTGTGTTACTGTATGGGATCTACGTATCCATCTAACCTTAATCGTATTGTTCTGCTTCAAAAACGTGCGCGATGAGAGTTGTTAATAAGGATGCATTTGATGCTCATATGGACCCAATATTTAAGGAAATGAAGGTTACTAAAATTTAGTGATATTTATTTGTTTTATTTGGGCAAGTTTATGTTTTGGTTTAAAAATAGTTTAATGCCTCAAAGTTTCTATTTACGAATCAATGAAGTTCACAATTATAATACTCGACGTTCTAGTCAATTCGCTGTTCCTTTCTGTAGAACAAAACTCAGACAATTTTCAATAATTTATCAGGGTCCTGTGTTTTTTAATTCTCTAAACGTAGACATCCAAGAAGCTTCGACCGTTAATTCGTTTCTATCTATAAGCTTAAAATATCTTCATTTATTTACTTAATGTAATACTCATATTGTAAAGTTAAATTATCAGTTATTTATTGTTTTTCATGTTTATATATATATATATATATATATATTTCTCTCTCTAGCTACTCCTATACTCTTGTATTAAGTTTACTGTATTTAAATATGGTAGCCCAATGCTATATAAGCCTTTTGGTTTCTTTTGGGCTTCCTCGCCATTCGTATTATTCTGGGTTTTTTTCTTGTTTTGTATTTATTGGCAAATAAAATACTGTCAATACTGTTAATACTGATTTGTGGACAAGGAAAAGTATATTCAAGAGGAATTTCTGGAGTTTGTTGATCTATCTCGCATTACTGGAAAGTATATAGGCAATGCACTACTGGATTTCTACCAGGATTCTGGGATCGAAGTGACACAATGCCTGAGCTGGGCACAATGTTATGATGATGCTCCTACTAACATGTACCCTGGGTGCCAGAGGTTCTTCCGCGCTCGATTACGGGCGGGAAAGGCGTGCGTGCGATTTCGAAAGAAACGTGTCGCCTAAAGCCTCACCATTAGCTATAGTCACTCATGCTGTGCTCATAATTTCAACCTTGCTCTCGCTTCAAGTTGCAAAGTCAATGGCATCACAAACATCCCATCCCAGTTCAGGAGCATGATACCTTCTTCAACAGCTCACTGAAAACCTTTGGAGTATATTGTTCATGCAGGATGTCACCAAGACAAAAAAAGAAAGGTCCTCCGATTTCAATGGCGGTACAAAACTCGTTGGTCGCAACGAGATCTTTCTTATGATCACTTCTACTTGACTTAGCCGTTTATTGTTCAAGACTAGAAAATAGCACTAATAAACGGAACTCATCCGGATCTTGAGAAGTTCGAGCCTAAATACACTGAAGGTTAGGGATTATGGAACAAAACGTGATGCAACAAGTAATTTCAAGACAGTTCCTGATTTTGTATTCCTCGTTGGTACTGTATCGTTGTTGTACAGGCTGCTACACCCTCTAGCTGGTATTACCAACAAACTTCAAGGTAGATCCACTGACGTTGTGAAAGATTTCTCCAAAATTGACGAGTGTATCGATGATCTAAAAGCTATTAGCGAGATATCGCGACAAGGAATTAACAACGACTTGCTGAATCTTGATCAGTGGACCTGGAGGTCACTATTTGGCAGCGAAAGTGGTCGGCCCCAGAAGAAATGGAAAAACGTCCAGACTCCATTGCAAAAGTACTAAAAGTACTGCCTCATCCGCAGGCTCTTATTAATCGGTAGTGTGCAGGCGGGGCGGCGGAGGCTAGCAATAGAGCGCCAGCAATGGTCAATGGGGAGGCGATAGGGGAAAAATTAGAGCCTGCGAAATCGTGTGTCGAAACTCTGCAAATTTTATCGAAACATTGCAAATTGGCTTTGGAAATGGCGAAGACGCAAAATCGCTTGACAAACTTGAAGCTATAGAGACGGGAATTGCGCCGACGCCATATTGGTCAATATAAATAGCTCTTTGTAGGAGAAAACCGCGTGTGATTATCGAGTATTAAATAACAGCACGAGTGTTTATAACGGCGATATACCGCCGAGTGTTTTACTATGATAATCTATATATACACTGTGCAGGTGGAAATCATGCAAACTCAGGTACGTCGGTAGTAATAGCACATAGCAATACAATATAATATAATACATAAATACATCACCCACCCTTGTTTAACGTTGCCAAATTTGTATTTGGGTAGAAGGCTTTCGAAATAGAACGTCGAGAAACTTGTACCACGTAAATAACCTTGCCTTGTCGTAACATACTTTTCAAACATTTACATTCCTGTAAAAACCTTGAACAAACAATTCAAATTAAAAGCGTTTTCATACTTTCAGTGTATTACATGTCGAAAAGAAGTTCGCTTGCTGTTTTTCCCCTGACCCCCCGAATTAATAATTTCATGAGGTAAAATGACCCCGCTTGAAAAATCCTGCGTACGCCCCTGGGGGCCACTGACCTGTATTAAGCGCGCGGCTACCAACCTCGCAGCCAGGGCATTTTGAAGTCCATAATCCTATTGGCTAGTTCTAAAACTCGATTAATTCAGCTAGACTCGTATATTTATTCATCTGAATCCACATGTTAAGAAATTTCCTCGCCTCTCAATTTTACCAGAAATACGAAATATAAGGGCTTTGGTTAATTGTCAAGAACTGCAGTCGATATCTACTTGTTCGTCCATGATATTTCTACGAGATAATCATATGTGTATTATGAATTAGTTGCTTTTAGGATGAATGCTTTACATGCACAAGTCTGCAGAGTGTTGCATATTTCTCATTCATGATTACATCAACAGAGTAAACAAAGACAAATGACCTAAATTATCATAAATTATCATATCAAAACACCCAGAAATTCTGGGTGTCATGTGCCGTGGAGGCAAAATGCCCTGGGGACGAGGTTGGTGCGGCTACAAAACCTGATTCTCAGAAGTTGGCCGTTTAGATATTCATGTTCGACTGTATTTTTTTAAAGAAAATCCGCTTATCAGTATAATATGAAAAATGATTTAATAATTTTGATTTATTTCTTAACTTTGTTTTCAGGAAAAAACGACAAAGCGACTTTTCATATTATTCTAACTTTGAAAGATTTTTTCGCGGGTTCC
Organism: Chrysogorgia sp. JL179-B06; assembly: GCA_035772405.1. Classification (NCBI taxonomy): domain Eukaryota; kingdom Metazoa; phylum Cnidaria; class Anthozoa; order Scleralcyonacea; family Chrysogorgiidae; genus Chrysogorgia; species Chrysogorgia sp. JL179-B06. Next base: position 1,096,390 of record JAYKKM010000360.1, on the reverse strand, counting down.
TATAGGTTGGAAATAACTTGTATATTTCCTGAACGTCAATAATAATAATAATAATAATAATAATAATAACGTTTATTTATATAGTACCTTTTCCAAACATGCCCAAAAGCGCTTCACAATGTTTAAAAATCTAGTACAATAATATACATATTTTACATTAATCTTAAAATATTACCTAATAAGATAAAGATAATATTTATTCAGGATAGCCCCTTGATCAGTTACATGAACTGGTATCAATGGAGGTCCTGACAAACATACATACGACATAGGAATCTAGACAAACATACATACATTATTACTTAAAAAAAAAAATGCGCTCTTCTTCCGAATTCTTTAAAAGAAGAGCAGTTCTTAATAGTCTCGGGTAAGTTGTTAAATATAGTTGCACCTGAGAAGTAGAAAGATCTTTTTGCTACTTCCAGTTTTACTTTAGGTAAATGAATACTTCGACATCCTCTTGTCCGATAACTATGTAATGACTCGTTTATCCTAAAATAGTCTGATAAATATGGAGGTATATCGTTATCCAGACATCTTTTGACCCACTCTGCGATATGTAGTAGTCTTCTATTCGCCAAAGGGGCTAAACCAATAGATTTTAGTAGCAGATCTGTTTCAAGTTCTTAATTTGGGGAAATAAGTTTTGCTGCTCTGCGGTTGTAATTGCTCCAAGGCATCATCAGCTGAGTTCAACTTCCCACATCCATTCCACACAACATCGCAATATAATCATTGTCTTATAAATCTTTTCAGCCGTGTCAATAGGTAATGAACTCCTAGGCGTTTAAGAATACCTAGTTTCTGAGAGACTTTTCTTATTAAGTAATCAATGTGATCATTAAAAGACAATGTGCAATCAATGTGGACTCCTAGGTATTTAAAACAGTTACTCCATTGTATAATAACATATACTGATTCGTCTCGTTTCAATCTTTGGTGAGTACTGTTTATATAACATATTCGGTCTTTTCTGTGTTTAGGAACAGTTTGTTGTTCAACATCCATGAGACTATATTATTGATGTCGAAGCTAAGGTTGAGTTCTACCTCAGCAGCAGTTCTCGCAGCAAAAAATAACACAGTATCATCTGCGTATATAGCATTATTATAAGTAATATCATGAAATGAGGCGTATTAGCTATTAAACCGCCCGCTCGATGAGGGTCATTTAGTAAAATTCCCGAGGGAATTTTACTAAATGACCCGAATCAAGTGGGCGCGGTTTAATAGCTAATATCACGTTTGCGAGTTTTCCCGAAAGGGTGCGGCAGTCTTTGCATACTTCGAGATGACAGGACGTTTTACATTTTGTTCGGAAGAAGAGGTTGTGGTTTGTCGACAGGATGCAATGTTTCGTGTGTGATTTGATAATTCTACTGGGGTTCATCCTACCTTAGGTCGTATTGGTGTAATACTACCTGTCGTCACGGTTTGCCGCGGTCGTATTAGTTCTAATACAACTTCAATCGGGGTGTATTAGTGATTAAATCAACCCGTTAAGACAAAGGGAAAACTCGCAAACGTGATATTATATTCGAAAACTGAACACTAGAGGTCATATCATTTATGTAAATCATAAATAGCACTGGGCCTAAAATAGAACCGTGGGGGACACCGCTTTTTATTTGGAGACTGGAAGAACGATCTCCATCTATTTGCACACGCTGGAAACGCCCTTGTAGGTAAGAGGAGAACCAACCAATACTATTGGTACAGAAGCCATATCTTTGAAGTTTGGTTAAAAGGATATTGTGGTCAATAGTGTCGAACGCTTTTTTTAGGTCAATGTAGACCGCTCCAGTAATTTGGCCATCGTCCATGCTTTTACGGATGTTGTCGTAGAGTATCCCTTGCGGAAACCAGACAGAGTCGCTACTATAAGATGATTTTTTCCAGATACTTAGTTGGTAATACACCACTTTCTCGGCCACCTTTGATGCTGTCGAAAGTATGGATATAGGTCTATAGTTATCACATTCTTCCCTTTTACCGGACTTAAATAAAGGCACAACTCTAGACAATTTCCAATCATCAGGGACAGATCCAGTGCAAAAGAGGTATTAATAATATGAGTCAAACTTTCTGCAATGCGAGTAGCACCGTCTCGTAAAAGGCGACCAGGAATATCGTCTAAACCGGACGCCTTACTTACCTTGAGATTTTGTAACAATCGGCACACAATACTGACAGATGTTGGCTCTAATTTAAATACCTCATTTGTAAACGGCTGATCAGTATGGACAGTGAGTAACTCCGAGGTTTAAACTTGACGTAATTTTTTCAACAATTCCGCAAAAAAACTTATTAAATGATTCTGCAATGCTACCCTTATCGTAAATCACCTTTCCTTCCACTTTGATGGATGTTTCCTTTGGTTATTTCTTACTATTAGGTAGTATTTTCTTTACTGTTCGCCAGAATGACTTTGAATCGTCGGTGTTGTTCCGAATAATCTTCCGATTATGGGTAGCCTTAGCGATTTTTATCTTGTGGTTTACCATATTCCTGAGCTTTTTATACTCGTTCCAGTGATCTTCATTGTTTGTTTGTCTTGCTTTCTTTAGATGGTAATCCCGCTCGTGCATTCTTTTTCTTATTTCATATGTGAGCCATGGATAATTTACACCCTTAACTTTCTTTTTTTATCAGAGGGGCATGTTTATCACATTCCGATTTGAATTTATCTTTAAACGAAACCCAGGCATTATTAGCACTGGGATCGATTAAGACTTGTTCCCATGAAATCTGCATGAGGCTTTCACAAAATCTCTCCTGGGAATAATTTCTATAGTCCCTACATTCTATTGTCTTTGGTTCAAATTTCCTGTTGTTGATTTTCTGCACACATACGATTAAGTCATGATCGCTTAAACTGAAAGGGTGACCGCTTTCTTGGTAATATTTTCCATAACATTTGTTTTTGTGAGGTCAATGAGAGTAGAACTAGAGTTTGTAATCCTTGTAGGGCAGACGATTAATTGAGTTAACTGATACAACCGTAATTTGCCCTTCAGTTTTTTCGTTTCGGTGCCGGTTGAGATTTGAAAGTCATAATTCAAATCCCCATGAGTAATCAGGATCTCCTTATTTTCAGCTGAAACTACTTCAATGGACGATCTGAAAGAATACAGAAAATCTGTTTTATTTGGGGGGGGGGGGGGCGGGGGCGGCGATAATATGTTCCCAAGAGGAAATTACCTAAGAATGTCAATCAAATATTAACAAATGTTTTCTGAAATAAATACGTTTTGAGTTGTCTTTTAAAACTTAATAAATTATCATGTCTCAAATTCTCCGGAAGTGAGTTCCATAAAATTGGTGCGGCGCACGAAAATACCATAGCCATAAAATTCAGATTGTAAAATGTCGTACTTCAAGCTGATTGCTGGTAGATGATCTAAGGTTACGTTTTGGTATATATTTATTTATTGAATCTGTAAAATATGGAGGTATGTATGATATAAGTAGCACTTTGAATACAATACTGTCTTGTACTGGCAGCCAGTGAATATAGGTATGATATGGGATCACAGTTTTGAGATAATCATTCTCAAAAAATCTTTTGAGACAGCATTCTGCACATTCTGAATGCGTTCAATAAGGTATTTTGGTAGACCGTACAGTAAGGAGTTACAAAAATCCAACCGAGAAGAAATAAATGCATGAGTTAAAGTTTTAGCAGTTTGTTGACTAAGATGATTCCTAATATTTCTCAGACAGTGGACAATTTCGAGCAGCAGGAACATTTGTCTCCATTAATTAAAACTTATTCACGTCATTATTTCACGGATCATACAGGCTTCAATTTGTGCAATAGCTATATCACACTCGCTGTTGTCAGATGATCTAAAAGTGATGTAAAGCTGGGTATCATGATATCAGCATACAGATGGTAGTCCATGCCATGTCTTCTTAGTAAGTCACCAAGAGAAGATATTTAGAGCAAATAAAAAGAATTGGTCCTAGCACGCGTGTGGATGATTCACTTCTGCTGACATTGACTGTAAACGTCCGATTTGTGAGATATGATCTAAACCATTTTAGGGCCTTATCAATAATTCCGAATCTTCAAAATAATCGGGGCAGCAAAATTTCGTGATCCTTTGTGTCAAAAGCTGCTGACTTTAACTAGTTAAAAATATGACTAGTTAAATATATTATATATTATACTGTACCTAATCATAGACTTTTAAAAGTAAGCCTCCTTAAGCTTACATGAGTTTGTAAAGGCCTTCCTACGTGAATGGGTCAAATTAGTTATTCCAAAAGTTGAATTCAATATTTGGCATTTACACCCGTTACGATGTAGAACAAGCGGATGTCATTGAGAACAATTTCGAGTATCAAGACCCAACTGGGACCAATTTCGAAAATGCAATATCATGCCGAACAATAGTTTCTCAAATTTTCCTCAATCATGCTTCTGGCCGATTAATTTTAATGATTTGCCAATACCTTGACAGGTGATATATATTCGTTGTTAGCCTTGCATAATCAACAATGAGATCGTAACACATTTTGCAATGCAAATCTATAAAGTCGGCGGATTAAAACTAATAACAGCTGGACGTGTTCAAGTGGAAGTTGCATTCGCACCGCGTATACTACAATACAGTGTTGGAAGAAGACGAAGATCAAAGATGACTGTCGATCTTAAAGATGTTAAAATAATTCTCCATCAAGCTGCAGACCGAGGGACGTCGACTGCATTCCAGCCATTCTTGTTGTCTGGAATATTAGAAATGTGTCCGAGTAAGACGCTTTTGATAAGCGAAGTGAGAGTGAAGCTGGGAGGGGAAGCTTTCGTTTCCTTAGAAGGCACAGAAAGACGGGAGGAGTTTCTAGACATCACTAAGACGATACTCCCCAGCTGTACCGACGAGCGGCCAAGCGGTACTGGTAGTGGAGAAACGACACTCCAAGAGAAAGTGAGATACACTTTACCGTTTACTTTTCAGCTCATGAAACATTTCCCATCATCATTCGAAATCAATTCAACATATTCAGGGATAACAGCTTACGTGCGTTACTTCGTTGAGAGTGTCATAATAAAAGGGAAAAATATCGTGCAACATAAATCTCGAAAAGAGTTTCAATTTTTACAAACACTCGACTTGTCAACAATGCCGGAATACACAACACCTAAACTATATCAGAAATCTATTCGCGTTGGCACGCTCGGCTTATCTTCCGTTCATCTAAACTGTGAGTTAAACCGTACGGCTTATTGCGTCGGCGAGACAATCGCTTTGAAGATTACCGTAGACAACAGCGAAAGGAGGATGAAAACAAAGTTCATCATGGCGCAGTTGGTTCAAGATATCGATCTCATCGTAAAAGAGAATGACCATTCCAGCCTTCACAAGTCGGTTACTATTAAAGTCCTACAAAGTATCGTTGTGGTTGATGGTGTCGAGGCTAAGAAATGCGAAACAATGTCCAATGTTCAACTACCCATCGAGCCGTGTGGTCTATCTCCGACAGTGGAAACCAGAAAAAGCGTTCTCTTGAATTATGCAATTATCGTAAAAGTTATCATTGATGAGAAGTCGAAGCTTTGTTTGAAAATCCCAATACGCGTGGTAAACGCGTGATTATTTAATGAAACTCGGCGCTAAGCCCATCGAGTTAAGCCCTTCGAGTTAAGTCCTAGTCGAGTTAAGTCCCCGAAAAAACACTTCATATTATAGTATATTATACAAAATCGTAAGAGCAATGTTTCTTCAAGTGTGCCTTCGCAAAAGGTGGACTATTCATCTACGACTTCGATTTTCGCACCAAACGTGCCTCTTGGCCCTTGTAGCATTGAGTAGCATCATATCGTTGATAATACTTAAAATTTGTTTTAATAATATTAAAAATATTAATTTCGTTTACGAGCCAGTCAGTCATTCATGACGCGAAAACGATATTTCAATATTCGAATACAACGAATATTTTGTTTATAATCTCGACATTCAAATATCGAGGCTTAACTCGGGCGTCTAGGCGTTGATTGTCTTCGAGTTAAACCCCTTCTTTCCTAGGGGGCATTAACTCGAACGGCGAAAACAGCCTTGCGTTCATCGAGTTGATTCCTCGGAGAAAATTATCGTGTTGGGGGCTTAACTCGAAAAGGGCTTAACTCGAAGGCGAAGATTACCTACCTCGTGGCTCATGTAACTGCATATACGTACATACATTTAAGCATATCAGTAGGGATATTAAGAAGCTAGTACTTTTATATGTACCGTTTTGAATACGCTAGTGTGGTATGGTCACCTTACACCATAAAAAATATTACAGCTCTAGAACGAATTCAGCGAAGAGCAACTAGATTTATTGTTGGAAATTAGTTATCCTATCGTGAACGCCTTGATTGCTTACATTTACTTCCTTTGGCCTATATCTTAGAGAAATTAGTGACATTTTTTTCTTTAAGTGTTTCTGGAGTACGTGTATTAGAGATGAACACCAGCTTTTATCTACTTTTCATAACAAACTAATTGACTACTATTACTCCGTTAAATTTTCAAATGACTCAAACGCTTTATAATAATTGTTATTCATTCTACATTTTGTAAATAATGTTAGTTAATTCTACTGGCGATTTATGCTATGGATTCTTGGATTCTGTTTTAAACTGTCCACAAATTTTTATTATATAATCTACTCAATATTATAATGTAAATTTGAAATTTGATTAAATAAATAAAATAAATAAGCGACTACACTGCAAAAAACGACTTGTTAAAATAACCGTTTAAATTGGTTACAACCAAATTAAAACTGTTATGATAACCAATTGAATTGGTTGCAACCTAAAGAAATTGGTTTTAGTAACCGGTTATTAATTGGTCATTGTATAGCTTTAGATTTATATCGGTCAAAACAACCAAACGAATTTGGTTACAACTAATAAAAAATGGTCAAAGTAACCAATTTATCACAAAACTGCCAAAACCAAATTTGTTGCACCTATACACATGTTTGGTAGCTATACAAACAAAGAAACTTTTTTAAGAAACTAAAACGACAGTTTGAGCGTAAATTTCTCTCTACACGCCTTCAGGTTCATCATCAATTGTACAAGGAACAATGTCGTATATACGCAAAGGCAATTGATTTTGCAAAAACAGAATATTATAAGGCAAAGATATCTAACTCTGATCAGAATCAGCTATTTCACATGATTGAGGGCATGTTCAGAGTAAAATCTATTCCTTTATTGCCATCACATAATTCTTCGTATGACCTGGCTGATGCTTTTAGTTGTTATTTTTCAACTAAGATTCAGTTACTTCGAGATAAAATTACTAGTACACATGAGTCAGTTAAGAAGCTATCTATAGCAGTTGCCTCTCCTTGTTGTAAAAGCTCACTCAGTGAATTTAGTGCTGTATCTGAAAGCTTTGTCTGTAACACTATCAAACAGTACTCGTCTAAGTCCTTCATGTGCCTTAGATCCTGTCGTGTTAGCTGCCCCAATTACTGACATTATAGAGCAATTCCCTAACTATAGACCTATTACTAATGTGGCTTTCTTGTCAAAAGTATTAGAGCGGATTGCTGCCATACAGACAACAGACTATCTTATTGAGAATAACCTCCTTGCAAAAATGCAATCTGCTTATAGACTCTTTCATAGCACAGAGACAGCAGTTCTGCGTGTTTTCAATGACATCCTTAATGCACTTGATGAAAATCAAGAAGTAGTGTTGGTACTTGGACTTATCATCTGCGTTCGACACCATTGACCACACCGTTCTATTGGAGAGACTTCAGCAACGTTATGGGTTTAGTGGAACTGTATACTAGCCTGGTATCACTCATACCTTTCTGATCGGGTACAGTCAGTTATGGTGAAGAATACGCATTCCTCAAACAAACCATTTGCAATATGGTGTACCTCAGGGTTCTGTACTGGGTCCACTTCTCTTTTCACTCTTCTTTGCGTCATTGGAAGATGTGATCAAAGCCCATGGCCTTGATTGCATAATGTACGCTGATGACACACAGCTGTATATGCCTATAAAATCTCCATGTGATCGACCAAGGACCGATCACCAACTTGTGTACTATGAATGGTCTTATATGCAATCCGAGTAAAACCGAGATTGTCCATCTATCATCACGTTTTATGCATTGTGAACCAATGCCAGAAATATGTGTCAATGGTGTGAAAATCCAACCGGCTCCGGTTGCACGTGATCTAGGTGTTGAGTGGCGAAGCTGGTCCCAAATGGGAGGTCATGCTAACTAATAATCCGAGCGCCAAAGGCGCGAGGCTTTCTAGAGGAGGATAAGGAGCGAGAATATCCGCGTAATATGCGTGAACTATTATTGCTGTTCTCTTCGAAATACGCACGACTTCAAAGTTCTAAGGAGAAATTTCAAATAAAGTAAATAAATGCAAACAAAACTATATATTTTCAGGAAATTTTTAGTCATGCTGAGCATGACTAGCATGACCGCTAGCTTCGCCAGTCGTCTTTAAATTAAAATCAAAGGACATGGCTTCAAGATCTATTCGACGTTTACCCGGTGATTCAATGCTTTTATGTCCATTAAAGCGATATAATTTCGTAAAAGATATGTTTCGTATACCTTGCCGTTGATTTTTATAAACGTTTTGTCGAACAGATATTAGAAAAAATAGCATTGCCGTGTTTACTGTTTACATTAAAATTTCCGTGTCAGGCGTTATGCATTGGGAGGGCTGAGGGCGGGCTAGCCTGCGTGCGACGGCTGATTTTTCTTTGCATTAGTTCGTAGGCATGCTGATGCGCTCTGATATAAAGAGAAACGGTGAAACGGTCCAAAATATGAAATTTTATAAACCTTTGAGCTGAAAAATCACCGCTCAGAATGCAGGGGAATCTATATTTTAAAATTTTCCGGGGGCATGCCCCCGGACCCCTCTCAGATTATTAGTTAGCATGACCTCCCATTTGGGACCAGCTTCGCCACTGCAAACTTTTATGTTTAGCAGTAAAGAATTGTCATTTGTTATTTAATAATTGTCTTTACGAACAAACTGATGGCCATGGGCTCTCCGCTTGGTCCTCTATTTGCCAATATTTTCCTTTCTTTTCACGAACGCAGTTGGTTAGCCAACTGCCCACTTGAATTTAAGCCTCTTTTCTTTCGACGCTATATTATTGATGATTGTTTTGTTGTTTTCGCACTCGAGATCATGTTCATCGTTTTTAAAACATTGTACGTATTCCAAATATTAAATACCTTCGAGATGAGAGTTACAGTAACTCTCATCTCGAAGGTATTTAATATTTGGAATACGTACAATGTTTTAAAAACGATGAACATGATCTCGAGTGCGAAAACAACAAAACAATCATCAATAATATAGCGTCGAAAGAAAAGAGGCTTAAATTCAAGTGGGCAGTTGGCTAACCAACTGCGTTCGTGAAAAGAAAGGAAAATATTGGCAAATAGAGGACCAAGCGGAGAGCCCATGGCCATCAGTTTGTTCGTAAAGACAATTATTAAATAACAAATGACAATTCTTTACTGCTAAACATAAAAGTTTGCAGTGGCGAAGCTGGTCCCAAATGGGAGGTCATGCTAACTAATAATCTGAGAGGGGTCCGGGGGCATGCCCCCCGGAAAATTTTAAAATATAGATTCCCCTGCATTCTGAGCGGTGATTTTTCAGCTCAAAGGTTTATAAAATTTCATATTTTGGACCGTTTCACCGTTTCTCTTTATATCAGAGCGCATCAGCATGCCTACGAACTAATGCAAAGAAAAATCAGCCGTCGCACGCAGGCTAGCCCGCCCTCAGCCCTCCCAATGCATAACGCCTGACACGGAAATTTTAATGTAAACAGTAAACACGGCAATGCTATTTTTTCTAATATCTGTTCGACAAAACGTTTATAAAAATCAACGGCAAGGTATACGAAACATATCTTTTACGAAATTATATCGCTTTAATGGACATAAAAGCATTGAATCACCGGGTAAACGTCGAATAGATCTTGAAGCCATGTCCTTTGATTTTAATTTAAAGACGACTGGCGAAGCTAGCGGTCATGCTAGTCATGCTCAGCATGACTAAAAATTTCCTGAAAATATATAGTTTTGTTTGCATTTATTTACTTTATTTGAAATTTCTCCTTAGAACTTTGAAGTCGTGCGTATTTCGAAGAGAACAGCAATAATAGTTCACGCATATTACGCGGATATTCTCGCTCCTTATCCTCCTCTAGAAAGCCTCGCGCCTTTGGCGCTCGGATTATTAGTTAGCATGACCTCCCATTTGGGACCAGCTTCGCCACTCAACACCTAGATCACGTGCAACCGGAGCCGGTTGGATTTTCACACCATTGACACATATTTCTGGCATTGGTTCACAATGCATAAAACGTGATGATAGATGGACAATCTCGGTTTTACTCGGATTGCATATAAGACCATTCATAGTACACAAGTTGGTGATCGGTCCTTGGTCGATCACATGGAGATTTTATAGGCATATACAGCTGTGTGTCATCAGCGTACATTATGCAATCAAGGCCATGGGCTTTGATCACATCTTCCAATGACGCAAAGAAGAGTGAAAAGAGAAGTGGACCCAGTACAGAACCCTGAGGTACACCATATTGCAAATGGTTTGTTTGAGGAATGCGTATTCTTCACCATAACTGACTGTACCCGATCAGAAAGGTATGAGTGATACCAGGCTAGTATACAGTTCCACTAAACCCATAACGTTGCTGAAGTCTCTCCAATAGAACGGTGTGGTCAATGGTGTCGAACGCAGATGATAAGTCCAAGTACCAACACTACTTCTTGATTTTCATCAAGTGCATTAAGGATGTCATTGAAAACACGCAGAACTGCTGTCTCTGTGCTATGAAAGAGTCTATAAGCAGATTGCATTTTTGCAAGGAGGTTATTCTCAATAAGATAGTCTGTTGTCTGTATGGCAGCAATCCGCTCTAATACTTTTGACAAGAAAGCCACATTAGTAATAGGTCTATAGTTAGGGAATTGCTCTATAATGTCAGTAATTGGGGCAGCTAACACGACAGGATCTAAGGCACATGAAGGACTTAGACGAGTACTGTTTGATAGTGTTACAGACAAAGCTTTCAGATACAGCACTAAATTCACTGAGTGAGCTTTTACAACAAGGAGAGGCAACTGCTATAGATAGCTTCTTAACTGACTCATGTGTACTAGTAATTTTATCTCGAAGTAACTGAATCTTAGTTGAAAAATAACAACTAAAAGCATCAGCCAGGTCATACGAAGAATTATGTGATGGCAATAAAGGAATAGATTTTACTCTGAACATGCCCTCAATCATGTGAAATAGCTGATTCTGATCAGAGTTAGATATCTTTGCCTTATAATATTCTGTTTTTGCAAAATCAATTGCCTTTGCGTATATACGACATTGTTCCTTGTACAATTGATGATGAACCTGAAGGCGTGTAGAGAGAAATTTACGCTCAAACTGTCGTTTTAGTTTCTTAAAAAAGTTTCTTTGTTTGTATAGCTACCAAACATGTGTATAGGTGCAACAAATTTGGTTTTGGCAGTTTTGTGATAAATTGGTTACTTTGACCATTTTTTATTAGTTGTAACCAAATTCGTTTGGTTGTTTTGACCGATATAAATCTAAAGCTATACAATGACCAATTAATAACCGGTTACTAAAACCAATTTCTTTAGGTTGCAACCAATTCAATTGGTTATCATAACAGTTTTAATTTGGTTGTAACCAATTTAAACGGTTATTTTAACAAGTCGTTTTTTGCAGTGTAGTCGCTTATTTATTTTATTTATTTAATCAAATTTCAAATTTACATTATAATATTGAGTAGATTATATAATAAAAATTTGTGGACAGTTTAAAACAGAATCCAAGAATCCATAGCATAAATCGCCAGTAGAATTAACTAACATTATTTACAAAATGTAGAATGAATAACAATTATTATAAAGCGTTTGAGTCATTTGAAAATTTAACGGAGTAATAGTAGTCAATTAGTTTGTTATGAAAAGTAGATAAAAGCTGGTGTTCATCTCTAATACACGTACTCCAGAAACACTTAAAGAAAAAAATGTCACTAATTTCTCTAAGATATAGGCCAAAGGAAGTAAATGTAAGCAATCAAGGCGTTCACGATAGGATAACTAATTTCCAACAATAAATCTAGTTGCTCTTCGCTGAATTCGTTCTAGAGCTGTAATATTTTTTATGGTGTAAGGTGACCATACCACACTAGCGTATTCAAAACGGTACATATAAAAGTACTAGCTTCTTAATATCCCTACTGATATGCTTAAATGTATGTACGTATATGCAGTTACATGAGCCACGAGGTAGGTAATCTTCGCCTTCGAGTTAAGCCCTTTTCGAGTTAAGCCCCCAACACGATACTGTCGGTTGCACCTAAGCGGAAACACGTCAGACAAAAACATGATCTAATTGGACATCAAACATAGCATGATGTGGGCGCAAACATGTGACGTTTGGAGCCTGTATCATCTACAATCAGTAACTTTCACAAATTGTGCGGTAAAACGTTTTGGGTGAAGTTAACAAACATTCTAGGGTAGAAGCATATTGCAGCAAGAATGGACATTGAAAATTTCTTTAAGCAAATTGACTCCGATCTACTGGAATATGTTCCCGCTTTCCGCAAACTTGGCTTTACTTCCAGTCAAACCATGAAGTATTGGCGGGAGCATGATTTTGAAAGTCTTGAAGTAGATGTGCCAGAGGGACATCGACGTCTCATTCTAAACATGATTACAAAACTTCGAACGCCTGAAGTGAAATCTGCCCAGCATTCAAATTCTTTATCAAAAAAAGTATATGATAGTCCCGAAAAGAACAATCTTCGTTCAAGAAGAGACATCTCGGTCACGTTCGCTAGTAATAGCACGTCAAACTCTAACATCTCCAAGAATGAAAAAACAATGCCATGTTCCACGAATCGCACATTAAATCTGGTGTCGCCAGTGGAACGCTACATCAGGAACAAGGAAGATGAACTGAATGCGAAAACTGATGAAATAACACAAAAGAAAAGAGAGTTAGAAACCATGTCCGATCGAATCAAAGAAGCTGCCTCAGTGACAGGTCGAACGGGTCAAAAGTGTTCAAATTGCCATCAGAGGAGTCACACAGTAAGGTCTTGTACAGCGGACAAATGCGATTCTGCATTCTTTTGTGGTGACATATCAAAGCACACCGATGAGAAGTTTGCTTTTCAAGGAAAAAAGCGCGCCATTGTAGCTCTGGAAACTTCCGTAAAGAAGATGAGGCAAGACTTAACTGCCCGCCAAACTGCCTTTTCTCGTGTTAACAACTCAGTCAACAAAAACGTGGAAGAAATACTTGTTGATGAATTCCCTACTGAATATGTTGAAAACGGCGTGCGCGATTGGTTGAAGATACAGCAAGATGTTGCATTTGTCAAGAAGAACTTCAGGCGCGGTTCAGTTCCTTCCCGTGAAATGGTGAAGACACTTATGGAACAAAAGTATCAAGATAATGTTCTGCAATTAAACTCGTCGAGTACACCAAAACGGCAGAGATCCTCAGCAATCGAAAGCAAACTCGCTTCTTATGGAGTCCAATTTCCAGCAAAGAGGAGAGACTCTCCTATGGCGACGAGTTTACTTGAACCACATACAGAGGATGAAGAGGAAGAACAAATTAGAATTGCCACAAGATTGTCATTGGTCACCAAGGAGCCTTGTAATATCGAGGCAATCACGGACACGGCGGAGGTATTAACAAATCATGAATCCAGTAGTGATCCTGATGGGGAAGCGGCAAGTATTTTGTTATCGCTAATTGACAATGACAGAAACGATATGACTGATGAGTGATATTTCTTTCATACCTGCGTTAAAGTAACGTTTTGATTTTCACAGCCCATATACTGTTGAGTTTTATTGATACATTAGTATTCCTTGTTTATTCCTGGTTCGCGCAAGGACAATACATTACAGTATACTGCCATCCAAACAAAACGAAATACATTTTCGAAAATCGAGATATATTGCTTTGGCTATAGCGCTCGAAAGATACACCAGTCACCAGTGTTTGAAAACGTGAGGATGTGTATATTACTGAAAGTGTAAAGTCCTGGTCGCAATATTTCAATGCAACCCATTGTTGAACGTTGAGTTTTCTTGTATTTAATTTATCGAAATGACTATATATGGCCGGTATAGTCGGTCAATTTAATCAGCCAACGACTTTACTCAATAAATACATTTTTATTTTGCTTTCTATGCTGAGCCTGCTGTCCTAGTGTAGTGGTTAGTTACAGGTCACAACAGACACTTTTTTTGTGACTTTTCTTTTAATTTTTTTTGTTTCTATTTTAACGGTTTGGGTTAGGATTTGGGTTATGATTAGGGTTTATTTTAGGATTATTACTGCGCGTCATATAGTTTTCAAAACTATATGACCGGCTGCCGGTCATGATAGTCACATCGAACATAGCCTGCGTGCAACTGCGTGCAACATAGTTGCGAAGAACATAAAAAGCTCCAGAAAGACATTTGACAGGTTTACTGTATGTTTAATATTTACGTTTAAATAATATGTTTACATCATTCTCTAGAACATTCGCTGTGTTTCACTGTTTCCCAAAACATCAAACCTGTTTAAACAATTTGCTCTTCGTACAAGAACTTCAGATCTTAAAATCAGTACATAGGCTTTAGCGAAGTACAACACGAATTTAAAGTAATTTTCTGAATTTTGTTCGACGCAACTTCAACGCGTCAATATATCAATCATAATTATAACTCATGTCGACGAAGTCAATGAATTGCAATTAAATTCGTCTATTGTGGGTTTATCGTTTATTTTTATATGCATAACTGTCTTGTTTTCAAATCAGATTCATCAAATTGTGTTTAAAACATTGAAACTTGAACACTGTTATTGTTTTAATACTTCGATCTACTTTATTATTTAATTTACAATAATCAAGAAGACAAAGTTTAGGTTCGTAAATGCTGAACTTTAAGGGATTGATTACATGGGTAAATTTTTGGGCTGAAAATAAGTTCGATTACATGAGCAAATACACAGAAATTGTGCAGAAGCATGTCAGTAATTGTCAGTGTTTACGCCTGCGCAATGAACTTTCACACGCTAAATTTAGCCCAGGCTGAAATGTTTGAGCGATTACATGGGAAATTTAGGTAGCGGCAACCGGGCTGAAATTTTCGTCATGTAATCGGCCCCTAAAATAGGTTTGTTCAAACGTCGAACTTTTCATGTGCAATGAAAAGTTTGACGTTTGAACTATAACGTAATATAATTATGGCCTATCACATTTTGCAAAACTTTTATTGTAAACAGAATATAAATGTATATTTACTAAAAAACCGTTACTCGTTTTTTTACTATTCTATAAAATGTAAACTATACTATAACATTGTAAACCCCAGCAATCAATGTGAACAATCCTTGTTGGTAAAAATAAATTCATATTATCATTAATGTTGTAATTATTTGAACTGGTAGCGTTTGTATTAGATAAGATATCCAGCGTGGCGGTAATATCCGTACGTGTCAGCTGCCTCTAAATCACCAACTGCACACCAAACTGCATGTTCTAAATTGTCGAACACAATATCTTCGTATCGGTACTTCAAAAGATATTTAAGCTTTGAAAACATTTCCTCGGCCGGGTTAAAGTCTGGTGAATACACTGGTAAGTACAAGAGTTCCATGGTTGGCCGTTTGTTGCAAAATTCAACAGTGTGTATTTGCATTCAAGAATGCATATTTATTTAACTTCAACCTTGAACATTCACATTCAACACAAATATTTATTCAACTTCAACCTTGAACATTCACATTCAACACAAATATTTATTCAACTTCAACCTTGAACATACACATTCAACACAAATATTTATTCAACTTCAACCTTGAACTACGCGAGTTCCCGGACATACGGTCGGTTTATTTATTCAACAAATCGTGTGAATATTTATGCAACGATCCGCCCCAGTCTCCCTTGCTCAATTTTCACGCCAAATTAATCCAAAATGGCGGAGCAGAGGAGTAGTAGAGATGAAATCACCCAAATCGTTCGAGAATGCGTTAGAAATGAAATGGAGATACAACGAAATGGTCGACAAGGGAACACTAACCTATTGGTACGAACGAGAGAACTTATAGGAAGTTCGGCAAGATCGGCAAGTCAAGAAGTAGCTAATTCATTACAATTGACTACTCCTAGACCTACTGGCAGCTCCAGTGGGTTGCCTCAAGCTGAGCAATCTGCTACTGTCCAAACAAGTGCTGGTTCTAAGAGGGCTAGTACGTATCAGCACCCATGGCGCCTTAAAAAGGAAAAAAAGAAGAAGCTTCCTCCCCAAGAATTTTACCCAAAATCAGTTCATCTCCTTGATAAACCTGATGAACACGAAATTCGTGATAACTACATATCAGACTATTCGATAAAAGATGACATGATTTTATTAAAGGGTTTTATTGAAATCGGCACAGGCCAAACAGAAGCTGAAATTAGAGAAAGCATTAATGAGCTACTAAAACAGCGTTTTCCCTTAGTGAGGCCAGATCACTTTGATTTTGTAAAGCGAGATCGCAACAAGGTAACAACCCCAGTGGTCAACGAATCTTTGAAGTGGGACTACAAACATTTAAAGCAGTTATGTGGCCAAGGGAAAATCTACGTACGTTTGAACATTTCCAGAGAATGCATCGAAATGTCTACAGATTCACAGAGCATTAGCAGTGATGAAGATGAAGATTTGCCAACATTTCCATCATCAAAAGCCATTGCACCAATGCCCAGCAGTGTTTCCAATCAACACAATGCAGTTGAAATTGTACATGAATCATCGAATCCTCCCTCTTCCAATATTGCTACTGAATTTGGTAATACAGTAGCTGGCTCCAGTGTTGCCACGAAAAAGCCAGATTGACAAGGGAAGACTTTGTGAACTATTACCTTTTGCAACTGAAGCAGAACTTGAAGGTGCATTGTCTGAATTTGGTACCATCGATTCTGCAGCAAATGCCCTTCTTTATGACCCCAGCATACCAGCAGCTGACGAAAACGTGGAAGAAGGTGATGATCTGTCAGTTGTTGGCATAACTTCCAAACTTGGAAAGAAGTTGACTGGGAAACGAAAGAAATTAGAAATTGACGAAGATGACTTGGTCAATGATGCAATTGCTTATTATAAATCTATTGAGTTTAATGCCCATTGCCCTTTACGAATCACCTATGCATCTCAGCCTGCAATAGACAGCGGTGGAATCCTTCGTCAGTTTTACTCAGATTTATTTGATGCATTGGCTGAGGGGAAACTGATGGAACTGTTTGAAGGAGAAATCAATCGCAAGGTCCCAAGTTATAGACCCGAGGCTGTTATGAGTGGATTGTTGGAAATGATTGGGAAAATAATTGCCCATTCACTTGCACAAGGTGGTCCAGGATTTCCCTTCTTGGCTAAACCTTGCTACTACTACCTTGTAACAGGAGATATCATGTGCGCAATGGCATATTGTGATGTTTGGGATATTCCTGATACATTTGCAAGAAATGTTGTTTTTCAGGTACAGTTAAGTTTGTTATAATATTTTTCACGACTTTAAAGAACTTTAGGAGAACTTAAACATTTATTATGTTATAATCAAATTAATCTAAGTGGGATACACTTAGAGAACATTTTTTATTACCAATAATTTTCATTATTAAAACTATTTTCATTTAATATTTTATACATTAGAATTCTATCTTGCTTGCATTATCAGTAGCTAAAAATAGACAGCTTTTCTTTTAGATACTGGATGCCAACAACAATGATGAAATAAATAATCTATGCAATGATGATTCTGTCTTAACTCTACTTTCTCAATGTGGAGAAACAAGCATTTTAAATGTAAGTTTGATTTTGTAAAGTTTATTATTATGTAACATCATATAATCATGATTAAATGAAATGAGTTGTTGATAACAATTTGATGATGGGGGGGGGGGGGGGCGGAGGGGAGCAAAGGGCATGCTCTCCCTGAAATGTTTTGATGTAGTCTTGGAATCAGTGAATCACTATTTGATTTCCTGCATTTTGAGACAAGTTTTCAGAGAAATCTAATGTATAAAATTTTCCACAATCTATGTTACATACAGTAAACAAATCACTATGTCAGTCCATGTTTTTTTGAAAACATGCATGGCTTAAACTCTTACTGATTATTGACAGTGGTTGTTTTAATTGTTATTAATCAAATCTTACTATACAGTAAAAACCTGTGTATAAGAACCTCGATTTTAAGAACCTGTTAGGCTAAGATTTTCCATTTAGATCCCCTTTACCCAAGAACCTGTTTTAGGCTAAAATTTGAAAGCAGGTTCTTATTTTATCAAATAGAGTCAAAACTAAAAATTTGTAAATCAAAGAAAATAAACTCTACAAAGTAATGAAAATGAGCCAGAATCAAACAAATAGTGTATATATGTCTACAGTTGTATATGTTATTTTGTTCCACATACAGTGTAACTTTAAAGTGCATATTATAGGGTTTTTATTTGCTTAGATTGCAGTCATTTGGAGAAAATCTATGCATAATTTATATAAATAATAGACCACATTTACCAAAACCAAGTTGTTTTTTTCTTAAGAAAATAAGAACCTGTTTAAGAACCTAAATAGCCTAATTTTGCAGTAAACACCATTTATATAAGAACCTTTTTAGGCTAACTTGGAAAAATCAAGGTTCTTATAATATTATGCGGTTTTTTACTGTATTCTTTCTTCACAAATGTACTTCTTCACAAATGTACAAATGTATTTTTGAGACAAGTTTTTGTTTAATTGCCACATAGGCCGTCATCTTGTTACATTATATTGTTGTGCAAGAATGACGGCCTGGGAACTAATTTAGCAAAATGTCGATTGTTACAAAGCCAGCGATGGTGTCCAGGTCACGTAGTGATCTTATTTTACGATTTTACCAGGGTAAAACTTATTTTATCATTAAAGTCTATGTAAAATCTATAAAACCTACCTTTTATGGCTAATAGTCCTTTGGCGTAAAAATGTCACAAAATTTACAGGGTCGGCCGAGCTGAGCTAGGGTCGGTTGGGTAACCGGAACCACACAACTTTTTTTATTTGGCCTAAGTAATGATTTTTATTCCATTCTTTCATGAAACTGTACTAAGCCACTTTAGTACCAGAATGTTTTATATTTGGGTGGGGGGGGGGGGGGTAGAAAATCACAGGATGCATTGTGCCCCCTGTGAAATTTTAGTTTATTTGAGCTCTGTATTCAGAGGTATTGGGTGGGCTACCCTGCTCACAAATATGGGGTTTGGGGCTATAGCCCCCAGCCCATCTGTTCTGCCACCCAAATTTAGATACCATTATAGTCATTCTACTATTTATATAACATTAAAATGTAAATATGTTTGTATTTTTGCTCATAGATGTCAACAAAAACAAAGATAATTCAGGCAGTTTTGATGTATGAGGTTATTTCTAAGAGAAAAGTAGGATTGGATCAGTTACAAAGTGGGCTGAAGATCCTTGGTGTACTTGATGAAATGCAAAGGTATCCTCAGTTGTTTGAAAGTGTTTTCACATTCAAAAGTTTGGAGTTAACATCAGATGCAGTCAATAGTTATTTCAAATATCCAGGAGAATTAAGTGGGCAGGAGCAGAGTGTCAAGTCCATGATTACAAAATTTATTGACCAGTCATCACGTGAAAGGCTAATGCAGGTAATGCAGTATTGCACTGGAAGCAAGAGTATACCTGTAGTGCAGAGTTTCCAAATCAATGTTGCTTTTCATAGTGAAGGTTATATCCATGCATCAACATGCACCTTTTCGTTGTTGATGCCAAATTGTTTCACATCATATGGACTCTTTGACGCTGCATTCAATGCAGCGATTTCCTCATCTGGAAAGTCGTTTACCACTGTATGAACACTGTTACTGTTTACTTGTAAGAACATGTATTTAATATTTTGCATGTTATCTACAAATATTGTTGTAGAAAATTTTGTGTTCCTGAGTACTTTACAGTTTACATGGCTTATTCCTTGGCAGTGCATAATTATTTTATTGTTATATATATATATTTTTTTTTATATATAGTTTTATTCATAAATGTTTTCATATTCACAAATGTTTATAAAAAGTAATGTATTGGTATCAGTAAAGGATGAATATGTAAGTGAATAATTTTTGGACACACTTTGCACTTGAAAATGATATCCAGTCCATTCTGCACATGATCAACCAATATTGTTTTGTCACACAAAGTACCTATTTTTCAAAAACATTAACACAATCACATTGGAAACCAAAACATTATGTAATAACCACTATATTGTCTTCTAGCACATATATATAAACAATATGGCACATTATGAACAGAACTGACTGGATAGAGTGCTTCAGGCTACATTTTACCACTAAACATAAATAAATTATGTGCTACGAAATGGAGTTGTCAAGAGTTTTACATGTGCAAAAATCTTAATAATTATTCAGTTATGTATTCAAGGAGTCATTTACTGTATTTTATACCAAAGTGTACTTCATTAACAACATAACTACAGACTTACATTGATCTTTGCATCATTCTTCTACAAACTGTGTTTATAGTTAAAATTAAAGTTTTTTTAAATAATTGACAAAACGAAAAAGTACAGTGTCATTATATATGAACAATTTATTTACTTCATAACAGTTTTACTTCATAGTGGTAGTATGTTTTGCATAAATGCAACACCTCTTTGAAAAATGTCTATTCCAAAAGCTTGGGATGTTTCAAGTGGGTTGATTTCATTTGCTAATCTTGTCATGATCTCATCTGGTAGTTCAAAATCCACATTGTTAACTTCAACAGTATGTAGTCCATCATCTGGTGGTATAGGCCCATCAGGATCAGTACCATACCACTGTAAGTCATCATCACCCATTTCAGCTTCACCTCTTACATCTGCCACTGCAAAAAGCCTTTCATTGGTTCTATCTATCATTCCGTTTGACCAAATTTGTTCTGGACTCCAGTTTCTTTCCGTTCTAATAGGATGTCTGTTCCAAGCATCAACAAAACTTTCAATTGCAGCATTAATTCTTGGAAGGTACACATAGTGAAGAATGAACATGTGTAAGGGGTTGGAAATATCAAGCAAACCAGATTCTTGCATTGACTGAAAGGTATAATAAAATACATTCCCAAAACACCTAAATACATCTCGCCATAAACGTTCAATCCTTTGGTTATGGGTGGAACTGCCAGTCAGAACAGATCCCCTATTATTGCCTCTCATAGCAATCATGTGTTCCCAGACCAAAACATTTTCACCTCCATAGTCTGAGCGGAGTCTAGAGGGCCACGAATACTTCTGGACACTTTGTAAAAATAACATTTCAACTGTTTCCTTCCTGTTATTGGTGGAGCACTTTAAAAAGCAAATTAACCGTGAGTAACCATCAATACCACCATGTATGACAAAACCCCAGGTGATTAAACTATGGTGGCCATCGATGTGCCACAAACTGTTTGGACCAGCTACTGAATACGTTCTCCTTGAAACCACTGTTGCCCATCGCAAACGGCAGTTGCTTGGATCCACTCGTACTATGCTTGATCGAATACGATCTCTTTGAATATTGATACCC
Organism: Chrysogorgia sp. JL179-B06; assembly: GCA_035772405.1. Classification (NCBI taxonomy): domain Eukaryota; kingdom Metazoa; phylum Cnidaria; class Anthozoa; order Scleralcyonacea; family Chrysogorgiidae; genus Chrysogorgia; species Chrysogorgia sp. JL179-B06. Next base: position 1,074,726 of record JAYKKM010000360.1, on the reverse strand, counting down.
ATATTCCTCAAGTGACCTTGAACCATTGAATAGCCCACCAAGGATCCTTGAATGTTCATAAAGGCTCTCACAATATCATCAAGCTGTTCATTTGTAATATCTGAAAACCCAGTTCTTTCCGCAATACCAAGCTCACGCACTCTTCGCCATAACGTCCAACGTGATACCAGCAATAGTTGAGCTATCTCTTTCCACTTAAAGCCAAGATCCCTTAAGTTTAATAAAACCTCTTCATCGATGTTATATTTAGGCCTTCCTGGCCCTGTAATTACGCAATATTCAGGAGCACTAGTGCAGAACACTGCCAAATGAGTACAGGCTGTGTTATGTCTTTGCCCCAGTGATTGTAGTTTACGGCACCATCCGTGATATAAAATTCTTAAATTACCTACAACCTCGTTTAATTCATCTTTACATTCGTTTACTATTGGTAGTATGTGTTCCACAAATTTTACTGCCTTTTCCAAACGATAGATCACTGCTTCAATGAAAGGTTCATTAACGTTGTTTTCTTCCTCGCAAACATTTAACAAATTTAAAATGTCATCAAAGCCGTCCATAAACAACACCTCACTACGTGCGGCTAAATCGAGAGTTGGCACCCTGGCCGCCATATTGAATTAATGGTGGATTTATGGACTTATTAATGACTGGAGAGTCTGGGGACGAGAATGATTGTTTGAAATATACGAATTTTGTCCGTCTTTAATCATTTTTATTGTATTTATACCTTAACAATCGTGGAAAGACTCAAAAGAATTTTGTTCTTTGACAAATGCAACTTAAATAACTCATTTTCAGGCGAATATTGACAAAATAGTTTACTAAATATATTATTATTTACAAGTTAATAAATATTTAATTGTCACGGTTATTTCTGATATTAATTATCTGTTGGTTTTTGGTTTTGGAGTAGGATGATATGTAAAAGTCGAAAATTGTGGGGACGGACTATAATGCGTATCATATTGCAACACGCGCTGGACATGCAGTGTAAACCTCATTAAAACTATGAATAAAACACAGAAACAGGGAGTAAAGATGCGTATAATTGTATATAGTGCATAACATAACATGCGGGATAACCCTGTACGCTTTTCGACCTTTATATACGGTAATATTTCAATATGGCGGCCAGGGTGCCAACTCTCGATTTAGCCGCACGTCACCTCACTCTGCTCCGCCATTTTGGATTATTTTTGGCGTGAAAAATTGAGCAAGGGAGACTGGGCGGATCGTTGCATAAATATTCACACGATTTGTTGAATAAATAAACCGACCGTATGTCCGGGAACTCGCGTAGTTCAAGGTTGAAGTTGAATAAATATTTGTGTTGAATGTGTATGTTCAAGGTTGAAGTTGAATACATATTTGTGTTGAATGTGTATGTTCAAGGTTGAAGTTGAATAAATATTTGTGTTGAATGTGAATGTTCAAGGTTGAAGTTGAATAAATATTTGTGTTGAATGTGAATGTTCAAGGTTGAAGTTAAATAAATATGCATTCTTGAATGCAAATACACACTGTTGAATTTTGCAACAAACGGCCAACCATAGCGAAGAGCCACTTCGGCTTCTCCATGATGGACAGCAAGGTTATGCACCAGTCAATATAAACCCCCGCACCCCCCCGGCCGGGACAGAGCAGGGCATTTGACTTCCACATAGGTCAAATGCCGTATAATGCCCCGCATCCCAGGGCAGTTTTTTATTCTAATAGCAGAAAAAGCCCTGGTCAAATGCCCCACCATTTTAAAGCCAACACAACATTCAAAACAAAAATTTAATGAGAACTGTTAACACAATTTTTTCATACTGCACCAGAGGCCTGGCAATAGCGAGGTTTCACAGCACATTAGGGGCTGTTTTTGAGGACAGCTTTTTTCTTATGTTCCAATCTAAAGCCCAATGATGCATTGCCAACCGGGAATTTCCATTACCAATTTATTCTCCAATAGGGTAAAATGCCCCGGTCATGTCCCCCGGTAATTTTTGTATGCAGTGCAAAAGTTGTAAAATACCCCGGTACGCGCGGCCGTTTTTCTTGTCCAATCACAGAAAATTCCCGCTAATGCCCGGCTATGTCCCGGCCGGGGGGGGGGGGGGGGTGCGGGGGTTTATATTGACTGGTGCATTATCAACAACTAAAATATCCTCAACCTCCATTACTGGTCTTCGGGTGCCTGGATCAACCGTGTTTAGTGCTTCACCAAAAAACCTTAAGAATTCAATGGAATTCGAAGCACCTGGAATCATATTTGCATATTTAAGGCCAAGTAAAAAAAAACATATGTTTCTCGTCCGGATTTCTGCCAAAAAGCAGGGAAGCGGGGCATTTTTTTTTTTTTTTTTCTTAGCCAAAGTAATAAGCTTTCATACAGTTTAGTAAGGAAAATACACGCAATAAAACGTGAACTACAAAGGCTTTATTTAAGTAACTAAATTTTTTAATGTCTCGTAACGTAATAACGCATACCATGGTTTTAATACTTTATCTGCCGTTCTGATCCTCGAGCAAACGAAAACCATCGTAAAGGTGGCTCCCTACAGTTCGAGGGCTTTTAAGCTGCGCCTACAAATATGCCTTATTTTATGCAAGCAGGTTTGATGGAAGCACCATTGACATTATTTTTATACTAACACGAGTATAACCAAACATGGCACAAAAGAGTAACAAAAGCATAATGTGTTACCATGGCAACCGTTGGGCTTTATAATTTTCAAAAATATCACATTTATATACCATTTTGACTTATATTTCGGTAATAAGCCTGGTGACCCCCAAATTTTTTGTGCTAATGTTAGATTATTTATGGTTTGGAAACCCCATGTGAAAAATAAAACAAATCTGTAGAGAGGTTCTCGCTGTATAAAAAATCGCTGTTTTCTTTATTTTGGTTCTACAGAATTTTCTTAAATTTCTTCAACAAAACCTCCGTGCATTAATCTATTGCTGTGCCAAATTTTAGGATATGTTACCAGGCGTTTTGGCGAATGCCGTTGCAATTAACATATGGGAAAGCTACGCGGCCAAAATACTTTGGAGACCCCACAAGATCAATGGTTTGTCATGCGCGTGCATAAAATTGCAGGCGCATTTTGGAAAACACGCGTATTCCACGCAATTGAAGTTGTTTGGAAATCAGCAATGCATATATTTTTGTTTGGACGTTAGTCGTTTTACTTTACGTGGTAAAGACAAAAGAAGAGGCTTATCTATCTTTTCTTCATGAATTATGTAGTTTGATTTACCAGATATTGAACGATATTTCCTAGTATCTTTTATTCTTTTTGCTCTTCGTGAGTCGTGACTCGTGCTCGGCTTTCATATTGGCTTGTTGTTGGCACAATGGCAAGACAGCGATAACTCCTGGTTCTCCAAATTTCTTGTACAAAGTCAACAGATCGTCGTACGAAAGACCACTAGCAGCAAGTTTTTGATCCATACCCTGAGTTAGAGGACTATTACTATCCTTTGGATGATAAAGATTACCAACAAATGTTTGAAGTAAATTATGGCGCTTGTCGAGATAGTTCATGTCAGCTTTAGGTTTTTGTATCGAGTGTACCTGGATGCCTGTGTACCACTTCACCGTCTCCAGCCGCGTTAAGCTTATTTCCCAAAATAACTCCGAATAAACAAGCCACAAATCCCAGAAAATGTGGTGTTTTTAATGCCGAGTTTTCGCCGTCGCTGACCAATGGTTCTTTCCGCCCGTAGGATTCGCAGTTTGAGAGTTGTCTCAGAAACGAACTCGTGTCATAATTGAATTTTAACCCATTGTTTATTTTAGTAATTTTTTAAAAATAAATGAAACCGCGAAAATTTGTTTTTATAAAGCGAAATAAACTTAGAAATGCAGCCATTTTTGAATGCTTTTAATATAGTCTGTTTACTTTTTGCGTGGACGTTACACGCAAATTTCTCGCGTTCGTAATTTTATACACGAATCACGCACGTTGCGAGATAGGGAGCCACCTTAAATATGGTTAAAACAAAAAACATTCATGAATATGCAGCCAAGCATGACAAGCATGTGAACAAAAATATGAGTTCGTATTTGAGTTCGTGAAGGTGTTGAATTTGGTCAGCGGATAGGATTTTGAATGAGCCCGCAGTAGTTTCCAGATTAATACTTCAAGTTATCAAAAATAAAGTTCAAAAACATGAAGCGAAATTTGTAGAGGAAAACCAGCAAAAAAAAAAAGAAGGAAGCGGCCAAGAAAAAGGAAGCGGGCGGGGACGAGAAACATATGTTTTTTTTTACTTGGCCTAACTCCATCAATACCTGCTAAAAAATTCAAAGTTATGTTGGCGGTTGATAGGTAGCGTCGTGAATCAATACATTGTTCTCCCACAGGTGAATAACCGTAAACTCTGTGTCCGCTATCCGGCAGCTGAAATCCTGTCTCATCAAAAAATTTTACTGTAGAAGGATCTTTGTCTGACAAGTAATCAAGATACAACTGCGTATAGACAAGGTTTTCATGCGTGAATCGCTGAGCTGCACTGCTGCACACTTCCCTAGCCGTTTGCGCGAGTAGTCTTTGGTGCTTGGTAGTCTATTGCGAACATGTCTTGATATTGTGGAAGTTGACACTTCCCCGCAGTCACCAAAATTGGACAATTCAGATTTCATTTCTTTAAGTGAGGTCGATCCTTTATTCAGCACAATAGTTTCCAATAACATAGAGTCGCTAAATGATAGTTTACTTGGTGTTCTGATGTGCTTCCTTGGACAAGGTTCAATGTCGCCTTTCTCCCGATATATTTTCGCGTACTTCGAAACAGTTGAAGGTCGAATACGTAACCTTCTACTTACTTCGCGTATCGGCATTTGCGCCGCCATTTCTATAGCTTCATATCTTAAACACATAGGTAAAGCTACGCCAGGTACATAGTTGCGTCCAACACTATTTTTCAACATTCTTGACTCTGACAGAATTACTGCGGGATTCAAACTTCGCGCGCAAACGTCACATGTTTGCGCCCATATGCTATGTTTGATGTCCAATTAGATCATGTTTTTGTCTGACGTGTTTCCGCTTAGGTGCAACCGACAGTAATTAATCTCTTTGGTTTTTGCAAGGCTATCGTGGGCCGACCAATTCGAGCTTTGCTCAATCGTTACTTTCAAATGATCCGTGTTTATACAGTAGCTGTGTAGTTGTAGGACGAGTTGTAGTTTGCCTCAACGATGGGCGAGTTGTAGTTTGCCTCAACGGGCGAATTTAAATTTCGCCTCAATGGGCGAACGAGCACAATATGGCTTCGTTTAAATACCACACAATAAGTGTCTGGTCGAACATTTGATCAGCGCGAACACAATATGGCTCCTGTGATCGGAACAAAACTGTCACAAGTGATGAACGAACAAATCTTTCCTATAAGACTCCTAAAACAGAAAAAAATAAGCATCAGATAAAATATACGTCGCCTACTATCGCAAGGAAAGTGCTGCCGTTTACTCCCACAAATATTGTAAATGTTCACACGAGAACTGATCAACAATTTTCATGTCGATTAACATGACGTTATACTCATAAAATTTGGAAAATCAAAGCAAACAGTGGCCAAACAGTAGACAGAAAAATGAGATGGCTCGACCACGCTACAACTGTTTCTAAACGTTCGCTTGGTCATGTGATCCAGGTTTTATATAGCGTTTACGTTGCTGAGCAACATAGACTCAAAAATTTGTTATAATCTTGAACTTGCACCGCTGACCGATTTTAGCGCCCGCGTCAAATGCCCACTCGGTTCGCCCGGGGGAATAATCGCAGTTGGATTTGACTCGTATATTACCCTAATCCTAACCCTAAACTTAATACTAACCGTAACTCTTACGATAATGTTTTATTTTAGAAATAACAGCTGAATTTAATTTCGCATTTTACTCTATGTGACGTCATAAAAAGACAGTTACGAGCGGCATAGATATGAAAACAAATGTTTGACTTGTTTGAGCACTACACGAGAGAGCTACGAATAGGAATAATTTTTGTCAAATGCTCTCAAGGTTACCAATAATGGGTAAATATATTGTAGGATTCTAGAACACCGACGGGCCCTAACCACTGACCTCAGTGGCCCTAACCCCCCGTCTGTGTTTCTTAGAAAAACATGGCGGCCGTGTCGCATGTAAGGCTGGAAGCTGATGCTTTCATGGTTTGTTTAACACATGCTTTATCAACCGATAGGGAAGAAGTTATGGGACTTCTTATTGGGGAGGTAAGTGGAAATAGTTCAAACTGACGTAATTATGTTCTAGAGATATATTGCTGCTTGCATACCAATGATCATACATGATCGATCATTTGTGTCGTTTGATTTTTTCAGATTGATGACTACAATATTTCCCATGTGTATACTGTATTTATGTTAAGAAGATCTGACAAGCGAAAAGACCGTGTAGAAATTTCTCCAGAACAGTTATCCCATGCTTCAACACAAGCAGAAATATCCTTTATAAAAATATTATCCAAGCAGAAATATCCTGGGAAGGCCAGGGTGGCATATCTTTACCACAAATAAAATTGAAAGTGATGACCCAGAAGGACCTTTCTAGATCTAATATTTTTAGGGGTTAGGATAATGTCAGCGTTACTTTTGGGGATAGGGTTAGGACTGGGTTAGGATCACAATCCTTCAGTTGGGTCATCCCTTTTGCCACAACCAGGACTGGGCTAGACTGGAAAGTTTGTACAGTGTATATGTTACGCCGAAGATCTTCGGCATAGAATTTCTGTCGATTACGCCGATGTTGGCGTAAAATTAATCAAGTTTTCTGTGAAAATTACTTGGCGTACTAACGTACTTAGTTTCATGATATCATCACTATAAATTATAAATGCATGATAAATGTCGCGATTTGATAGAAATACCGAGCAGTGAGGGCAATGAGGGATTCAAAGGGACTAAATAAATATCCTAACTTAACTATAATCATCCTATTATTGACCGAAATGCATTGTATGCGGGACCGCCATTGCTGGTCAACTTGCTCAACTGTCAAGTGTTAAATGTCAACTGATTCGGCTATTAAAAGTCAACTGTCGGTGAGAATGAGAACTGTGACTCTATAAATGTGAAAGTCTGTTAGACTCTGTGAATCTCAAACACGTTCGAATTGGTCTGACTCTGATTCGGACAATATTCAATAAGAATCAGAGATTGAAGAGTGGAGACTTGCGTTTCAAAGGAGTCAACTCAAAGCCCAAAGGACGTCGATAAAAGGTGGCAATCTGTTTATTTCCCAGCACTGAACAAACTCTTAAATAGCAAATTAAATACAATTTCATAAACTACTGTAAATAGCCTTATAGCAGCACACAACTGCATCTATATTTTCCCTTTTAACCATGACCAAACTTCAATCAATCAATATGCATCATGTTGCATACAGTCCAGAAAATAATGTTAGCCATATTTAAATATGTTATTGTTGTTGAGTACCCAACAACTCTTGCTCAAGTGTATTCTTATCTGAACAGACATGAAACAAATGAAAGATGATGCCAAAAAACCTTTTTGCTTTATGCTTCTCTACAATTTTTAAACTAAATGTTTTCTATGTTGGAAATAGTCACAACCTGAACGGTTTCCACACATGATTAAATGTGCATCGAGTGCAAACCAAACTCAACCTAACTGCAAATGAACTGCAAATGTAGTGTGTTAGGTTATTTCTGACCAGTACTGTACTTGATATTGGAAACTAATCAAATAATTGATGAAGCAGGTTTTTGTGTCTTTATCAGCACTGCAGTATTATAGTACATGCATGTATAGATCATTGGTATCTTAATTTAATTGCAACATTCCCTTGATCATTGTCAAAACTAATGAATGTAATAGTAATTTGGAATGATTGAGGCAGAGCATGTGTCCATTTTAATTCCTAAACCATTTTTCCAATCATTATTAACAGATTTACCAATGCAGTGCATCAGATGCATAGCATGGCAATGAAGATGATAATAATGTCAACCTTACAGTTACAGTATACCAGTACTGTAATTTGTCTACTAAGGCCAGCCTGTTTACAATACATGCATGATGAAGCAGATTGAAAGTTGAATTGGATTGAAAAAGCACAATTTAAATCAATGTGATACATATTTACATGAAGAAATTTAAGCATAATTTTGCATGTTTTCCTTTGTGTTCCTCTACATAATCATCTGACACGCAGAAAGTTACACATGCGTATTAAGTTCATCTAAGTTAAACCATGTTTATGTGCAGAAGTAGATTGGAAAATTTCGAGTGGATTCACGATTGAATCTCAAGTCAATCAACTCAATGCTGTGGAATGACCTGCAGTTTTCTTCGGTGATCCGTTTTGATCAGACGGAAAACTTTCATTACACTTCATGTAATTGAAACATTAGGAGCAACAACAGGGGAGATTTGACAACACACCAGCTGTACTGTATCTAAACAGGACCTACAGTACCTGTATAACAAATTACAAGTTTTCCTTGATGTGAAAGGTATTCGTAAATGTGAACAATTATTCTCAGTCACAATTTGCAAACAATTGCTCATTGTCCATATTCTCTACTAAACCAATCCAGTGTTCTCCATCATATAGACATATCACAAAACCGTTCACTGAAACTTCCACTGGAAGGACTTCTTCTGATGCCAGATTAAAATCAAATTTAAGTGCAAAGGAGTCGTCCATTGATGTTCTCTTGGTGCCAATGCATGATGGTGAAAGCGGGATAAACTGGTGAAAGCTCCTTGTGCCTTGGACTGTTTTGGCGGCATCTTTGTGTCTCACACTTAAGCTTTGACGTGTTTTTTCCATTTCTTCTTTGGATATGTAAAAGAATGTAATGCCCTTTATTTCATCTTTGCAAAAGTGATACATTTGCTGTGCTGCTAAAATTTGATTGTCATACTGTAGGGTCTTTGCAAACTTTGCTGTAAGCCTTTTCACAGTGCCACCTATTCCATGGTGGAAAAAAAGACCATTTGCAATCAACACCAAAATCGCTTTTGTGACAGCAAAGGTTAAGAAAATTTTTGCAATTTTTATACTGTCCAGCACAGCCATCAGAAAAATATTGAACTGACGTACATTCTTGATTCACATGTTCAATGATATAGCTGACTGTTTCTTTAAGTATTCTGTACACCATGTGTACATCATGATCAAGATCATCAAATATAAAACAAAGCGATTCCTCAACTACATGCACATGTAGCTTACCATCTCTTTTGGTGTAAATAACTACTGGATGTAAAGTGCACTGTGTTTTGTTCTAATGATACCCCTGAATTTCATCTTGAACCAAAAACTTATAGTTCTCAGCAAAATCCACAAGTATGATGGCCTCGTTTTCTTTAAGATTCGCTTTTTCTTGTTTGAGATATTGTCCCTGGGTCTTTGCAATGTACAAGTGGGAAGTAATTTTGTCAAGTTTCTCACAAAGCACTTCAACAAATCTGGAAACACTGGCAGACTGTTTCGTTAGCTCTGCCCTGTCTGTGCTGCTGCATTGGTTAAAAGTGATTTGTGGTTCATCACCTTCATCACTGTCATCCTCATCAAAACTACCATCACATTCATTCCCAAGAGCATTTGCCAGGTACAATGTCAATGGTTCAATGCCAGGACAGTCCGCGCACTTATGTACCATACATTATTTTGAATCCCTGTCACATACAATCATCTCAATCAACTCGTGGTATGTCTTTCTAGATTTACTGCGGTTAGTAAAAGACTAACATTTTGGTGAGCAGTGCACACACAAACAGAATGTGTCCTAGAAGCACCAACTGTAATACACCATTTCGGTTTAAGCTTACAAAATTTGGAAAATCCAACCTTTATATCTGGATTTTTCTTTTTAAATGATGAGTAAAGTTCTTTTAAGTTTGACAGAATTAATCTCTTCTGCATATGATGCTTGTTGCCTATGCTCACATAGTCCTTTTTTAAAGGAAGCAGTCTGCTGTTTTCATCATCATAATACAATTCTCTCACAAGATTCTTTACATTGTCAGATAGTTCATGGCCTTTCTTTGCTTCTGGAGTGGCCAGAATACCCTATTCCTTACGCAACCTGAATGCAGTACGAACCATGTAATTGGAAATATTAAAAAACTCAGCTGTTTTTCTGACTGACCAAGATGATGGTGTCAATGTCAGAACTTGAATCTTGACTTTACGGGTTGAAATGTTAATCTTCTCTTTCATCATTTCGAGGAGTTTGTCTACAGTAGGTCATCTGCTTTCTGTTGTACTTCATCTGAAATGCTTTTTTGTTGCTGTGTGTCTTCAATCTGGACATTTCCCAACTCGTTGGAAGACTGCAAGGATTACTCCAGTATTTAAATCGGGTTGTCATGCTGACAAAAATAATATAGACCCATTTCTATTCTGTGTGCCGTGAGTAAATTGCTGGAACGTCATATACATAATTGTATTTATGTCTATGTATCATCATATAATCTGCTACATGCAACTCAATCAGGATTTCGTCCTAATCACTCATGTGAAACTGCTCTTGCCAAACTTGTAGACACTTGGCACAAAAACATTTAAAATTGTCTCTTGAATGGTCTTGTTTTTGTGGATTTTCGAAAAGCTTTTGACATGATAAACATGGATTTTCTCTTAACAAAGCTATAGAGCTGTACCGATTTGATCCATTATTATTGAAATAGATGAAATCCTATTTGACAGGTACAGGAGCCAATGTGTACAAATTAAGAACCAACTATCATCAATGACTACTATAACATATTATGGTGTACCGCAAGGTAGTATTCTTGGACCCTTATTGTTCATCTTGTTCGTGAATGATCTTCCTCTCTGTATAAACTTAGAGCTTGATATGTACGCTAACGATTCTACGCTTCACTCTGCTGGAAATTCCATCGATTAATTAAATACAAAACTCTCAGCTGCAATGGATAATGTTCACACATGGTGCTCCTCAAATGGTATGGTTGTAAATGAAAGTAAAACAAAGTCCATGGTTGTTTGTACCCAACAGAAAGCAGCTAAGATTGGTCAATCTGATCTTCAAGTACAGTACAACGGAACTCTAGTCGAGAACTTTGGCAGCGAAAAGCTTCTTGGAGTTACTATTGACAAGCACTTAACATGGTAATATCATGATCGCCTCGGATTATTTTGTTCTCCGAGGGAATGTAAACCTCGTATTTCCCTTATTGCTGATGCAAGAGGGAAATTTTTCCACTGTCTTCTAAATTTCCCTCATTCCTATGATATGCATGCGGGAAATTTAGTAGAACACAAAGGAATTCTTTGTCTTCTAATTTTCCCTCATTCACATGCACGGGAAAATTAGTAGACAAAAAATCCTTTGTTTTCAACTAAATTTCCCGCTTGCATATCATATCCAGGCGGGAATCTTAGAAGACAAAGGACTCTGCCTCCAACCACGGGCTGGATAAGGTAGTCAGAGGTGTTGCCCCCGATTTTTCTTTTCAGCCCGCGCGTGACGCTTAAAATCGTCGTCAAAACCGACTGAACTTATGCCGTTACTCGATCTACAATCCATGTGGTATTAAAGGAATACCAAATGGTTTTCCGTGCAGGATACTGATCCATTTCGAAAAGCGTAACGAGCAACATCCCAAGCGTTTGGATCACAGTATCCTGCACGGAAAACCATTTGGTATTTATTTTATAAAATAACGACAGAGAAATAACGAATTTTATCCAAAAATAATATGATGAGAATACAAATTCTCCCAAGAATTATCAACTACCAATCATAATTCGTCTCCAACAGCAGTCGAGCAGGCCGAAAAGCTGAAATTTGTTTTGCCGACAAATCCGACAACAAAGAGAAGAATATGGATAAAAGCTCGACTTTGAATATCAAAAATACTGACTAGGCAAAAGCTTAATCATTACTGGAATCAGCCGTCTCAGGGTTTTTTGGCTTGTTTCAAAGCGAACAGACATATATTATGGGCAGCAACTGTCGCTCTGGAAAGGTATTCACAATTTTACTGGAAGATTTTGGATTTTCAGTCGAGATCTGTTGGGTATTTAACGTATTTTACTTCGTATAGATAAAGATTGTTCTTTTCTTAGTGAGTTCATCAGGCAAGAAAATAGAAGGTATTTAAACAGTATATTATTCTCGCGAGTTTGTTGCTTTCAAAACATGCCCTTTTCAAACACAAAATGGATCAGACGATCAGTTTTCTCGATGATAGTTTTCTCACAATGCAATACAAGTTTTAACTTATAAAGATAAACGGAATGAGATGAAAAACGCCACTTAAAATTGCTGTAAATTACTAAATTCCCGTGCAGGATACTCTCATCCTGCACGGGTATTGACCAATCAAATTGCTTGTTGTGTACATGTTATTTTATAATAGGTAATATTTGGCATTTCACTCGATCAAACTACATGTTGAAAGGATTTATGGTGAAGGAAAATTTCGAGTGTTGGAATACATACATTTTAAGACCAAACCGGGACCAGTTGCGAAAAATGCAACTTCAAGGCCTTCCGGCTGGAATTGAACCCGCGACCCTGCGATGCTACACCTTTGTCAGGTGAAATTCAGAAACTTCCAAATGAATTTCAGACACTTCGAAATGAAATTCAGATTGTCCAAATGAATTTCAGACACATCCAAATGAATTTCAGAACCTTCCAAATGAAATTCAGATTGTGCAAATAAATTTCAGATGCTTCCAAATGATATTCAGATTTTCCAAATGAATTTCAGACATTTCCAAATGATATTCATAAATGTATACATGTGAATTTCAGACATTTCCAAATGAGGCAGAAGCGAAAGTTCGCTTGAACCGTAAATAGTTCGGATCAGCGGAGAAAACACATATACCTTTAGCCCTGCATTACTAAAAACGTGCTATTGCACTCATTGCAATAACAATAGCACTGTATGTAATACATGCTATTGATGTTACAGACGCGTTATTGAATGTCGTTTCGCGCAAATGAATATTCTACTGTAATGTGCTATTGTTAATTCAACTACAGTAATGCCATCGGTTGTTTTTTTTTATTGAGTAATACAGGGCTAAATGTGTACTTTATGTAGCCCTCTATAAACTGCGTCGCGCTTGTCACTCTAAGTTTGAAGAATGTGTGAATGATCACTTGGGATTAACTGTCTGTCGTTTGGGACCGTACTCCCCCCTGTTGAATCCTGTGGAGCAAAATGAAAGCAGTGGTGAAACAGCGAATGCGAGTCCCTCAAGTACAACCTCCTAGATTGGGTGAGCAGCGGCTAGCGTATATCGAAGGGTTAATTGATGAATCCATGGGACTAATTAGTGTACAAGACATTGTGAATTCATGCCAGCATGCCCAAGGTTTTTTTCAGCGGGCTTAACTTGGAGAACATGGAAGTGGGAGCATAAATTTGGGAAGTTGTATTGTTTGCTTCTCATACAGGATAGCTTGTTTTGGTGGTTTCGTTATGGCTATTTGTTTGCTTTGGTTGTATGCGGAATTTTGTCCATTGATATGTACATGTAATAAAATCAGAAATCCTAAAATTAATATGTATTATTCTGAAATGCAGTTGGAAAGTTCTGAAATTGACTTGGAAATTTCTGAAATTCACTTGAAATATCTGAAATTCACTTGGAAAGTTCTGAAATTGACTTGAAAATTTCTGAAATTCACTTGAAAAATCTGAAATTCACTTGGAAAGTTCTGAAATTGATCTGAATTATCTGAAATTCATTTGGAAGTTTCTGAATTTGACCTGACAAAGGTTTAGTGCAGTGCTCTGACCACTGAGCTACGGAAGCCGTTGCTGAGAGCCTAGTCACGAGTTCTGTATATATGGTGGTGGTAATGCCGGGATAAGATTCTGGGTATATTATAGGTAATATTTGGCATTTATTTGGTATTATTTTATAATACCTTTTCTTACGCATGCGCAGGACGTAACATCGTAATAACATCAATTTTTTGCAAATTTTGTTTAATATTGTAATTTTTTTAGGATTTCACTCAGACATTAGCATCTATTACTCAACTTTTTTTATACACAACCAATTTAAAATGATATTGCACTTCCTATATTTCTGTTCATGGACATTGAATTAACATTATTTCTACATTCCTCACTCAATTACAATTATTATAAGGTATACACTAACCATGTCCCAGAGGAGCTCATCTCATTCTTAATTCAAAACACGAAAAGCAATGCACTCATCTCTGACAACCAACTAAATTTCCCGTCGGTAAGGTTCTCAAAGTTTTCCTCGGCGATCATAGTATTACAAAGTGATAACATGACTTGAGGGAAATTAGCGATTAAATTTTTTTCAGTAAAAGTACATTTCACAAATCGTCCTTCGGCTGCGGGGAAATTTTATCGCTAATTTCCCTCAAGTCATGTTATTACTTATAAAAAATACATATTGATAACACGGCTTCAGCACTCAGTAAACTTATAGCATTACTTCGTAGGATAAAAACCTATTTGCCACTTAATATCAGGTTACTATATTATAAAATGTTTCTTCAACCTAAAATAGATTATTGTAACATAATTTGGGGTCAGTCCAGTTATATATCTAGACTACATATATCTAGATTACAAAAAATCTCCTTGCGGTCCAGAATCTGGACTAAAGTGTTGATTGGTTAGTTTGGTCAATAAAGCATTTTGATTGGTTCGGCACGATCTAAAAACATGGCGAACTGTTCCAGAGGTTCTTCGCGCTCGCCTCCCAGTTTTGCCTCGCCCACTTTTACCGCCTCGCATCCTCGCGTGCCCCCGTTATCCCCCAAGGAGCGAAGAAGAACCACTGGCACCCAGGGTACCTGCATACTGGACATAATTTATTTCGAGGGGTAACACTTACTGCGCGTTCTTTTAAATCTCTCGCAGCATCCAAATTTATTTCTCGCAAAGATATTACTGCAGTATGTGATTCCAGCTTGAATGGATTACGACACTTTTTTTTATACATAGAATACTTCTGCAGAACAGTTTTTTCAGGCCAGTCCGCCATATCACAAGATCTCTTTCCACATCAGTCAGCTCAGTTGAAACTCTTTGACCAATCTTTTTTGTATAACTCAATTTATGACATTGATCTTCTAATTCTAAGACATATTTGAAATGCTGCCCAATTTAAATAGATGTATATACTGTTCACTTGATCTTAAATGCTTCTCAAAGTTATACTATTCTCTCTCAAAATGGCTCAAAATCTTTTTTAGGTTCATTTTCAGTCCTTGTGCCCATTTACTATAATCCCCCCCTACATTTTATCAAATATAAGAAAAAAGCCCTGCTTGAAAAATGTTAAGTTTCAAAAGCCCCTAACTTTTTAAGCAGACAACTTACCATCTCCAAATTTAAGCTCAAACTAAAGTGATATATGAAGCAGATGTGGAAAAGGTTTCAGACATGTATCTTGACTGCTTCCTAAAAAAATGTAACAATGACAGTAGATATTGCCGTTTAACAGAATAACGTTACTCTGCTTTTTGGTACGCAATATCACATCCCAGACTTTAGTAGCAGACATGAAAGTGTTATTTTTGAAATCTCCAAGTAAAAATATGTATCTGTGCAAATTGATAGGACTATACCGTTTATGGCCTTGCAAATATTGAATAAAATGTAAATGCGAAGATGGCCAAATTTAATGCCGTCCGCGCCACGATATCTCAAAAACGATTTACATGTAGGATAGAAAGCTGAAATTTTGAATGTTTATCATACTTGTGGTATGTAAGCTGCGCAAAATTTCAAGAAATTTGGGAGAGGTGGACTAGCTGTGTTGATTTAAAATGGAATTACTCATATATTACCTAATATCATTGATATTGTTTTGGATTCCTTAATATGTGCTGTACAGGCTAGGTTTGTTAACATCAAAGAAACGTCCTATGAGAATTTTGGGCTGGTATCATTCCCATCCACACATAACTGTCTGGCCTTCTCATGTTGGTAAGTACAGTACTGAAACATCATTGCTTCATGCTACAGGTAGAAAATTGAAACCTCTTGTAAACACTTCTGCTAGTTGACATAAGAATTTAAAACAGTAATACTGTAGGTCCACAGTCCACAGTCACGGGTGTCCACAGTCACACAGTGATGTCTGTAAATACATGGCCTACAAAGTGCTGTCCTGCTGACAGCATTAACAATCTTAAAATTACAGTAATACTTTTAAAAAAACTTGTTGATCTTTACAATTAAAGTTGAGATGCAAGTAAGATGTACTGTACCAATCCTGTGGTAACCACAACCTGTAGCCATGATGTCATGAGCACCCTACTTACAACACCTATACATGCTAATTTTCTATCACTGTTCACATGTTGTTAAGTACATAACACACCCATACACATCCACATTTTGGACACTCTTGTGTTTGACCACCCACTGAATATATATTTAACATGTTACTGTACAGCACATGTAAGCGTTTCAGTTTTTTAAGCTTGGAGAAACATTCTAGCCTATATCAGGATATGACAATTCAAGAAGAACACCTAATTTGTATTACTTAATTAATATTAGATGTTCGAACTCAAGCCATGTATCAGATGATGGATGATGGTTTTGTTGGACTGATATTTTCATGTTTTAATGAAGATTCTGGATCATCGGTAAGTTGACCACAATTTTATTTTCATTCTAGAAAACCATATGGCATGTTGCCATGTGTGCTAGGGGAAGGGTATAGGATCATGTATAGGATCCTATACAGTATCTCCAAATCAATCTAGAATCCTATTCAAGATCCTATAGGATCCTTTTCCTGGATCCTGTAGGATCCTACAAGATCCTGTGCAGGAAATTTGACATCTTGTAGGATCCTATAGGATTTTGCTTAGGATTTTGAAACCTACAGGATCCTTACAGGATCCTGTGTAAGATCCTACTTGATATCCTATAGGATCCTGTACAGGATCCTACTTCAGGTATTGATATCCTATGGGATCTAGCACAGAATCCTACAGTACTTCAGTTATTGATATCCTATAGGATCTTGCACAGGATCCTACTTCAGTTATTGATATCCTATAGGATCTTGCACAGGATCCTACTTCAGGTATTGATATCCTATTAAGATCCTGTACAGGAGCCTACTTCAGGTATTGATATCCTATAGGATCTTGCACAGGATCCTACTTCAGTTATTGATATCCTATAGGATCTTGCACAGGATCCTACTTCAGGTTTAAGAAATACCTAATGGGTTTCCGTGTTTGGATAACGTGATCCAAACACGCGGGATGTTGCGAGACTTGCGAAAAGCATAAAACCCATTAGGTATTTCTTTTATAAAATAACCACAGAGAAATATCACTAAAAGTTATTAATATAATTAGATCAACATTGCAATTCTCCCAAAAACCATCAACTACCAATCAGGGGAGGTCTATAGCAAAGAGCTGAAAATAAGGTTGAGGTATAAACATCAGGAAAACATGCTTAGAAAGATGAAAAAGGTATTTCCAGATGGATTTAATCACGAAAATATGCCTTATATTTATGTTGGATTGCTGCAGATGTAAAGTGATGTTGTGAGTTTGCCTAGCCTTCATATTCTACAACACAGAATCTTTTTTGTGGTTTTCTGTCACTGTCGAAGTGTTGTTCGGTGATTTTTTGTTGGCTACAAGAACAAAATGAATGGTTTCTTCGTAAATATCCTGCCCGACACCATTTCCATGTTCTCTTGGTGGATGTCTATAAAAGTGTTGTCTTTCTGGGGTTTTATTGACATTTTCAATAAGGTAAACTTCGCCCTCATAAATTATACGGAAATTCTCGTTCGCTTCAGCGTTGCTTTGTCCACTTTAAATACTTATAATTTCCTAAATATTTTCGGCCTATTTTTGTAAAATCTTGTGAAAATTAACAGGGAAGATTGCTATATTTTATTTATAGTTATTGTGCATACTATGTAGAATGTTAATGTTTAAAAACGATGATGGGTCGGCATGACTTGCTTTTTGTGTGACACGACCTCAAAATTCCCGTGTTTGGATAACCTGATCCAAACACGGGTATTAGCCAATCAGAACACGCGTAGCACACTTTTTTATAAATTTGATATCCTATAGGATCTTGCACAGGATCCTATAGGATTCTGCTTAGGAATTTGAAACCTTACAGGATCCTGTGTAGGATCCTAGTACTTATTTCCCACATGATCCTACTTCAGGTATTGATATCCTATAGGATCTTGCACAGGATCCTATAGGATTCTGCTTAGGATTTTGAAACCCTACAGGATCCTGTGTAGGATCCTAGTACTTATTTCCCACATGATCCTACTTCAGGTATTGATGTCCTATAGGATCTTGTATAGGATCCTACTTGTCCCTTCAGGATTCTACTTCAGGTATTGAAATCCATTAGGACCAAGTATAGGATTATTAGGCTCCTACTTAATTGTATTGAAATCCTATAGATCCATATAGTATCCTGTTTTCTATTTTTCATTCCTACACTATGATATATAAAAATCCTATGAGTATTGCATTTCGTAATTGTTCCTAAGGGATATTGTCAAAGGATTTTTTAACGCATATGATCCAACAAATTTGAATAATGCAAGTGTTGAACTTGCATTATCATTTCGTCTCTTGTTTAGTAGGTTGGGGTTGTCGGCCTTTATGATGCAAAGCTTTTCGCTAAGGCATAAGCCACATCGTTTCGATCTGTTCCTATAAGGTCTAGCTTGGGTGATGGTTGACCATTTTATGCTGTATTCCTTTTTGTTTTTCTTTATTTCCCATACGTGCTTGGACAACTCTGTTTATGATGCTTGCTTATGATGCTTGCCATATTCTGGGTGCAGCTGTAGCTCACTTGTACAGTGTATATATATATATATATATATATTACTTTGTTTACCTCCCGTGCATTTGATTGGCTACTTTTTACTTGTGACACCCTTTTGGCATATATATAAGCCCTATTTATTTTATTGCATCTCGTCTTACTCTGATGAAGGGCTCCGCTCGAAACGTCAGTATCTCGTCACTAAATTCTTCGCAGTTTACCACCTTTTCACTTTGCTATATATTCAAAACACTGTCTGCAGCACTCTACTTTATATATATATATATATATTATATATATATATATATATATAATATATATATATATATATATATATATATATATATATATATATATATATATATATATATATATATATATACTTTATATATATACTTTATATATATATATATATATATATATATATATATATATATATATATATATATATATATATATATATATATATATATATATATATATATATATATATATATATATATATATATATATATATATACTAAAACGAATGTGATGTTGTTCACGGAACGTTGAAAGTGCTCAATACCATAAAGGTAGAGCGAATATAGTGAAAGTGGTCTTACCTCAAAATGATAAAAGCCGCAACTGTCAGTTTCACGCAAGGCGATCTTCAGGCGAAGATGATCAAGATCGCCTTGCGTGAAACTGACAGTTGCGGCTTTTATCATTTTGAGGTAAGACCACTTTCACTATATATATATATATATATATATATATATATATATATATATATATATATATCGGCAGTGTACCAACCATTCAACTTTTTAGAGTATTTTATTTGTTATATACTTTGGTTGTGTATGTAGGACATGAAATTATTATCAAAATCCCCACCTTGAGAGAAAATCCCCAGACCAGAATTAGCCATCAAAAAGGATTATTTATTAAATAATCCAAAACGTAAAGTATTATTACTCGGGCCTCCCCCCCTGGGGGGAGAGCACGAGTCTTAGAAAGGGCTCTGTTTATTTTTATTATTATTTTGTCGTCGTCGCGAAATGGCAATTATTGCATCATTGTTGACTAAATTTGTAGACTAGTGAGCGAGACTATGAATGTGGGATTACTACACATGCGCAGTGAAGTGATCCCAAAAAAATTGTTGTCCTCGTACCCAGGCTTTTCACCTTTGCGAAACTGAAAACACTGCATATATGCGCCATTGTGCTTTATTTACTCATCTGATCCAGCGTGGCTCCAGTGATCTGAACACCTTTCTTCGAGTGCTCTTCACTGAAAATCTTTGATGTGGCTGGCAACTGGCAAGTATCTTGATCTTATATATATATATACGCTCACAATCCCGATCGCTTTCGAAACGGGTTGGTCTACGATTTCGAGAACCTGTACTCGATCAAATTATCTGTTTCCATACGCTTTTTGTCTACTAAATGTTTAATAATTTATTATGAGACTCAACATATGAATGCTGTATGGAAATATGTTAATTGTTCTGAGGTAACTGTAATATTTTTATAAGCTTTGTTGCCTGTATTGTTTATTGTTATGTTATACAAAATAAAGTTGATGCTATGAGCCTATGTTAATGTTCAGTAATTAGTTGCTATCGAATTTTACCCTGTTTCACTTGATATTTTACCTGTAAGCTTAAATGGAGCTCCAAAATGTTCTGGGTTATCAGTAAATTTGTATCGATTGTTCATACATGTATTATTATACACAAATGCTTACAAATTAACACACAGTATATAAATCTGTGACACCCATACCAACTATCAAGATCAAGGAGTAAAGAGTTTGTTGTTGTTTGCTAGTTTACTACCAGTGACGGGTCTGAATTTTGGCCTTGACTACATGGAAAGCGAGTTGGCTCGCTAACCGAAACAGTAACATAGTTAACTATACAGTAATCTGTCTTTATATTGCAATTAGCTAATGTATAAAGCCTCTCAAATAATAAATATGCTAAAATTATGAATATGTTTACTGGCTCAAAATGTTAATATAACTTCAAAGAAATAATGATTTTGAATTTTGATTTACTGCTATGCCTTATACACTGAGAACAAGATTAACTGATTTAATGATTGCTCAAACTGAACCTGTTTGCCGGACTGACCATATGAATTATTATTACATGAGTACAGGCCGGCTTGCTTGCCAGGCTGACCCTGTTGACTAGAACTGGATTAGGTCAGCAAACAGGATGGCTCATTTGGTGGAGCAGACTTCTCAGTAAGCCACCTTGTATACTGAGTCAACTCACCTTCACACAATCAAAGCTGTTGGCCAACTCTATGTTATGGGTTTGCAATGATGGAAAATTTAACCAACCATTGTACCTACAACTATAGATTTGTGTATATTGAATTCAAATCACTGAATTTGCCTACAATGTCTTTCAACAAGCCACAACCTCAAGTAGCCCGAGTTAACGCCTAGCGGGCGTCTTGTTTATTAAATAATCCAAAACAAAAAAGTATTATTTGTTAAATAATCCAGGATATAACTTCATTATACATGTACACTGTACAGTATTTAAACCATTAAAAATAACAGATTAATAATAAAAGCACAATCGGCGCCCCATACGTAAGTGCTGTTATTCTTACACATTCTTGACTTGCAGTGAAATTCTCTCGTTTTCTTGTATTTTATATTCTAACCAAATGATGGCATACGCCCGTTAAACCCGTTGAATCCTCTCACATTTCTTTACTCTGCGTCAAAACATTGATACTATCTGCAACTGGCCGGTGCAAGGGATTTATTATCCGGTATATTATAGGGGTATATGATCTAGTATCTGGTAAAGATATATCTGGCACATGATATAATGCTCTCCCCCACCAACTTTTCTGTGCTTCGTATTTCTTTTTTGAGATATTTTCTGAACCCGGTTCTTATAGTCTGGCCACATACAAGTGACTTGCTTCCAGTCTGTGACTTGCACTTCTTCCAGCTTGACCGAGTAAGTATATTTCATCAAATAGTATCCTTTAATTTTAAATCATTCTCAGAGTAACATCAAGGTGGATTTCCATGAATATGTTTTTGACTTGAGCGGTATTTGAACTCGTTACGAGTTGAACTATGGAGCCAACTAAGAATAGTTTGCTTATATGTACTTGAAGTACTCAATCATTTATCAGACTATCTTCAATTTTTAGAGTTAGGTCTAAATAATTATAGGCAGTACTAGTAGGACGTGTTAACATATCAATCAAAACACTATAAGCGACACGCGGATTGGACATCGTTAAAGTATTTAAAGTGCCTATCTCACGTTTTGGGATTTTACATATTCGTAATAATTGGGTCTTCTAAAATAATATATTTCTAAAATAATATATTTTGTCAACCGAAAATTTCATCTTCATGGACTTTTTGCTGTTAAAGTTATCGGATGTGATGTAACAAGAGGCATTTTTGTGGCAAGTAACAAAAGAAAATTGGTTTCGAATGCCTCTGACATCATATCCAGTAACTTCGACAGCGAAAAACTCCATGAAGATGAAATTTTCGACTGACAATGTATATATTTTGCTAAGGAAGACCCAAATATTACGGATATGTAAAATCCCCAAACATGAGATAGGCACTTCAAAGGACGTTATTATGGTTTGTTAAAATTCCTTTTATTTCACAAGGTACAAAAGACGCGAAATTACTTTAGAAATGATTCCAAGTGAAACAATCAGTGATGCTTGTCTGGAAGCTCTTGTCCAACTTCCGGATATTCTTGGGCAGGTAAAAATATTTGTTGCTGTTGTACATAGGTAATATAAATCCGAGCAAGCTCGACCGGATGATGCAGATGATGATGATACATAGGTGGTACTATGCTACTTCAAGGTACTCTTTGATCAGTGGTGCAGCAATGGTTTCAACCTGCGCTTTAAGCTACGGATACACGGGCAATATGTTGCTCGCGACGGTAACGCAATGGCAATAAAATCGTTGCGTTGCCGTCGCGAGGACGAAATTGCTCGTTCAATGGTTTGAACTTTCGGCAACGATTGCGGGAGTCGTTGCGTTGTCGTCGCGAGACATGATAGACGAGCAATTTCGTCCTCGCGACGGCAACGCAACGATTTTATTGCCATTGCGTTACCGTCGCGAGCAACATATTGCCCGTGTATCCGTAGCTTTAAACGCGCACGGATAAATGCGCTTATTCGTGTAATTTTAGTTTCTGATTCATTATTTCTTCAAGTTATTTTTTAATTTACAAATTGAAAACTATAAAAGGTTGGTGTACTGCCGAAATAGTGTGTAGGAGGTCTAACGTTTCCTCCTCTGAGGTACTATTTCGGTAGTTCATCAACCTTTTAGAGTTATTATATTATATAATTTTTGTAATCTGTTCTTTGAGGACCACAGGTTTTTCAGCCTTTGGCTGTTATCTATATTTAAACCTATCTATTTAAACCTAATAAAGTTATTACATTACATTACTTCCTTGGCTCTTCTCCTCGATGTTTTGTGCGAAAAGTCTTCCTGTCAAATATCATTGTTTGTTTCTTAATTTAGGAAGAGGAGGAGGTATTTCACAAGACTCTCAGGTGCGTTCTCTGTTTCAAATTTGGGATAAACAAATTTGATTTCCGCGACATCAAATTTGCTGATAGTCAATTTTATCATTATAGTCAATTGAGCGTTCAGCGACCACCATCCTGCGATCGATGTCAGCAGATAGGTCACATAGGCCACAAGCATTAAGTGAGAATGGTGATAAATATTGGAAGCTAACCCTTGTACCAAAATTTACGAAGTTATCATGCAAAATCCACTTTAAAAAACTCCTTAACGCTTTGAAAAACACGACTGAATTGTCAGCATTTGCTAGTTGATAATGTTTTGTCAGACAACATCAATAGGATAAACACTGGAAAAACGAAGCCTCTTCCATACTATGTAAATAATATGTAATTTCTTTGGAAATAGACTGTAAATCCAATTTACATGCTAATTGTAGTTTGACATACTATGTAAATTACATGCCTTCTCTTTCTTCTTTTTTTGTAAACTGTTTGTAAATTCACAAGGTTTCTCCTAATACTTGTTAAACTGTTTGTCAATAGTTTGTATCTAGTTTGTAAATTACTGGGATTTGTTTGTAAAGAGTTTGTAAATTACTGGCAACTTATTTGTAAATAGTTTGTAAATTACTGGCAACTTATTTGTAAATAGTTTGTTAAATATGGCAACTCGTTTGTAAATAGTTTGTAAATTACTGGCAACTTATTTGTAAATAGTTTGTAAATTACTGGCAACTTATTTGTTAATAGTTTGTAAATTACTGGCAACTTATTTGTAAATAGTTTGTAAAAATTTGCTGAAATATTGTCGTTGCCATGAGAAAAAAGAATGTATGTAAAATCGGGTTTAATTTTCGATTATGTCAGGAATTCAAATACGCTTGTAATCTGCCGGCAGGGTTTTCAAGGACGTTAAACTTGAAATAAGTTGCACGTATTTCACAAACAACTTCCCAGTAATTTACAAACTCTTTACAAACAAATCCCAGTAATTTACAAACTAGATACAAACTATTGACAAACAGTTTAACAAGTATTAGGAGAAACCTTGTGAATTTACAAACAGTTTACAAAATTTTTACAAAGGCATGCAATTTGCATAGTATGTCAAACTACAATTAGTATGTAAATTGGAATTACAGTCTATTTCCAAAGAAATTACATATTATTTACATAGTATGGAAGAGGCTTCGTTTTTCCAGTGAAAAGTTTGGTAGCAACACATTTATTACAATTATTATTTAGAATGAATTTTTGAAGTAAAGCACTATAGCTTTTTGTCCTCTTAAAACCCCCAAATAATCACAACCGTGATACAATAAGTAAAAACTGACCAACCTCTTGGCTTTTTAAAGGAACTTTTTTTCTTTATCAACCATCTCAACGAATTTTTGGCTCTCAGACAAAATTCTGAAGCAGTTTTCAACTCAGCGAGAAACCTTTCTTACGTGACAACATTACGCATGACGGAAGTATATGTTCGTTGTTTTAAATATACTGTGATATATCAATAGTTTTGCAAATTCGCTCTCGCCGCATATGAAATCGGTGCTACGCATCTCGTTGGCTATAAGCATTGTTCAAGTTATTACACGACAATTTCTAAGTACATAACACGTTTTTACGAAGGGTATGCACGTTCTCATAATATAATAGACACGTATGTTATGTATTTAGACTCGGTAATTCCACATCTGTTTTCAGAATTGAAAACTGTTAAATATTGACCAAGTTAATGTTCAAAATAATAAACAGGTTTTTACGAAAGGTATGCACGTTCTCGTAATATACTAGATTAAATGGGTTATTGCGGAACGTATTTCTAGTTATTATGCTGTTTTGGATGATTGTGTCACAACGAGAAAAGAGTAATTTTATTAGAATTTATTGTTTTCACTGTAGTCTTGTTTAACCACGACGCAAATTGGCGAGTGGAGTCGCAGTTCAAAAATATTTTTCTGAGTATTTCAAAATATTTCTGATTTTGTCGGAAGCCGAAAATTTGGAACGTTTCTGATGACCAATTCTGATGACATGAAATTCCCATGCTCTATCGAGAACTGGAGCACGCACGACAGCCAATCAGAAGCTATATATTAAATCTACGACACATAAATTAAGTTCTACTGATGTGTTTTAAATTGATTTTTAGTAATATCAACAATGATCTTTTGACGGCTGTTCACAACGGCGCAGGTAAGTAAAAACTTTGATTAGCTTTTGTTAGTAAACTCCTTAGCATTTGTTTTCCGTACATTTTGCAAAATATAAAGGGCTTCTTCATTAAATAGGCTTCGCCATTAGGTCTAAAACGTTGGCCATTTGTTAAAATTATTTTTGCTGAGATCATGTTCTTGCTTATTATGTCATTATTTTGTTATTTTCCCAACGTGTATTAGTGCCTATAACCTCTGTGGGGATTTTAAATACAGTAAAAACCTGCGTATAAGAACCTAGATTTTTCCAAGTTAGCCTAAAAAGGTTCTTATATAAATGGTGTTTACTGCAAAATTAGGCTATTTAGGTTCTTAAACAGGTTCTTATTTTCTTAAGAAAAAAGCGACTTGGTTTTGGTAAGTGTGGTCTATTACTCATATAAATTATGCATAAATTTTCTCCAAATGACTGCAATCTAAGCAAATACAAACCCTATATGCACTTTAAAGCTACACTGTATGTAATTAATTACAGTTTACTGTGTGTAAATTCAATGGAACAAAACAACGTATAAAATTATAGACATATAATATACACTATTTGTCTGGTTCTGGCTCATTTTCATTACTTTGTAGAGTTTATTTTCTTTGATTTATAAATTTTTAGTTTTGACTATATTTGATAAAATAAGAACCTGCTTTCAAATTTTAGCCTAAAACAAGTTCTTATGTAAAGGGGTCTAAATGGAAATTCTTAGCCTAACAGGTCTTAAAATCTAGTTTCTTATACGCGGGTTTTTACTGTATTTGTAATCTTTGAATTCTCCTGAAAAAAATGTAATATATCTTGTCGGCCGAAAATTTTATCTTCGTGGACTTTTATGCTGAAGTTGACGGAAGTGACGTCAAACAAGGAATCTGCAAGAGGTTTTCATATAGACAGATTCCTGGGTTGACGTCACGTCCGTCAACTTTAACAGTAGAAAAGTCTATGAAGATGAAATTTTCGGCCGACAAGATATATTACATCTTTTTTTCAGGAAAATTCAAAGATTACAAATATATAAAATCCCCACAAAGGTTATAGGCACTATAATTAGCGATACATTTGCCATAAGGAAGAGGTCTATATAGTTATCATTATTATCATGACCATCCTTATCGTTATTATCATCGTTATTATTTGATTCCACAATTCCGCAACTTTTGTAATCTTTTATAGACTTACATAATTTACGCAAAGGCTTTTTTATCGCTGCTAACAATGTACGTTTTTTTTTGTAGTTTTCACAAAATCACTGTGCCACGTGATTGAAGTGATGTGTGGACCACTTATGCAGACCTTTGAAAATCGTTTGGAGAGAAACAAGAGAAAAGCTGAAGAGCTCTTGAGAGAAAAAGAAGAGTTGGAAAGGAGACTAGAGGCTTTACGGAACGCGTAAAGGAGAGTAGAAACTTGAATTGTGACACATATGTTTATAGCAACGTCATAACCATGACGACCGTTACGATTTGGGCGACCATGAGATGGAGTACAGTAATGTTGAGTAGACACTTGTCAATCACTGTTGCCCGAAATTGGAACGATTTTGATAAAATATAAAATTATGTAATAATGTAAATATTTTTGTAACCGATGTCGGGCATTAATAATAGTTACCAAATCCCGGTCATCATTGACTCTAATTCATTTACTCCCTCCACTCCAGTTTTTCTTTTAAGCAAATCAATGTAAGTATATGGAGGTGTCCTTCTGCCACGATGCATGTGTGGGATTCTATAATACAAGTTGACTAACTGGATAGCTCGGGGTGTTGCCTGCATTGGCCCATTAGAGCAAGTCTTCTACATGCAACTAACCTTGTCATCGACTTTCTCCAGTTCACCATAGAGCTCAAGATTCGACATGTACTCCTCCACTTTACATTCATGGCAGCTCTCAACATTCTAGTTTAACAACCGTTCCAATATTTATACAGCCATGTATAGCTGTAGTGTGTAACTGTCGCAGTACAACAGTACGGGCTCCTGCTCTGTTGCAGTTTGGCACTCCCGCAGCGGTATGAAATTATTCCGCGTGTCGTTTAATCATCATCTTGCCACGGTGGATAGAGTTAAAGTCTATAAAGATAGACAGCAGAGAGGTTGTGCTTCTTCACCTCCTACATAATCAACTGGTTAATGGCATATATTGAGGCAATTAAAAATCAGGACCTGCAGCTGACATTTTGAAGAAATAAACGATTGCGAGATAAATGATTGTATGATTGCGTTGGTTTTCTTTGATGTATCGCGGCCATTAAATCACTTAATACCCTTAAATCCTTCAATTGTGGGAGCGACTTTTCAACGTCCCAGGAATGATATATCATCCCAGAGATGATCCATCTCGAGAAGGGTGCACTTGTAGTACCTCACACGAGATGGAGAGGCCAGCATTTGCTGAATCAAGTCAGCAATTTATGGCAGTTTGCTTAGAATCTAAAATGCGGTTTACTCACATCACCATAACCTTCCAACCTCCTCCAAGCCAGTTAGTCACCTCATCCTCGGTAGATAAGTTTACATAACTTTGACTAACTCCTTCCATAAAGCAAACCGAAAAAGGTCACCTTGAGATCAAGTTAAAAATAAGACAAAATATACGATGGTAATCATGGGTGGTATAATCATGGTTGCCCGTAGGGGTAATCTAGAGGGGGCGGGCAGCTGGTCCTGTTACACCGGGATGACGTTGTCATAAAACCTGCGGACAAAGGTACGTGGCGCTGTTGTTGTCTGGATAGCAGACGTTTATCGACAAGAGGCTCTTCGCCAACTCAGATCCCTGCACTCAGATCTCACAAAAATCCGTCAAAACTACCATCAATAATTTTATCCAACCCGGCGAATTGCCTGCCTCTGCATATACCCTTTATATATTAACAACCTCATGAGTTTGTTGTTATCTTCTAACAACTTGATAATCTTTACGCAAGATTTACGTTCCGAGGTCATAGGAATGTTCGCTTTTCCATAAAACACTGTAACACGTCCTTTGCCGCCTCCTACTTTGTTAACTGTGTGGGTGACTGCTTTTTCTCACATAAAACATGCACCGCAGAACCTGCATTGACCGTGGAAGGCGTGATCCTGTGATGTCCGAATCCAACTCATTTATACCCTTCCCCAGCCCAAATATTTCTGTTGATTTACGTGTTGACATGGAAGTGGAAGACTGGAAGTATCCACTAGTGTGCGATGGCTCAGCTGTGTCATCTTGTTCACTTGTAGTGGCCAACGAAACAGGTCTTTCTGAATTCATTTTCCGGCATCAGTATCAAGTTGTTCACATACACGTTCAAAATTGTGCATAAAACTGGTCAAACTGTTGCAATAATCTACATTAATATTTCCCCAAAACAAATAATGATAAAGATTTCCAGGAAACACATATAGGATCATTTCCTGGAATTAATTGATGGCTATTTCCTGGAATTCAGTGCAATATTAATGGCCATTTCACGAAATGCAGTATTACTACTCAGTGCACTTAAGGCCTGGCTCTAGTCTGGTGGCTTAGAGGTTGGGAACGAGTGCGATTTTGAAAAATTACTGAAAAACATCAATACCGTAGAATATCCCGAAAGTAGCGGCGGGGGGGGGGGGGGAGGGGGGTAGCGGCCGCGGCGGGGGGGCGCTACTTTCGGGTGGTAAAATATGTTAACATACTGTGGAATATTCTTCTTTGTCCCTTCCTATTTACCACATTTAATTTCCTTTATTTTTTCCTTATTCCATTTCGACTTTGACTGTTTTACACTATAGCTTTGGTACGTTGATAGTTGAAACTTAACACTTTCGAGTTAATCAAGCGATGACTGAAATACGCTGTCGACGGTTTTTGAAGCAAATGTTTACTAGAGTGTAGCCTGCGCCGCAGACGAATATAACCCGGTTAGCAGGAAAATCAAGTCTATTCAATACCATTTCAACTCTTTAATCTATTTAATAGGTACCAAATAAATAACACCATCGTGCCTGAACAGCACATTTCCCCAGGAGTATAATATAGTTTATGTCCACAATAGTCAATAATTATGATTAGTTGTATTAAGTAAATACGAACTAAATTTGCCGCACATAAAACGAATGCATGATATCCCTTTAATGTGAACGAGAAATAAAGTTTTTGGTTTGGTTTTTCCTTCTTCTTTCAAGCCATTTTATCATCATTAATTGTATTTACTAGACGCGGAATTAAAGCGCGCTCTTTTCAAAATAGCTGCTACTTACGAAGGGTCGCCACTTACGGGGGGCGCTACTTTCGGGGGCCGTTACTTTCGAAAATTTTTTAAACATCTCAAATTTGCCGCTACTTTCGGGATTCTACGGTATGTTATTATGTCTGGTGGGCCCCCTAAAGGTGTCCGATTTTTATAAAAATTTACAGAGATCATTCATTTTACTTATGGAACACTTTAATAATAGGGACAGATAAATTAAATTTCCTAAGAAATTTAGATGCACCCTAGTATATATATATATATATATATATATATATATTTATTATATATATATATATATATATATATATATATATATTATATATATATATATATATATATATATATATATATATATATATATATATATATATATATATATATATAATATCAAGTAATTTCTACTAGCACTTCAATTAAATTATTGTCCCATTGATATAGTTGCCAAGGCGCTTTGTTGAAGCCGTACATATATATATGTAACTGCAAACTTTCCCAAAGACAAAATTATTTCCAGTATTTTTTCCGGTAAGGTATTTTGCGTCGCTCGAGCGGCTTGTGGCAAGTGTAATGTAACAGGTTCTGCACAAAGCAGATACAATATTACCTGCGACCTATTCTCTTCTAGATAATATAAACAAACCACCTCGTGGTGACCTCTGAATTGACTTACCAAAGAGATGAGTTATGTTTGTAATCTTTAAAGTAGCACGGATTATTTTGAAAGGATCATTATTGCTTGTGTTATGTGGACTGGTGTTTGTTGGTATTGTTAATGTCGTGAAATGTTGTATTACATGGCCAGCGCCAAGCGACCTTCTCATCAGATCATTGTAAGTATTTAGCAGACGTCGGGTCATTCATCATTGAACGGCCAGTGTATACCGCTAATTAAATCAACCTTATAAAGTTAAAATGGTTCTCCGATGAAAAATTCCTTAAAGGTATTACCACAATTAGTAATCATGCGAAATTTTATCTCAAAAATTCGTTGAGGAATAAATGTATTTTACGTTAAAGTGTCACTAAGACGAAAAAATCGTCTACCAATTTTGATCTTAGTTTATCATAAATACGAAATGAGGAAGAAAGGCGTTCTCGGTTTCTCAATATCTTACCCATTCTCGAGATATTCAGGTTTTTGACATATGCAAATTAGACAGTGTATGACGTCATTTTCTCACATAGACGTAAATAAAATACACAAAATGAGGATTATCTCTGCAAATAATAGGTAGAAAGTTTTCAAACTTTGGACATTTATGGTAAGGTGGAATGTACACTCTACTGTACATATTATATAGTTGCCATGGAGATCGTTTGAAAATAAGCGTCTTTCGCCCAATAAAATTAAATCGTATTTTTTGTCACTTTTTAAAAAGAATAAGGTGATTTAAACCTCCGAAGTACAATATTTACGTGTCTACAAATATTCGTGTGTATGCATTACAATAAATGTTTGATAAAGAAGAAATAAACACTTTTTGTTTTATAAATGACAGGTGCCTATTTCCAAACGATCTTCGTGGCAACAATATAATTTGTGCAGTACGGTGCACATTTCACCTTACCACAGATGTGTAAAGTTTGAAAACTTTCTACCTATTATTTGCAGAGATATTCCTCATTTTGTGAATTTTATTTTAGTCTGTGAGAAAATGACGTCATACACTATCTAATTTGCATATGTCAAAACCTAAATATCTCGAGAACGGGATAAGATATTGAGGAACCGATAGCGCCTTTCTTCTTCATTTTGTTATTATAATTTACTAAGATCAAAATTGGATAGACGATTATTTTCGTCTTAGTGGCACTTTAAAGCGTCAATTTTGTACGCCGCCATTAAAATGGCAAAAAAACAATGTGGATTAAAATGCAGGTTATGACGTCATGGTCTCAAGCGCATCAAAGCCAAGCTTGTCGAGGCTTTGATAAAGCAGTATTGATTCATTCCTCCCAAGCTCGGCCATTTCAATGGCGTATCCTAAAATACAGCTTTGCACAAAAGATATACCTAGCTGTCAATATTTAAACGAATTTATAAATTCCTAATGTCATGGAAAAATTGCGAGCATTTTGAATTTTCATTGCAAGATGGCCTTTTCTAGAAAAATGAAAGTTTTTCAACCTGATTTATGATAATTAATTCTAATTTATATTAATATAATGTATCTTGTTCGGGAAATTTAAAAGCATTGGTAACAGCCGGTTTATTGGGCTTTCAGTAAACGCATAGCTTCCGCAACAGTTATGGTTATTTCCAGAGATATAGAACAAACAGGTGGTTCAATTTTTGATATTTTTCAGCCTGTCAGAAAATAAAATTATTTTTATTAAATAAAATTATTTTTATTTTTACTTAAAATTATTTTTAATTTTTACTTTATTGATTGTAAATTTGATAGTACGATTTTTAGCTTTTTAACAATGTGATGCGCATATGAACATATTTTAATGTAATACGCGCAATATAAATCGAATTATTATTATTATTACTATTATATATCAGTTGCGAAAATACAACATTTCGGCCTTCCGGCTGGAATTGAACAAGCGACCCTGGGATGCTACTGCAGTGCATTGAGCTATACGGAGGCCGTTACGGAGGCCGTCGTCTAGTCACGAGTTTCTCCGAATCAACGTTTCGGCACTGTAACCTTTGAGCTATTGAGACACGGTCAGAACAGTCAGTGATTACTCTATATACATATTAAATTCGCGGAGACCGGGGTTCGATTCCCGGTTGGGCAGTATATATATGTACTGGTATACCATATATGTACTGGTCCCGGTTTGTTCTTAAAATGTATGTGTTCCAACACTCGAAATTTTCCTTCACCATAAATCCTTTCAACATGTAGTTTGATCGAGTGAAATGCCAAATATTAGCTATAATATACCCAGAATCTTATCCCGGCATTACCACCACCATGTATACAGAATTATCATCAACCGGCTATCTCCACTGGCTGAAGACATCCATCCGGAAAGCCAGTGTGGATTCAGGAAAAATCGTGGGACCTCCGATATGATCTTCGCTGTAAGGCAGGTGCAAGAAAAATGCCGTGAACAACACAAAGACTTGTACATAGTATTTGTTGACCTGACAAAAGCATTCGACTCTGTTAGCCGTTTAGGCTTGTGGAAAATTCTTCGTTGTGCTGGCTGTCCGAATAAATTGATCAACATCATCCGATCCTTTCATGACGGCATGCAGGCGAGGGTTGTCGGCAATGGTAGGGAATCAGACAGAATTGAGGTCTCAAACGGCACCAAACAGGGTTGCGTCTTGGCTCCAACTCTATTCGGTTTCATCATCGCCGCAATGATTACTGATGCTTTGGAAGACCCAAGCCTCAAGGGAGTCGACATATCCTACCGCATGGATGGCGGAGTGTTCAACTTAAGTCGCCTCCGAGCGAAAACCAAAACCCGTAAAATAATGATCAAAGAGTTGATGTTTGCCGATGACTGTGCCTTGGTCGCCCACATCACAACGAGCGAGGACCTCATGTGGAAACTGTCCAGGTTTCGTACGTTCCGTCGGTAGAGTGTCCAAGTCTCGCAACCGTATAATAAGGTGGGTATGACAACTGATCGATAAACGCTGATTTTTGTCTCAAGCGAAACGTCATGCGTGGACCATATAATCGCGAGTTGAGGCGGCCGAAAGAGGCATTGGCTTTACTGAGGCGGGATGTTATTTCCGCATCAATGGTACCATTGTTGCTTATCACACTGCCCAGGTACGAGAACGTGTCGGCAACTTTCAGTGGCTGGTTGTTGATGGTAACCCGCGGCATCACATACGGTGACTCTGGTTTGGGTTGGAACATAACTTCGGTTTTTGTGATACTAACTGTCAAGCCATAACGAACAGCGGATCGTGCAAAAGCGTCCATCAGGTGCTGAGCGTTCTCCTTGGCATGGATGGAATCGAGGCGTCCTTACTTCGGGCTCAGCTACGTTGGTCAGGCCACCTGGTGAGGATGGACGACTACCGACTACCGAAAATGCTGCTGTATGGACAGCTTGCTGATGGGATACGGTCAATAGGCGCTCATGTTAAACGGTATAAAGATGAACTGAAGACGAACTTAAAGCGATGCAAGATCAGTACCACCGGATGGGAAACGACTGCTCTGGACAGGACGGTCTGGCACGGTCAATGGGCCGACCACGTCCAAACGTTCGAACGGAACCGAATCAAGGAATTGAAAGAAAAACGGAAAAAGAGGAAGTGCAGAAAAACCTGAGATCTGTCGATTCGACAGCTCAACCCACGACGACGACGATATACAGAACTCGTGACTAGGCTCTCGGCAACGGCTTCCGTAGCTCAGTGGTCAGAGCACTGCACTAGCATCGCAGGGTCGCGGGTTCAATTCCAGCCGGAAGGCCTTGAAGTTGCATTTTTCGCAACTGGTCCCGGTTTGGTCTTAAAATGTATGTATTCCAACACTCGAAATTTTCCTTCACCATAAATCCTTTCAACATGTAGTTTGATCGAGTGAAATGCCAAATATTACATATAATATACCCAGAATCTTATCCCGGCATTACCACCATATATACAGAACTCGTGACTAGGCTCTCGGCAACGGCTTCCGTAGCTCAGTGGTCAGAGCACTGCACTAGCATCGCAGGGTCGCGGGTTCAATTCCAGCCGGAAGGCCTTGAAGTTGCATTTTTCGCAACTGGTTCCGGTTTGGTCTTAAAATGTATGTATTCCAACACTCGAAATTTTCCTTCACCATAAATCCTTTCAACATGTAGTTTGATCGAGTGAAATGCCAAATATTACCTATATATATATTATATATATATATATATATATATATATATATATATATATATATATATATATATATATATATATATATATATATATATATATATATATATATATATATATATATATACACACACATATGTGTGTGTTTGTGTTGCTGTTCCTGTATCTCACCTGCCTTATTTTTAAATGTTAATGTTTTAAATGTTATGTTTTGTCCCTTATAGAGAAACCTTTGATAACCAGCATGCGTGTAAACCACAGAAGAACATCGTATTTCTTAAAACTCACAAAACAGGCAGCAGCACTATGACCAACATTTTTAACAGATTTGCTGAGAAACACAACCTAACAATGGCTCTTCCTAAAGACGGTTTTTATAACTTCTTGTGGCCTTTACCGTTTCAGTCTGACTTCACTGACGAAGCAATAAAGCCAAATATTCTCTCAAACCATGCGAGATTTAATCCGGAACCTTTCCGAGAATTAATGCCTGCGGGAACTCGGTACGTAACAATTCTACGAAACCCATTAACGCAGTTCTCTTCTTTGTTCAAGTTTATGGATCTCGGTAGTATACTAAATTTTTATTCAAACCGAAAGCTGTTTTCCATGGAATATTTCTTGGATAACTCTCGCAGCATATTAAAAGCTATTCACGAACGCAATCCCCAAGTACTTATTGATAACCCTAGTCTGTATCTCCTACGCAATCCCCAACTTTTTGATCTGGGTTTCGAGCTTTCGTTCGTCCGCGACGAAAACAGAGTTGGTGAGAAAATTGCGGAGATTGACAAGTATTTCAACATTGTACTCATAATGGAACACTTCGACGAGTCTCTAGTGCTTTTGAAAAGAAAAATGTGTTGGAACATTGACGATGTTGTATACTTCAAACATAACATGCAAATAAAAACTAGTACAAAACAGCCATCGTTAAGTATGGATGGTAAAATCCTGCGATGGAACAGCGCTGATGTTATTTTGTACAATTACTTCAATAAATCTCTCTGGGATAATATAAAACGAGAAGGAATAGAATTTTGGAAAGACGTTGCTTCTTTACGGCAGAAGAATAACGAGTTGACCAAAGCGTGTCTGAAAAAAGGACAGTTTTTTGACAGGCCTTACGCAGGTTCAACTTCGATAATATATGGACACTCTCTGAGGGTTGATATTCCCTTTTACTGGAAACAAGTCTGCAAGCGAATGACACGATCAGAAATGAAATACATTGATTACTTTCGTTTTGTGTATAAAACTAGGGAAGGTAGTTTAACGAGAGTAAAACATAATATTAATCAAAAGCATGGATACTAACTATTCCAGTAATGAATGTCCCTATATATAATCCTTTTTATTATTTTTTATTATTAATATACATGACAAAATTATTTATATACATGACAAAATTACAATTAAATCGTTATATCCCCTCTGTAATAGCTCACATATGCCACAATCTATAATCATTCATGGTTCTCAATGCTGTAATCGCACCCTTAAGCAACCAATGAAAACTAGGCTAGTATCACAATTGGCCAATCATAGTTCAATATAGCGGCTTTTTCAAATATAAAGAAAAATGGAGGTTTTGGATAAACAAAATTATATTTTCTTATTTATTTGGTAATGTATTTCGGACCTAAATAAAAACAAGCAATGTCAATAATATTTTCCTCTTTCCGAACGAGAAAAAAACCGTTATCCATGTCAAATTAGTCAGGTGAAGCAAAATATACTGATGCGCGGACACGACAAACACTGCACGACGATTCTGTCCGTAGGCAAAATGTTTTCATTCCTTTGTTTTATCCAAAGACAAGAAAGATAACAGCAACCAACCGAGCACAGCAGGACCACAACCAGTATTCCGGTCGCTTTGGAGCTTTTACTAGAGTGACACTGAGCTGAAAAACTCGAATGTTGAAATAAACACGAACTCTTGTCAGTAGTAATCACTCGTATGATTTGTATAGGTAATCGTATGATAGCGCGAGTGCAATTAAGGATTTACAATCCAATTAAGGAGTGATATTTGAAAATTGTGCCAAAATACACTGTATGCATTATACACTGTATGCATGACAAAATTACGACTTTAAGTCTTTAAAAACGTCTTGTTTCATTAGTTGACAACAAACCTTTTCACTCTTGGTGTTCTTTGTACTCATTTCAAAATATTTACAAGGAATTTTTAATTCATAGTGCACCACAAGTCGTTGGAAAAGTCAAAACTTTCCATATGAAACTGTAATAAGTTTTATAAGTAAATTTAAGAATATATTGTTGTAAGAGCATTGAGACTATTGTATAATGCTCCTATTCGTCTATTATTATTATTATTAATAAATGATTTTATTGCACTCCTCTCAGCCAATCAAAATCCAGTAATTTTGTCATGTATATAATAATGGCATTTATTATTACAAATTTATTTATTATTTATTATTACAAACTTCATCAAACCAATGTGTCAATGTAAAGATTAAGAAATAGAAAACAAATATTCCGTGTTTCCATACAGTTATAGAAACACGAGTGGAAGTTGCGACTGAATTGTGCGAGCAATTGGGCGACAAGAAATACATGCAGAAGGAAGAAGTCTTAACATTTTTAAACATTAAAAATGCAATCTGATTAGCTACGCGCTACTCGCTGTCTAATTGTCGATATATAAATATATATAACAAGTAATATTTGGCATTTCACTCGATCAAACTACATGTTCTAAGGATTTATCATTTTATGGTGAAGGAAAATTTCGAGTGTTGAAATATATACATTCTAAGACCAAACCGGGACCAGTTGCGAAAAATGCAACTTCAAGGCCTTCCGGCTGGAATTGAACCCGCGACCCTGCGATGCTAGTGCAGTGACTAGGCTCTCGGCAACGGCCTCGTTGCTCAGTGGTCATATTACTGCACTATAGCGGGGTTCAATTCCAGCCGGAAGGCCTTGAAGTTGCGTTTTTCGCAACTGGTCCCGGTTTTCAAGTTGCGTAGTCG
Source organism: Chrysogorgia sp. JL179-B06 (assembly GCA_035772405.1). Lineage (NCBI taxonomy): Eukaryota > Metazoa > Cnidaria > Anthozoa > Scleralcyonacea > Chrysogorgiidae > Chrysogorgia > Chrysogorgia sp. JL179-B06. The sequence continues at coordinate 1,037,142 of JAYKKM010000360.1, read as the reverse complement.
GTGTTTGTTTCGGTGGCGGTGGCTTTCATGATACACATTTTTTCTTCCAGGCACAGATTACATCGTTTATCCCCACTGTTGTAAGATTTCGCGCGTTTCAAAACTGACCATTTCACCAAGTAGTTGCGTTTTCCAGATGTAACTTGATAGGGCCGTTTCCTTTGAATATATAGCATCACGGATTGATTTCGTATGGTTGTTGTAACGGGTCTTAAAAGAAGTTGAAGTCATGCCAATGTATTTTTTGGTCGTCATGTCATCGGCTGCATGTGGTCACTTCGGCTTGGTAAATTAAATTCGTAGTAAGGCAGTTTCCTTGTAGGGGGCAGCTATTCTTCGTTCGGCAATTGCACTTGGGTTTATCAGAGCTGGTGTTGGTGTTGTTTAGTTTCGAAAAGATACGAGCGTTGTGTTTGTTAATGATACTTCTCATGTTGTTCATACAGCTGTAGCTTACCTTGATTGTGTTTGTATTAAATATTTTACATAGCTTATTGGAGGCTGGGAAGTGTTTGTCAATGAGGTTGAGGAATTTTCTGCCTACGTTGGTTCTCACGTTTCTGTTATAAGGAGGGTTAAACCAAATTATATTTCTGGATCTACTTCTTGTCTGACTATCGGGTGTTGTGCTGGGTACGGGTATATCGTCGGGGATGTATTCGATCTCTGTGTCGAAGCCACTGCGTTTCAATGCGTCGTTGTAGATAGGTGCGGCTTGTTCGAAGGTGGCTTAATTGGTCGGACGATAGGCTTGAAATCCGTTGGCTGATTGACTTCGGCAGTTGTTTGATGGTAGATGGTGGATGGTTGGAATGGCTGTGGATGTAAACCGTGTCGTCGTTAGGTTTCTTGTAAGGTTGGAATTTCTCATCATCCAAATTCAGTGTGATGTCCAGGAAGTTTACAATTTTCTGATTTGCGGTCGCTGTGATCTTTAGGTTGAATGCTTGAAAAATCTTGATCAAATCTTTTCTCGCTTTCTCCGCTAACCTCCCGGTGGCGTTCTTCAGTAGGATCAGTCCATCGTCTCTGTAAAGTCCCGCGTTTTCTCTTCCAAATTTCTCAGATAGCTTGTCTAGGATGTAAAGGCCAATCAGTTCGCATATTTCGGCGCCGTCGTTACTTCCCATCGTCACGTCAAACATATTTTGGCTGTCGCGTTTTACCCACGGTTTGGTTTGGTGAAATAAAAGGGACTTTCGTGCTGTCTTGATTATGGTCATATCTTGCTCGGTTATATTCGTATGCTGCTTGGCCCAGGTGATGGCTTCGTTCAGGAGAGTCTCGGTTATGGATGGGTAAAAGTCAACAATATCGAAGGATATGAATGTGTATCGTTTCTTGTCGTTTATTGATTTGAACCATTGAGTGACGGATGAGGAGTTTGTCCACTGGTGGACATATGTACTGGATCGGATGTCGTTGTTAATTCTGTCGATGGTAGATTTGCTTATTTTTCCTAGTTCTGGTTTTGCGGGATTAATGAGCCGGCATTTGGGGTTATTGTCAAAATTTTCCTTATGATCTTTAAGTGAGATGAATGCTTCATTTCTGGCTATAGTTTCCATTCTGTCGTCAACGTGTAATTCTGATAAGCTACAGCTGTATGAATAACATGAGAAGTATCATTAACAAACACAACGCTCGTATCTTTTCGAAACTAAACAACACCAGCACCAGCTCTGATAAGCCCAAGTGTAATTGCCGAACGAAGAATAGCTGCCCCCTACAAGGAAACTGCCTTACTACGAATTTAATTTACCAAGCCGAAGTGACCACAGCCGATGACATGACGGCCAAAAAATACATTGGCATGACTTCAACTTCTTTTAAGACCCGTTACAACAACCATACGAAATCAATCCGTGATGCTATATATTCAAAGGAAACGGCCCTATCAAGTCACATCTGGAAATTGAAAATGGAGAAACGCAACTACTTGGTGAAATGGTCAGTTTTGAAACGCGCGAAATCTTACAACAGTGGGGATAAACGATGTAATCTGTGCCTGGAAGAAAAAATGTGTATCATGAAAGCCGACCCAAATCACCTCCTAAACAAAAGATCGGAAATCTTTTCAAAATGCCGCCACCGAAACAAACACCGACTACGCAACTTGAAACGGACCGCAACGACGTCATCACATTCCATTGCCACAACGTAACCACTGTTATAAATGGGACAATCAACACGAATTTTCATTCAGTTGTCTGAAGATCGTCTACGGGCGTGAAACTAGCAGTAACAGCAAACAATCTTTAGTTATATATATATATATATATATATATATATATATATATATATATTATAGGTATTATAGGTATTATAGGTATTATAGGTATATAGGTTTGGTCTTAAAATGTATGTATTCCAACACTCGAAATTTTCCTTCACCATAAATCCTTTCAATATATATATATATATATATATATATATATATATATATATATATATATATATATTTATATATATATATATATATATATATATATATATATATATATATACATGAATTATATATATATATATATATATATATATATATATATATATATATATATATATATATATATATATATATATATATAGTAAAAATTCAAAGACTCAACAGTTGTGACTAGACATTTTATTACTAGTTAGTTTCGTGCCACACACAAATGGTGTAGTACTCTTCAGATAAAATGTTTATCTGAAGAGTACTACACCATTTGTGTGTGGCACGAAACTAACTAGTAATAAAATGTCCAGTCACAACTGTTGAGTCTTTGAATTTTTACTATAATATGCTCTGGATTTCCATTGAGCACTCTTCCAACGGTTTTTACTACATCGTCTATAGTATATATATATATATATATATATATATATATATATATATATATATATATATATATATATATATATATATATATATATATATATATATATAGATAAATGTGTTGATAACTAGTATCGAGTACAAAATCATACGGGTAGAGTGCTCAATGGCGAAGCAGAGCGATATCATATTATATATATATATATATATATATATATATATATATATATATACGAAAGTATACAATGTGCCCTACCGGCTATCACCATATGGCTTTATGGCAACTGTGGACTTGGGACCCACTATGTACGGCTACACATTGTTGGATTGCATTGTGGAGTCACCAGAGTGCTCAAACTGCGAGCAGTGAGCAATGCATAATGCTAACAGTAAACGTCTCATTGAGAGAGACTCTCCGCCCAATCCATGAGAGTGCTCAAACCACATGAGCGGTGAGCGTAATATATACGAAAGTATACAATGTGCCCTACCGGCTATCACCATATGGCTTTATGGCAACTGTGGACTTGGGACCCACTATGTACGGCTACACATTGTTGGATTGCATTGTGGAGTCACCAGAGTGCTCAAACTGCGAGCAGTGAGCAATGCATAATGCTAACAGTAAACGTCTCATTGAGAGAGACTCTCCGCCCAATCCATGAGAGTGCTCAAACCACATGAGCGGTGAGCGTAATATATACGAAAGTATACAATGTGCCCTACCGGCTATCACCATATGGCTTTATGGCAACTGTGGACTTGGGACCCACTATGTACGGCTACACATTGTTGGATTGCATTGTGGAGTCACCAGAGTGCTCAAACTGCGAGCAGTGAGCAATGCATAATGCTAACAGTAAACGTCTCATTGAGAGAGACTCTCCGCCCAATCCATGAGAGTGCTCAAACCACATGAGCGGTGAGCGTAATATATACGATATAATATATAATATATATATATATATATATATATATATATATATATATATATATATATATATATATATATTATATATATATATATATATATATATATATATATATATATATATATATACTATTTGGGCGATCAGTAGGTAACAAGTTTAAAAGTTGAGTTGCACCTGATCTGAGATTAAAAACATTTTAAAAATGTGGCGATCATTCCCGGCGAAGCCAGAAATCCCCCTAGGATGGAAATATTAAATTCCTAGACCTAGATACACTTTTTGGCCATTTTGGTTGCAAATTTCTTTATTATTAAAACGCAAGGCAAGGATCATATTTAGCCTTTTTACGGAGATCATGATGCATAAGCGTTTTTATAAATTACGGTCTTAGACTATATAAATATTTGCATTCATCTTATATTATATGTAAGAAATATATATTTTTGTGTTATTATATGGGTTGATTTTTAATTATATCAAATATCTATTTATCTCATTTAATCCCAAACCATGGTTAGGCAAAATATTGGTGGGGGCTAATATCAACAAAATAAAATATTGGGTGGCTGAAGCCTCGTAGCACACACGGTTCCGCCCTTGTCGGAATATTTACGTCGGTGGCTCTTCCCAGTTTTCTAAATCCTTGTATAACTAAGAGTTGGCCGCTCTTCTAAAATGTCTGGTTCGGATCATGGACATATAAGTGATGGTATACCGTATACTTAGTTTCTTCTATTTTTCTGCCGTGCCATCTCTGCTTTTCAGGCCTGAACAGGAAATGTAAAAATTGCTTTGAAGTTTCAGCGAAAACGCATGGTTATCCTGAAATTTCTACGTGGATTTCCAACGAAATGCAGTTCGAATCAGTTCGAAAGCTTAGAAAATAATCTTTTTCGCCCTGCAAAGTAGTGTGGGATTAAAACAAGATTACCCTCCCACCCCGCAAAAAGTTGATATTATACCTACGAAATTTAATCAACAAGGTTCAAAGACTGGTCACAACTACAGTAAGGTCACGGGCTAGCACTTAATTATTTTTGTCGTTATATAAGTATATAACATAATAATAATTATGACGTCATAAAATGCTCGACAGGCTTTTCACCCTCAGGGTTATTGCGCTTCCGAATGCTTTACCAACAATGCTTAACAACTTGTGAGATTGTTTAACGATTAACATATTATTAAGTCAGAAAAGAAAAGCATAGATATAAAAAACTAGTTTTATTCTATTGTAATATGTACTACAAATGTCATTCTAAATTTATGAAATAAACTAAACTTCTAGAAATTATTATATTTTTCTAACTTAAATAACTGTTTTTTGGTCTCTATTATATACTGTACATAAGCCACGATAAATTGAATCAGGAATTGCTTTTATATTTCTGTTCGAACGAGAGATTACCTCAACTTATCAGCTCAACTCGAATCAGATTGACAAATTAGTAAGCTCATTTTTTTCGCAAAATTAGCGACATCGTCTAAGTCAAGCCTCGTTGAATATTTCGGTCCAGACGCCATTTTTCTCAGGTCACGTATCTTTGCACGATCTCCCGTTGCAACTGTTATCACACGAACACCCTTGTCTTTTATACTTTGTGCTTGATCAAGTGCTAGTTGACGATCATGTGCTTTACCATCAGAAATTGCAATCACCATGTTTAGGACGTCTCGACGATCACCTTCTTGTCCAGTGAATACCTGAAGAAAACAAATACCAGTCGAGCAAAACACTAATTGTGCCTATGATAACTTCCAATCTTAATTGTTGCGCCGTTCGGAGAATGCTCTCCTAAAGGCGTCGTAATCGATATTTTTTGCTATATTTTTGTGTCGACATGACTTTTTTGCTGATTTCGGCCTCCCTTCGCACCTGTACTCGTGGGCCTCGTAATTATCCTTTATACACAATAAAATGTCTTATATGGCCTATATGGCAAATAAGAAAGCTCTCCATATACGAATTCTCAGCCACAGCTTTTATATTTATTATTTGTTTTATAATTTGTTGACATACACATCCCCATTCTACACTTTAATTTACTTCGAACGCATTTATCTTGCCGCGGTGATCCGTTTGAATCGATTGGGAATTTGTGATATAACGAACTACATAAAGAGATTTTTTCTAAGGGTATACACGTTTGCGTAATATATAATAATAGGGACGTGTGTTATGCATTTAGACTCGCTAATTCCAAATCTGTTTTAAGAATTGAAAACGGTTAAATATTGATCGAGATAACGTTCAAAGTATACGACGAAGCGACCCAGTGCCCGGCTGGCTGATTGCTGACTAATTTCTAACTACATAAACCGTTTTTACGAAGGGTATGCACGTTCTCGTAATATAATAGACGCGTATGTTATGTATTTAGACTCGGTCATTCCAAATCTGTTTTCAGAATTGAAATCGAGTAAATATTGGCCGAGATAACGTTCAAAATCTACGAACCAAACGACGAACCCAGCGGTCTGGCCGGGGACCATGGATGGGGGAAAATAAAGTCTAGGGGTGGGGTGGAGGGTTAGTGGTAGAAAAGGCGAGCGAGGCGATTATTGCGGATTCGTATTTCTAGTGTAATCTCTGTTATTGTTATAGTCTACCAGCTGTGTGGTCATGACATGGGGAGGCGTAAGGATTAATGGTCGCTATTTTCACCTTCATAGGCCGTTTGTTTATTTATTGAACAAAAGTAGCTAGGAAAACAAAAATGAAACGAGTTTTTGTCTATGAATGTTCTTTATAAAATAAGCGGAAGAAAATAAGCGTGCTTTTATAACTCAATAATGGAATGCCGGGCTGCATGACGCGATCCTAGCCTTCGACTAGACTTTGTCGTTTTTGACGATTTTTCATCTACATTTATTAAGTCGGTAAAGTCGTTAGACATCATTACACATAATTACAGGTATATTTTTTGTACGCATTTTTTGGTTAATTTCCCCCCATTTTTCTAGCCTCTCTGACTTTTTTTTTGGGGGGGGGTGGTTGGCAGGCGTGAGGCAACCGCAAATGCGCCAGGGGCCGCGCGCATGCTTGATCCGTCCTAGCCTGCGTGCAGACCCCACCCGATAATAATATTACAGCTATAATATTAATTATCGGGTGCGGTCTGCACGCAGACTAGATCCATCCCTGAAATTAGGCAATGTTAAAACAATATTCAGCTGTTAGAGCTAATTTGAAATCGCAAAGCAGTGTGGTTAAATGTACCGCCATCATCTTAATATATTAACATACCTCATTGTTGACTCGGCTCAATGCATTCCCAAGCATAGTGTTTATCCCAGATTGATACTGCGTGTTTTGAACAACATCAAGTTGAGTTTCCAGGGGGTATCTATTAAGCTTAAGTAACAGCTTCGTTTTTCTTTCTTCACTGAACTGCATTAGACCGATGTTTATTTTAGATGTCGGAGAATCCAAAAAAACTAATAGGTCGAGCAAGAACTTTCGTTTCTTTTCGAAACTTCTTTGATTTATACTTGCGGAACCATCAACGAGGAAGAAGAGGTCAAATGTTTTGTTTCGGCAAGGAGACCGAACTGCAAAATAAAATATTAAATATATAGATCAATTTGGAACTGACAAAGCTCAACCTCGTTCCCAGGGCATTTTGCCTCCACGGCGGAAGGTCGGCGAAAATGGCCCTGGGATCGGCTGGTCCATTCTATAATGCGATTGGCTTGTCATAAAACTCAATTAATTCAGCTGAGTATAATTTATTCCTCTAAATCTGAATGCTGTCTTCAAATTTTACAGCAAATTAGAAGTGATAGTTTCGCTAAATTGGATATATGCTTCTTCATACCTTTCGTAAGAGATAACCATGGATGTATGGTGGATTATTATAAAGCTTGTTAGCTGCTTTTATGCCGACGAATGCTGACATGAACACTCTGAAGAGCATTGAACATTTCTCAATTATTCAGGTCAACAAAGTAGACAAAGGCAATGGAACAAAGACCACAAAAATTATCATATCTAAACACCCAGAAATTCTGGGTGTCATGTGACCAGCCGATCCTGGCAAAATGCCCTGGGAACGAGGTTGGACAAAGTTAATACTGATCCTGATTAAGGCGTGGAGGAAAATAGGCCCTTTTGTCACCAGACTTAAAAAATAAGGTTTTAGAAAGTAAGCGTACTTTCACAAATGTCTTGTATCGATTGCAATTGTCGATAGAGGTTTACAACACTGATCTGTGAAACATAAAGACAGCTTTATATATATATTATAACGATCGAAAACGATCTAGATAGGCCCTAATGTCTCCGCCAGTTCCAGGCCCAAAATACCCTTAATCCGGCTCTGAGTTAATACTATTCACCAGGTCTTACTTTGGCATACCTCGAATTAATAGCGATAGTACATTAGTTATGAAGAGTAAAAATCAGATTAAAATTCTGACAGATTAAAAATCGTTAAAAATCACTGTAATTGCAATAGTTACAGTATAACTACTTGGGACTACTACGTATTTCAATTCATAACATCAGGCTAAAACCACAATAGTCAATATACATTTGCATTTCTATTTACACTTGCAAATTCGTTACACTGAATTCCCCAGCCTGATCAGTTATGAATTGAAATAAGTTTTATCCCGACGCAGAACGCGTCATTTTGATGTGCAGTCGACATTACGAACTGGCTTATTATTATTATTATTTTACATTCAATCAATGACCTCCTTATCCAACTTACAGAGGTAAAAATAATTATCAATACATCTCACATAAGTACACGACTAAGCAATGCCGGCGCGCGGACGTCAAAGTTACTCTTAAAGGACATTGGCAACAAAAATTAAGTTAGAATAATACGATATGAAAAATGAAAGAATAATATAATAATATGATAGAGTAACACCTTTTACAACCTTTCCGTATTTTACTTCTTTTTGAAATATTTCAGTTTGTTTGATATGTAAATGAGATGGTCTCTGACGTCAGGTGCAGGGTAGAAAATTTTCACTCATTACCTGAATATTAGTTCCATCTTCAAGTTTGTTCCACAAATTTACTTGAAAATGTGCGTATAATAACTCCTCATGATAATGAACGTTGTATCGTTAGCAATCACTGAGATATAAGACATTTTTTAATGAGTGAAAATTATCTACCCCACACCTGACGTCAGAGTCCATCTCAATTACATATCAAACAAACTGAATTATTTCAAAAACGAAGTAAAATACGGAAAAGTTATAAAAGGTGTTACTCTATTTTACGAGTTCTTTCATATATTAGACAAACTTAATTTTTGTTGCCAATGTTCTTTAAACTGAAAGTCCCTATAACATAATTTGGTTTAGCTGACTTTAACTGGCTCATTTGAACAAACTTACTTCCAGCTAGTACAACAGATGAGCAAATTCCTCCCAGAACATCGCTTGCTTTGTTTTGAATATCCTTGTACGTGGTGAGATATAAGTCACGCGAAGAGAAAGACATATCCTTCAGGTGCTTTTCCAAGTATGCAGGATGTGGACCGACTCCAACGGTGATAAGTCTAACCTGTTTCGATTTAAGAGCTTCCAGTTCACTTTCAGTTTGTCTCCTGTCCCAAGGAATACCACGTGTTACGAGCACTATGAGGTCTTGAGCATCATAACTGTCGTAGATTGTATTCATTTCGTACAACTAAAAAAACAATTAATGATAATGATTATTTACAAACGTGATTATATATACAACAATTAGGTTATGAGCGCGAAATTTATGTGAGGTGATTGTGTGCTCGAAATTTCTATAAGGTGATAATAACGATGCTGAAGGCCAAGTTAACTATCTTCTCTTAAAAAAATCATTAAAATATTTCATAAAGAAAAATCAAATGCAATTAATATTTAAAGTGCCCCTGCGACGAAATATCACATTACGTTTCCTCCATTTTTTTGTTACAGAACATCATTTTAGATTAATAAATGTTCGCATTCGCCAAAAAAATGAACAACAAACATTTTAACCTCCAAATTCGCCCAAATTTAGTCCACCATTGCTCTTAAAACTTGTTCCAGACGAGCCTGCGATTCCACAGCAGAGTATGTGATTGCATGTGACGTCAGAGACTCGACACGTGACAAAGCTTTATGGAAATCCAAGTAGCTTTATATTCATACACAACTAGCCACGTGTTGAATCTTTGACGTTACTTCCTCTAATCGCAACCTAAGCGTCTGGAGCATGTTCGAGTAATGGCGGTCGTATAATCTCGTATAAAAACAGTCTAAAAAGGCGACTTCCCATGCTCGCAATTGCTTGAAATTTGGAAAGTTACCTAAGAACACCATGCTCTTTACAAATATATAAAAATTCGGGATACCAAAAATTTGATCACAGGGGTACTTAATTAATAAATATCTGTAGGTCGGTAAGAGAATCGATCGTCCTGATTTACATTAACTTTTTAGTTGATTTTCTCAGTTAACACAATATAACAGCTAAATTATATCTATCTTTAAGATACTTGATAGACATGAACACTTATATGCATTCGTTTCATCAGCAGTGCCGGATTAGTACGGTAGCAGATGTAGCAAATACTGCGGCCCCACGATTTGGGGAACCCCGCACATGTGACGGACCGCGTGTCCGCGTGGGGCCTGGAAACCAAAGCAACGAAGAGGAAAATCAGAAAATCGTACAAAGTACCAAACACCATCTATTCGAAGAGACACTCCAGTTAGTTCATAGACCCCATATAACGGTTTACAGCCTACTACTACTGCACACATATATGCCATTGACAAGGGCCCGCATTTTTCATTTGCTACGGACCCTGTGCAACCTTGATCCGGCACTGTTCACCAATAGTATAAAACATTCACATCCAATCTTTTTCTGATATACAAACGCTCGCCTTCTGCTCGGAGTTTGTATGTCAGTTATCAATGCCGCGGTGAGCGGCTAATCGACTACTTTGTTATTTCTTCAAGATTATTTCGAAAAACAAAAAACTTCAATAGAAAACTTTAAATTATATTGCATTTGTAGTATGATTTAATTTTTGGACGACTATACCTACCTTATCACTCGCCGCTGCTAATGCCTCCCCAGTTCTTCTTTGCCGACCTCCCCGTTGCTTCATTGAATTCAAAGTAGACCAAAACGCGTCCATGTTTTTACTGTCCGAAAACTTAACATCCATTGTTGGCTCGCTTTGACCACCAAATTGCATAATTCCAACTCTAAATTTATCTGTTTTTAACTCCGATATTATCTGCTTTAAAAAACGTTTGATTTCTTCGAACTGTTTTCCCCTCTTCGTCCAATGTTGTTGATAGCTGGCTGAGCCATCCACCAGAAATATGATATCTTTTGGCTTGCTTAGACTACAAAGAGGACCTGTTGTTGCTATTGTTGTGGTTTTTTCTGCAGTTGTCTGTTTGGTTGTAGGCGCTGATGTGGTAGTGGTCGGCAGCTGTGTGGTAGTAATTTGTATTTGTGTTGTAGGTACTTCCCTTGGAGTGGATACTTTTGTGGTGGTGGGTACCACTGTAGTAGTAGGTACATCTGTGGTATAATAAACCTCTGTGGTAGAAGATACCTCTGCGGTAAAATATACTTCTGTGGTAGAAGATACCTCTGTAGTAGTAGGTACATCTGTGGTAGTAGGTACATCTTTGGTAGTAGAAACCAACTCTGTTGGGCTGGTCGTTGTTGGATTAATAACTATAAAGGGGAAAATTGCATGTTCATTAAAATCATTGATATATTTGCACAAATTGGAGCACTGTATTGTCCATTATTAAACATACTAAATTATTTCGATATTAATTATCGAGCTTCAATTTTCTAACTCGGCACTTACGTAATAATTCTTGACATGTCTTATAACCTTTACACTCGTGAGGACAACATCCATCTCCTGACCACGCGCATTCGATATCATGCTTACAGTTGTCTTCAGGTTCAAATATGCATTTTCCCGTTGGAAGTGGACATTGGTAAACAGCTATGATAGCAAAGAACAAAATTATAAGTTATATTCTTCCAGAAAGAGCAGCTGGTATAGTCTATCGTGCGACGAAGAATTATTATAACATACACGAAAGAGTAACAATATGCGCTCTGATTGGCTACTGAGTGTGTTAGTTTATATCTCGACAAAGACCGCTCATATACAACCCGATTCCCACTCCAATACTAACCTAATCCTAATTCCAATCCTAATGCTATATAACCTTAATCCTAACCTTAGTCATCCTAACCCTAGCCCCCCGCTTCGTGTGTTTTTAGCAGTGCTGCACAAGAACAGAAACAGTTAAAAAGAAAACATTGCGTTAACGTCACAGAATAAGTATATTTAACGTTAACAAGTCCCCCTCGGTGGATTGCATCTACTATTTGCCGTTGTCTTGCGAACGTGAAAACTCCCTCACTGACGTCTGTGTGCAACGAAGACGACGTCAAGTTTACTTAAATTATACAGTTTTTCGTTTTTGGAAGGAAAAATTCTATTGAAATAATACGGCGTCTGTCCTAAAATCGTCTATCCAATTTTTATTTTATCTATTTGTACTAAAAAAATGAGGAAGAATAGCGTTCTTACTTAGTCAATATCTTATAAGTTATTCCAGAGATATTCAAGTTTTTGAAAGATGCAAATGAACTTATGACATCATCTACTCCTTAAAACTCTAAGATGAACAATGTATAAAGCATTATAACTATTCACAGTGCAGTGTACCATACATCTGTAACATTTCAGCACAATCTAGCCGCTATCTCCAAAGATATTCCTTATTTTTAAAATTTGAGTGAGTAATAATAATAATAATAATAATAATAATAAAAATAATAATAATAATAATAATAATAATAATAATAATAATAATAATAACTTGAAATGAAGGACCTGTAAATATAAGTAATATGCCTAGAAATCTAAAAATACTGAGAATTAGTTACAAAGTTAAAAAGTTACATAATATTATACATAAAATAGATAAAATGATCAGTTTTATAGACTAATATCGAAATTGAATTCGTTGCACTGAGTCTTGAATCTCAACGTCATCAGGTATCTCATTTGCAGTTTTTAAAAACTTAATTGTATCTCTGAAACAAGATAAGACATTGACAAAGTAAGACCGCTATTCTTGCTTATTTTGAATGCATTTCTAGATAAAGCCCTGCAAATTGAGATATTAAATGATTTTTGCGTCTAATTACTGCCCCTTTAATACAACAAAATGTTTCGGATCTAATATTCCGTATACATCGTTTTTAGCGCACAACACTAACAACAAAAGCAAGAAAGCTGCAGGCTCACCCTAGCACTGAACTGTAATTCTAAGGTAAAGCCAGTGGACAGAAGGGCTTGGACAAAATTACTTGGAACAAATTGAGAAAAGTATTTCCTAATAATTGTTATGGGAAATTTAATAAATGATTACTTTAATCGAGACTTTAATAATTCAATGTTGCTTTTACAATGTCTATATGATGTGAAGCTATATTGAGAAACAGCTGAGAGCAAACCGTTTCGGAAAAATTAGGCAGGAAACCTTTCATTTGTTTCAACAATTTTGTCAATGATTGTAGTTACGTTATTCAAATCCATAGGCCATATAGTCTGATCTGGGATGTTGCTACTGAACCTACCTTGGTATTTTGCCGTCAAAGTTGCTCCCCAAAGAAAACGAACGTTTGTAGCGATCCCTAATACTAATAAGATAAACGTTGTGCTTGACATGATGTGCTCTTTCTTGGCTTTAAAATCACTTCAAATACCTGCAGGGCAGAAATCATGTAATATATATAAGCATGCATGAACATATAGACTTATCTGATATATATAAGCAACATATAGATTCGACTTAAATGGGGGGAATAGAGCAAGCATTCACTTAGGACCTCACAGATCGCATAGCCTGGGGCAGGCTATATATGTGGTCAGAATATTATTCTGACACTGGTCTTTAGTTCGGATGTAGTGTTTTCCTGTAGATTGTACATGGGTACGGCGGACCTCAGATGTAGTGTTTTCCTGTATGTTGTAGATGGGTACGGCGGACCTCATGAGATTTAGTTCTCGCCGGCATAAATTCGGGTCGGTTACTAGACCAACCTCAACACTTCAGTTCAGTCGAGGTCGGCCTGATTCCAGACCAAATTCCCAGTATAACATAATTGATAGAGGTAGAAAATATAAATAACATAAATAATCACGGTCATATTTGAAACTAATCAAGGCTGATTGTGAGGCTGGCCTTATACTGATGTAAGCAAGAGCTATATACATGATGCATGTAAAATGAGGTAATAGTCTAGATAAACTATAATACCTAATAATGCTTCGTGTGCCTAGAAGCTGATTAAATAGTTCAAATTTGAAATGCTACGAATATTCACATTTAATTCAGACGAATCTATAATAGACACTTTAACGGTTAGAAGAAATACTTGAACCTTGTCGGTTATGGACCAAGTTTTCCTTTGGATTTTGCCTTGATTACTGTATGATTCATCTTCAACCGTGAAAGCTATATAGGGTCTATTGAAATATGACTAAAAGCGACCGACGGTTTACGTTATGCGACGTCTAAAACGAATTTAATTCTTCTAGAGAGTTATTCTAAGACATTGTTTCCGTCACCATGCATCAGACGGTATCACGTCTAATAATATATATATATGATTGTGCGACGTATATATGTTTATACGTTTATACGTATAATACCATGCGTTATGCGAAAACATTGCTCAATGCGGATGAACTAGTTTTTCAGGATTTAATATCTAACAATTCTACTATATATTAAGCGACATACGGAGCTAGGGCCCACCGGGAAATCGACCGGTATCCCGGTGGGCCAGCACGCTACAGATCTGACATTGTTCTACTTGTTCATTTGTTTTACACAGAAAATTAAAAAAAATAACAAATAATTATACTATAAACTTATTAGTATAGCTTAGTGGTTACCATTCTGATATTAATTCTGCATTGATTTATATAGCTAATCTTTATACAATGCGTTTCTTTATAATATATATACAGAGTATACAATTCCTCTCACCCTTTTCGAGTTTGGTTCCTTTTCTTCTCTCTTGCGTGTCTTCTTATGTTATTGTCCGAGCTGCAAATAATGATTATGAATTTTCGTTGTGAAGGTGCTTAGTTATATACTAGATCCGCGGTATACCTGCACCCACAGGGCACGTCCTTGAATTAATCTTTTTGACCTGTATATGCATGGTCAGATCACGTCATGATTCACATCATCACTCCCCGGAAACACGCTAACTTTCATCTTGTTGCTCGCAAAGTTTACGTGTACTTTTGTTCTATCCAGGAAAAGAACACGAACCATGTCTCCGACCATAAACGATTTATCACGAAGCTTTGTTGCCGTTATTATTCTAAAAGTAAAATATTGCGTGGTCGAGGCCATCATAGCCTGCTATGGCTAGACTATAGGTGTGTCTAGAAAATATCCATTCAGGAATGCACATCCGATTAGGACGCCTGAAACGAAAACAGCGCCCCTCCGATGCACACTGTTACCATAATGTATTAACCTCGTCTATCAGTAAGATAATTACGTTTTGCCACCTTGGCGTGACAGTTTGTTTTGAAACGGTAGATATTGATCAAACTCCTAAAAAGGTGGTCCTAATTGAATGGTAGGGAGCCTTTTATGATTCATGCCTAAAAAAAGAAATTTATTTATTGGCAAAACGTTCGCCCAGATTTCAATAAATTACATTTGTCTGTAGTTTTGTGATATAAAAAATTCTCTCCACTTTTCTAGAGGTTTGCATACAAAATATATATAGCTTGATTGGTTAAACTTATTATAAATGTATTATATATTGTTGAAATGTTCATTTGTTATACCAATTCTAATATTCGTCGTGTTTTGATATAAATTCGGATATCCATAAGGCTTTGAGTATACACGCCGCCATTTCGTCAGTTTGTTTACTTCCCCTTCATGCATTCTGATAATAACCGACTAAGAATATATAGAGGCTATCGTATACTGAGTACTATTGTCATTGTCAGAAATTAGTATGATCCGAGTATTCTGTTATTGCAGGTTATTGCGAGAATGCCGGGCACGAACAATGGATTGATCGAGGCACTGGGGATTTACCACAATTGACTTGTAAATTTTAAGTGGCCTGTAGATGGATATTAAATACATAACAGTAGATGTATTACGAATTCGTTGCTATAATCCTTGACTTGAAGCTATTTAATTTGTTTTTTATGTAAATTATTCGGGAAGTATATCTATTCGCTTTGTTTTCGCTTCCTGAACTGGGATTCTTAGGGATTTTCTTCACTAGCGATCGACCAGACAAAGCTATATACCGTTTCTTAAATTCGTTTTACCTGGTATTTGAAACCATGAAATAATATCTTAACGATGCAAGTCATAACAGCAACTCATGGGCCTTCAGCTCGCCACAATGAAATATCACGACCTTAATATTATTTTGACGTCTTTAGATATTTTGAAAGGAATATCGATGTTCAATTTCAATTTCAAACATTCGGAACTTCCTTAAATGGACGTAGTTTCTCGTGGAATATAATCTCATGAGAAATCATTAATCATGAATTTTAGATATTTGCAAGTCGGTATAAGCCGTTCGTCCGGATATGAATAAATATATTTGCTTCTCTGCATGTTTCATAAGTATGTGATAGGTGAAACCCTATGGTGAAACTCCCCAGTTTTCAGTTCTCTTTTTAATCAAACAAAATAATTAAACTTATTATAAATTTATTATGTAGTATACATGCATCTGTTATGCCAATTTTATTCCCTATTCGTCGTATTTTAATATAAACCCGGATGTTTGCTCCCGACAATGCAGCTTCAGTGGTATAACACGCAACCTTAATTGAATGCTTTGATGTATACATACAGCAAATATACACCGCCGATTCGTTAGTCAGTTTACTATGCGGGCTTAAAATCGAGGATGCAGGGTATATGAAATATGACAGTAAATGCATGCATTCACTACCTCATTGCCAAATTCAGAAAATGTGTTTGTTCATTGTTGTATATGCTAATGAGTGACGACACATCGAGAATTTGGGTTTCTTTTCTAGTATATAGCAGCAGAATATTATGTCAGTGAATATTTATATGATGACTGATTTGACATCACACTCATTGCCATTGGCATGATTTACATTTTGGCATTCAACTTTTCACTTCATGTATAGAATCTAAATAAGTAGCTCAAAAAGACATGTACGCGTCGTTCAGCTGTTTGTCGACTGACCACGAGGCGCCGGTCACAATATATCGCCACAGAATGTCATAAATAAACTTTGTTACATCCTCGTTTTCGACTAAATGACTAATAAGATCCTGAACGTTGGGCCGGAAAATCGGCGCACCGCAAGCCGCCCGCAGTTTACAAAATGGTTTATATGGTAAATGTGGTATGGTTTATGTGGTAAATGAGATATATAGCAAAGCCGCGAAAAGTGGTGAACTGCCGAGATTTTAGGAACGAAATAATGATGTAATCGAATAATAAATAACAAAACCCAGCAAAACACACGAAATATAGGGATATTTAAAAGGTTTATTTAGAGAAGATCTTACGTTTCATTGCTGTGCGCAACATAATCAGAGAATGAATAAATTGTTTGCAAGGTGCTAAAAATTACAGCGGTTAAGTTACCTGATACTTTCATTAGGATATATTACAGGATGTATATTATTGGCAATATACAGTGTGAAAATTGGAAATATACAGTGTGAGGCAAGTGATAAGTTAAACGAGGGTTTAAAATGGGTTGAGTTTACGTATATACAGTAAGAAGGCGTTCTCGAGGAAGACAAAATTGTGAAATCATCGTGAGAAACAGGGTGTCCAGGCATGTAACACTGCAGCATATTTCCGATTTTCCCCTCATACGCCAATAATATACATCCTGTAGTATATCCTAACTGAAGTATCATGTATATACTTAACTGCTGTAATTTTTAGCACCTTTGTAAATAATTTATTATGTAATAATTTATAATGCTCTGATGATGTTGTGCGTGTAGCAACTTCTCTAAATAAACTTTTAAATATGCTATATTTCGTGTTTTTGCTAGGCTTTGTTATTTATCATTCGATTACGATTTCCGCCTGGTACTTAAGTAAAGCCTGGTTTCCATATGATCGCTACGATCGCTACGATCGCTTAACATTTTATGATAAACATTTTATGTAAATAGCTGTAAAAGAATTTTATCTGTCTTGAAGACGTATAGCTGTGCCCGAAGCTGTGGGACAAGTGTGTGAAAAGCTCCAAGCTCTTCTCTCATTCGAAATATCTGTCGAACTAAAAAACGACGTTTCCTTGGCGCAAGTTCGTCCAAACAAACTGGGACGAGATTTAAGGCAGTACTTTTAAAATGCAATCCGAACGAGTTTTTTTTACGGGAGGCCGATTATACGTTCGACACTCGCATGATAAATTCGATGTTTGAAACCGACGTCGAATTTTGTCGAACCTAACTGGTGTATTAAATTCGACACATGATAAATTCGATGTTTGAAATAGGCCTTACTGATAAAACAACTAGAATAAAAAGCTGTGCTTCCGATAGTAAAAGAAAGTTGTCTTTGTTTACTCCACCATGACGATCGCTACCGCGGGTATAGGCGTGGGATCTCGGTTGAATACAGTGAAACTCGGAAAGGCGGTAGGATGATTTTCCCATGTAAATACTCGTTAATCGCGGGATGAATGTTTGAAGAGTGCGAATGTGTCATATCACGGCATATAGGATTAATTATCTCGTCAAAACAGTATTGATATATCAAATTACTACGCAGATACTTACATAGGAAATATATCGGTAAAATTATGGCGGACTTACATTTGACTTACGTATTTTATTTAGCCATGCAGTTATAGATACATCCACCCAAATCAATAGTTTATTAATCAATACGAAATAATAACTATACGAACGTTCTGCCAAGTAATCACGGAATCTTAATTAAAGGAGGTTAAATGTTTTTTAGACTAGACTATTTCACAGTTTAACGGATTTATATAATAAACGTTAAGCTGGCCGTAGCTGAGCAGTATTATAAATAAATGTCAAATATCCAAAAAGGTTGGTGTATTGCCGAAATAGCGTGTAAGTAGTCTAACGTTTCGAGCGAAGGCCCTTCGTCAGAGAGTGAAAGTGGGATAAAGAATAAAGGAATATATGCAGCATTTCAGCATATCTCTACGGTCTACGCAAGTATTTGCTTATTTCGTTACTTTTGCGATTTCAACCCTGCATGAGTTTACCCATATCAGTTTTCCTGATTCTTATAGATCAGTGGATCCCATTACCAACAAATAAACCTTTGCACTTCCATTTCTCGCATCTATAAGCTATAAGGGTCTTAAGGGATACTGGTCCGTATGCAGGTACCGTATTGATTAACCACATTTTAAACATAATCTCATAAATAACATTTCGATACATCCTGAATATAGTCGTGGAATTCGAAACTTTCTAGATAATTGCACTCCACACCTTTGCTCCCTACCGAATATCCTATATTAACGGCGGATTATCGCTTTGAAAAGATGAACATCCTGGGCGTATATAGGTAGATCAGATAACAGAGGTATAGATGTGCAGAGAGCCTATACAATCCCTGCCGAGACACGGCCTCACCCTATCACGAAAAACTGCGATATGTAAATAACTTTTTGATGATCGATGCTAACTCGTTGAAATGATCACACGTCTTTTATGGTAATCATGATGTTCTGATTTTTGATGCGGAATTGAAATTAAATGGCCCGTTGAATTGTCGTAAATTGACAATGTAAATACTTTATCTTTTAAATGAAACTACAGGCACATAATTTAATACTTTAATACAGATAAGTTGGATCATTTGTGGGGCAAAAGGGTTTATCGATAAAGATTGCAATGAATAAAGATTAGATTATATATATTCATTCTCTCTCACAGTCAAGGTTTTGGATATATCGTTAGAAGTACGTGAAAAAATGATGGTGAGGTGACGGCTGACTTGTTCAATTTTTTATTAAATTTACCTTTGTCAAAATCGGCTTGCTCAAAAGTCTATTAGCACAAACCCGCGCGGTTAATGTCTAATTAAATTGCATTATATTTCAGTGTTTGACTAACAGTTCTTATTGATTAGTATTTTTTTATAAGACCAGGCCTTATTTTCAAATAAATAACAAGTTAATATAATAAGCCATTTGTGGAAAGGGTACCAACTCCAAAAAGGTACCAACTCCTGAAATACTAACTCCTGCTAGTTTGTTTCCGACGAAACGTAGATGAATCGGCCCCCAAGTTGTGAACTTGCATTCTTTCGACTATGTGGTGACTTGTCATGTATACGTATAGTTGAGACGTACCCGGCCAAACCTAAAATTTCTAACGTTCTTGGGCTTGGCTGTCTGCATCCTTCACGAATTTCTGATTGATCCAACGTTATGCTAATAGACGTTTGTAATAGCGAGTAATTTGAATATTCCTTTATGTACATTTTAATAAGCCTTTCTATCCTCGTTTGTGTGTCTGCAATTCAAAATAATTTTTGCTTGATAACGAGGCCAAGAAGGCTCATTTAGATGAATATTTAAAGCGTCGGCCATTATGAAAGTGTTCTATCTGTGACAGTCTGAACAAATTGAATTACTTTACCACTTATATTAACTGACTGCACCTACGTTTATGTTGCATCTGCACACTATTATTTTCCATATAGGAATGTCACTGATTAATTAGTGTTTATATGATACTGTTAATTCGCGATGGGGGACTATCAACAAAAGACACAGTTAACTGTGAAGTAAGAAGTATTTTTAGCAAGGAATATTAATAAAGCCACAACATTTTGCGCAATCGGACGCGTAGGCAGGTTGCTTTGTTTCCGCTCATTATTTATTTAATTTTTATGTAATCCAAATTATAATCATGATCCTTTTCCTATTTCTTCATTTAAATCATTCATAGGCTACATCTGGCAGCTGGCCCTCTTCCGCTCTCTTTATTTAGAGTCTGAATAATAATTTCGAATTTCAAATATCTTGTTTTGTTTTTTCTCTTACATAATTAAGGAGGGAGGAAAACCGGAGTACCCGGAGAAAAACCCTCGAAGCGCAGGAGAGAATCAACAACTCTACTCACATAAATATCGTGAAGCTCAGGAATCGAATGAGGTATCACCCATCCAAGTCTTAACCCCGTCCGATAGCGCTTAACTTCAGAACTCAGCGGTGAGAAGCAGCGCGCTAACAGCACGCGCCACCCGTGCTTCCCATATAGTTCATCTTCTTCCAATAGCACTTTGTCGAGATGACGTCAGTACCCCAACCTCGTACCCAGGGCATTTTGCCTCCACGATGGAAGGTCGGCGAAAATGGCCCTGGGATCGGCTGGTCCATTCTATAATGCGATTGGTTTGTCATAAATATCAGTTAATTCAGCCGAGTATAATTTATTCATCTAAATCTGAATGTTTTACAGCAAATTAGAAGTGATAGCTTTCGCTAAATTGGATATATGCTTCTTCATACCTTTTGTAAGAGATAACCATGTATGTATGGTGGATTATAAAGCTTGTTAGCTGCTTTTATCCCGACGAATGCTGACATGAACAACTCTGAAGAGCATTGGATATTTCTCAATTATTCAGGTCAACAAAGTAGACAAAGGCAATGGAACAAAGACCACAAAAATTATCATATCTAAACACCCAGAAATTCTCGGTGTCATGTGACCAGCCGATCCCAGCGCCATTTTCGCCGACCTGCCACCGTGGAGGCAAAATGCCCTGGGAACGAGGTTGGTCAGTACCCATGTTTGTCTGCATTTACCCATAATTATTGCGGCCATAACCAAGGAAATAGCTCATTATCCTAATACTTTTATTAATTTACTAATTTATATCATTTTATATATTATTTTCTGTATTAACATATGTTTAATTGTCTTCTACAGATAATCTGCTCACCATTTAAGCCTCTCGTGGTTTTCGCCTTACTTTTGTAATTTTCTTTTTTGTTATTTGTTAAGTAATAATAATAATAATAATTTGAACATGAACAGTTTCAGAAAACCTTGGATTACCGTGTGCGATTTTTGCGGGGCACCCATTGATACCTTACTAACAATTTATCATTCCTACACTTTAATGACAATCTTGTGTCATGTCCGTGTAAAAGTTCAAGTGGATGGAGGTACATATAAATGGTAGTTGGTTCACCAGTATGTAATGCTTTATGTAAAATCATCAAGGAATTCTTACATAAATCCTTTGTCTGATCGTTAACCATCCAATTTCAGTATGAGGGTCTATCCTAGATATTTCATTAACCTTATAGCCTAGAATCAATCTAGAAACTTTGTTTTTAAGTTTTTGCAAATAATTTAGAGAATCTTGATTTAGAGCAGATCCCCAAACAGTACAATAGTAGTTAAGTTTTGACAGTATATAAGTGCTTCAGCAACCTGTTTAAGACTTTTTTGGCATATAATTACTGAATCTATACAACAAACCAAGAGCCTTTGAACAGTTTTTAAGAAGAGCTTCACAGTGTGGCTTCCAACACAGTGTTTCATCCACGTGTATTCCAAGGAGCTTGACACATGAAAATTTATCAATGCTTGTGTCTTTCAATTTTAATGATTTTGATGACTCAAAAGGAGTTTCCCATTTTCAAGAACTAGACCAATCCTAACCCTAACCGCGGTTACACGCTCATTTTAATTTTCGATCCTCTCTCCAATAGCACTTTGTCGAGATGACGTCAGTACCCATGTTTTATCCGCATTTACCCATAATCATTGCGGCCATAATAAAAGAAAATAGCTAATTTGCAATCATTTGTGAGTCAAATTTGGTTGGTTTATCCGCATTTTGAGCTATTAATAGGCTATTTGAGAGATACAAACGTCGGTGAGAAGTAATTAACACTACGTAATAGTCATGGACGGATTTCATTTCCAAGGATTTCGAACCCCATCCTTAAATATTTTTTTCCAATAACAGTATACCAATTATGCGTACTTCCTTCCAATTCAATTAGCCAGTAATTCGTAATGTCAACTGCGCATCAAAATGACGCGTTCTGCGTCGGAATAAAATTTATTTCAATTCATAACATCAGACTGGGGAATTCAGTACAACGATTCGGTAAGTGTAAATAGAAATGCAAATGACTATTGTGGTTTTAGCCTGATGTTATGAGTGAAATAAGTTTTATCTCGACGCAAACCACGTCGCCATTTTGATGCGCAGTAGACATTACGAAATGGCTTATTAAATTGCTCCACCATTGTCATTGTTCTGCAGTTACGACCAGGTTTTCTGCTAAATCATCTGGTGGTGCAAGTGAGCGATTGTAGCATTATACCGTTGCAGTGTTGTATTTAGAAAAAAAGCTGCTGCTGTCGTCTTACCATCAGTAGCTATATTAATAAAAAACAATCCTTGGTATTGAACAGTGTCATGTGTTATAATTATCGGTTATTTTCGCAATTCATTTTTGTTTATTAGTGCTTGGTAACCGCTTTACGACGACGTAGAGTTATAAACCTGGGTGATAGGGTAAACCAAGGGAGCTCTCTATATAACTATACTGGAGGACTATGTTCCGGGTAAAAAGTAAAGTCAAACATGGCAGACACATGGAGGCCGAATTTGTACCGTCAGTTTTAGTCTCCTATGCGGGGTCATGTACGTCAGTTTCAGGCCTTTTCACGACAGTGTACTTTAGGTTTTGATTGGTTATAATATTACGAAATTATTTACAAGAACAAAAGAAGTCGTCGATAGTACGATACAAGTGAAACCGACAAATAGCAACACACGTTTATTAAAATTATTATGATTATTATTCAATTAGCAATAAATCATTAAGAATGTATTATTACGTGCATGATAAACATATCGAAAATCAACAAAGCGTGATTTTCGCTAATGTTTTAGTTTAGCTATAGATTTTCCGGGCGGAAAGCGAAAACTTACTCTGATGAAGGGCTCCGCTCGAAACGTCAGTATCTCGTCACTAAATTCTTGGCAGTTTACCACCTTTTCACTTTGCTATATATTCAAAACACTGTCTACGCAGCACTCTACTTTTTTACTACTCTCGGATATTCTATATACCGCTGCGACATGCCTAACCTCAAGAAGTTTCGTCAAAGTCTCCGTCACGAAATGGTAAGTTATTTGCTTCCTTTTTTACCGTCGATCAGTAATCATGCTCTACGTTTGTTTGACCTTATTTTATCTAAAACCCGTTTTTCCAGTCACATTACTTTTATTAGTCGTTGTTTATATCGGGGGGTCATTCCCTACGGTTTTAGATCCTCTTTTGATTTATTGTCTTTTAATCTCCCCGCTATCGATCGTCGTTATTCCCATCACATATCAGCGGCTTGTTCGAGTCATTCCCGTCGTTTGATGCGTATCACTATTAAATCTATGTCCAGTAATTTACAACATACTGATGACTACATCTCGGGATGTAAGTCCTCTCTCTCCCAGGTCTGCCCACCTATTTTGTTTACCGCTATCGTTCAATAAATTCGCATGCTAAATTCCAGACTCTATGTTTTTCTTAAAGACGTTAAGGCGTCCAAATTGGCCAAATTACTGGGTCCTTCCCCGAATCCCTCCCAAAGCACTAGTTCCTCTAACGAAGTCACTCGTCTAGTTTTCACTATTCCCTCTGATTTGCCATTATCTGACCCCGAGAGATCTTTTCTTGCGAAAGGTCTCAATTTTGTTCCCAACTCCGGGCCCATCGATCTATTTTCAGTTAAAGAGGATACCGAATCTTTCTTCCGCCGCATGCGCCTCAAAGCCTTTTTTCATGATAAGCCCACTTTCAATAGCAATAAGGATATTTTCGAAGAACTCAACCCCAAGAAGTCGTCTTGGTCTCCATCCGAAGGTGATTTTTCTTCCCTTGATCTTTTCGTAAGACAATGCCGCCATGACATTGATAAATTGCAACCTCCGCGCAGAAAACAAGTTCATAACCTTAACAAAGAAGAGCTTCTAGCTTTGAATTCATTACGATGCCGAAATGACGTTGTCATAAAACCTGCGGACAAAGGTGGCGCTGTAGTTGTCTGGAGAGCGGACTTGTATCGACAAGAGGCTCTTCGTCAACTCAGCGACACCATCTTTTATACTAAGTTGAACTCCGATCCCACTCAATCTCACCAAAAATCCGTCAAAACTACCATCAAGAATTTCATCCAAGCCGGTGAATTGCCTGCCTCTGCATCTAACCTTATATTAACAACCCCCAGAACGCCTGTCATATATTTCCTACCTAAAATCCATAAACCTAACAATCCTGGCAGGCCGATTGTTTCCGCTTGTAGTTGCCCCACCGAGCTCGTTTCCAGTTTTCTAGACAACGTTATGTATCCTTTGGTTAAGAAGTTGCCTTCTTATATCAAAGATACTAAACATGCCTTGCAAATTTTCGACCAGTTACGTTTCAGTAGTTCCGATAAATTTATTTTCACGATGGACGTCAAGTCCTTATACACCGTCATTCCCCATTGTGATGGCCTTGAAGCTCTGAAGTTTTTCTTTGATCAGCGCACTAATTTAGAACCCTCCACAACCACGTTACTCCGCTTAGCAGAACTAGTGCTTACCCTTAACAATTTTTCGTTTGATGGTGAACATTATCAACAAATAAGTGGTGTTGCGATGGGCACCAAAATGGGTCCAAGCTATGCTAATTTATTTGTTGGTTATGTTGAAAAACAGATCTTTGAACAATACACGGGTCCCTTGCCTGATTTTTTCGGAAGATTTATCGATGACTGTTTAGGAACAGCGTCGTGTTCACGTGTCCTTTTAGAGCAGTTCATCAACTTTGTTGATGATTTTCATCCTGCTCTGAAGTTCACGTGGGAAATCAGCGAGACCTCTGTGTCGTTCCTTGATATTTTAATTTCGATTAATGGTGATTCGCTGAAAACGTCGGTCTCGTACAAGCCTACTGACTCCCATAGTTATCTTCTATTTTCATCCTCTCATCCCAACCACACTAAGCAATCCATCCCTTACTCTCAATTCTTGCGTCTTCGCCGCTTATGTAGCGACGACCAAGATTTTCAAGTCAAATCAATGGAAATGAGATCTTTTTTTGTCCAACGTGGTTACCCTACCAACCTTTTAGACCTCGCCGTTCAGAAAGCTTTTCTCGTCCCCCGTTTAGACGCCCTTGAACCATCTTTGGAACGAGTTTCAAACAATAAAATTCCTTTAGTTCTAACATTTCATCCTTTCAATTTTAAAGTTAAAAATATTATTAATCGGAATTTTCACATTTTACAAAATGATCCTGAGACGTCAGCCATTTTCACCGACAACCCTTTGGTATCTTTTCGCCGTAATAAAAACATTCGTGACTCCTTAGTACATAGTGCCCTTAAACAAAATACCTCGGCACCAGCGGGAACATTTTCTTGCGGCCGTTCCCGCTGTAACACATGCGCTTTTCTCAATCCCACTACAGTTATTACTACCCCCAAATTCGACCACACAATCCGTCATGCTTTTTCATGCACGTCCACCAACATAATTTATTGCATTTCATGCGATAAATGCCCTAAAATCTACATCGGTGAAACTGGGCGACGTCTTTCAGACAGGTTTGCTGAACATCTTCGTTCCGTGAGGGTCAATGATGGTGACAAACCTGTAGCCCGCCATTTCAACAGCTCCAACCATTTGGTTTCAGACATGAAAGTCTGTGCCATCCTTCCCATCTCCGGTGGCAACGATAACCGCAAGCGTCAAGAGAAGCGTCTCATTTTTAAACTTGGCACCACACATCCTCTTGGTCTTAACGAACGTTTTTCTTTTATTTAATTTCCCTCAAGTTTTTGGTTATTTTAGTTTGCTTGGAACCTTTATTATTATTAATTTTTTATTATTCGCGTATGCATTTTCATTCCTTTTCAAAAAATTTTTTGTTTCTTATGCTAATATTATCGCCTAATCCCCTTGAATATTGGACCTGTCATTTCTCCCGCCCCCTCAGTCTGCTTGCTGATCGACTGTTAAAAATAGCAAATGATCTTACGTTTCCCATCTCATTAATTATTAGTTTGTTTATCTCCCGTGCATTTGATTGGCTACTTTCTACTTGTGACACCCTTTTGGCATATATATAAGCCCTATTTATTTCATTTCATCTCGTCTTACTCTGATGAAGGGCTCCGCTCGAAACGTCAGTATCTCGTCACTAAATTCTTGGCAGTTTACCACCTTTTCACTTTGCTATATATTCAAAACACTGTCTACGCAGCACTCTACTTTTTTACTACTCTCGGATATTCTATATACCGCTGCGACATGCCTAACCTCAAGAAGTTTCGTCAAAGTCTCCGTCACGAAATGGTAAGTTATTTGCTTCCTTTTTTACCGTCGATCAGTAATCATGCTCTACGTTTGTTTGACCTTATTTTATCTAAAACCCGTTTTTCCAGTCACATTACTTTTATTAGTCGTTGTTTATATCGGGGGGTCATTCCCTACGGTTTTAGATCCTCTTTTGATTTATTGTCTTTTAATCTCCCCGCTATCGATCGTCGTTATTCCCATCACATATCAGCGGCTTGTTCGAGTCATTCCCGTCGTTTGATGCGTATCACTATTAAATCTATGTCCAGTAATTTACAACATACTGATGACTACATCTCGGGATGTAAGTCCTCTCTCTCCCAGGTCTGCCCACCTATTTTGTTTACCGCTATCGTTCAACAAATTCGCATGCTAAATTCCAGACTCTATGTTTTTCTTAAAGACGTTAAGGCGTCCAAATTGGCCAAATTACTGGGTCCTTCCCCGAATCCCTCCCAAAGCACTAGTTCCTCTAACGAAGTCACTCGTCTAGTTTTCACTATTCCCTCTGATTTGCCATTATCTGACCCCGAGAGATCTTTTCTTGCGAAAGGTCTCAAGTTTGTTCCCAACTCCGGGCCCATCGATCTATTTTCAGTTAAAGAGGATACCGAATCTTTCTTCCGCCGCATGCGCCTCAAAGCCTTTTTTCATGATAAGCCCACTTTCAATAGCAATAAGGATATTTTCGAAGAACTCAA
This sequence comes from Chrysogorgia sp. JL179-B06, assembly GCA_035772405.1. Classification (NCBI taxonomy): domain Eukaryota; kingdom Metazoa; phylum Cnidaria; class Anthozoa; order Scleralcyonacea; family Chrysogorgiidae; genus Chrysogorgia; species Chrysogorgia sp. JL179-B06. Next base: position 1,009,275 of record JAYKKM010000360.1, on the reverse strand, counting down.
CCCCAAGAAGTCGTCTTGGTCTCCATCCGAAGGTGATTTTTCTTCCCTTGATCTTTTCGTAAGACAATGCCGCCATGACATTGATAAATTGCAACCTCCGCGCAGAAAACAAGTTCATAACCTTAACAAAGAAGAGCTTCTAGCTTTGAATTCATTACGATGCCGAAATGACGTTGTCATAAAACCTGCGGACAAAGGTGGCGCTGTAGTTGTCTGGAGAGCGGACTTGTATCGACAAGAGGCTCTTCGTCAACTCAGCGACACCATCTTTTATACTAAGTTGAATTCCGATCCCACTCAATCTCACCAAAAATCCGTCAAAACTACCATCAAGAATTTTCATCCAAGCCGGTGAATTGCCTGCCTCTGCATCTAACCTTATATTAACAACCCCCAGAACGCCTGTCATATATTTCCTACCTAAAATCCATAAACCTAACAATCCTGGCAGGCCGATTGTTTCCGCTTGTAGTTGCCCCACCGAGCTCGTTTCCAGTTTTCTAGACAACGTTATGTATCCTTTGGTTAAGAAGTTGCCTTCTTATATCAAAGATACTAAACATGCCTTGCAAATTTTCGACCAGTTACGTTTCAGTAGTTCCGATAAATTTATTTTCACGATGGACGTCAAGTCCTTATACACCGTCATTCCCCATTGTGATGGCCTTGAAGCTCTGAAGTTTTTCTTTGATCAGCGCACTAATTTAGAACCCTCCACAACCACGTTACTCCGCTTAGCAGAACTAGTGCTTACCCTTAACAATTTTTCGTTTGATGGTGAACATTATCAACAAATAAGTGGTGTTGCGATGGGCACCAAAATGGGTCCAAGCTATGCTAATTTATTTGTTGGTTATGTTGAAAAACAGATCTTTGAACAATACACGGGTCCCTTGCCTGATTTTTTCGGAAGATTTATCGATGACTGTTTAGGAACAGCGTCGTGTTCACGTGTCCTTTTAGAGCAGTTCATCAACTTTGTTGATGATTTTCATCCTGCTCTGAAGTTCACGTGGGAAATCAGCGAGACCTCTGTGTCGTTCCTTGATATTTTAATTTCGATTAATGGTGATTCGCTGAAAACGTCGGTCTCGTACAAGCCTACTGACTCCCATAGTTATCTTCTATTTTCATCCTCTCATCCCAACCACACTAAGCAATCCATCCCTTACTCTCAATTCTTGCGTCTTCGCCGCTTATGTAGCGACGACCAAGATTTTCAAGTCAAATCAATGGAAATGAGATCTTTTTTTGTCCAACGTGGTTACCCTACCAACCTTTTAGACCTCGCCGTTCAGAAAGCTTTTCTCGTCCCCCGTTTAGACGCCCTTGAACCATCTTTGGAACGAGTTTCAAACAATAAAATTCCTTTAGTTCTAACATTTCATCCTTTCAATTTTAAAGTTAAAAATATTATTAATCGGAATTTTCACATTTTACAAAATGATCCTGAGACGTCAGCCATTTTCACCGACAACCCTTTGGTATCTTTTCGCCGTAATAAAAACATTCGTGACTCCTTAGTACATAGTGCCCTTAAACAAAATACCTCGGCACCAGCGGGAACATTTTCTTGCGGCCGTTCCCGCTGTAACACATGCGCTTTTCTCAATCCCACTACAGTTATTACTACCCCCAAATTCGACCACACAATCCGTCATGCTTTTTCATGCACGTCCACCAACATAATTTATTGCATTTCATGCGATAAATGCCCTAAAATCTACATCGGTGAAACTGGGCGACGTCTTTCAGACAGGTTTGCTGAACATCTTCGTTCCGTGAGGATCAATGATGGTGACAAACCTGTAGCCCGCCATTTCAACAGCTCCAACCATTTGGTTTCAGACATGAAAGTCTGTGCCATCCTTCCCATCTCCAGTGGCAACGATAACCGCAAGCGTCAAGAGAAGCGTCTCATTTTTAAACTTGGCACCACACATCCTCTTGGTCTTAACGAACGTTTTTCTTTTATTTAATTTCCCTCAAGTTTTTGGTTATTTTAGTTTGCTTGGAACCTTTATTATTATTAATTTTTTATTATTCGCGTATGCATTTTCATTCCTTTTCAAAAAATTTTTTGTTTCTTATGCTAATATTATCGCCTAATCCCCTTGAATATTGGACCTGTCATTTCTCCCGCCCCCTCAGTCTGCTTGCTGATCGACTGTTAAAAATAGCAAATGATCTTACGTTTCCCATCTCATTAATTATTAGTTTGTTTATCTCCCGTGCATTTGATTGGCTACTTTCTACTTGTGACACCCTTTTGGCATATATATAAGCCCTATTTATTTCATTTCATCTCGTCTTACTCTGATGAAGGGCTCCGCTCGAAACGTCAGTATCTCGTCACTAAATTCTTGGCAGTTTACCACCTTTTCACTTTGCTATAATGATAAGAGCCCAGCTCAATATACGTATATGTATTGCCATAATAATATGGAAACAAGTAAAGTTTTAAAACATTTTTACTGACGTTTCGTTGCGAGCCCTACTTACAACATCTTCAGAGTGATATTAATTACATGTGTGAAAACTATCTATATATAAGTCTATATTTACAAACGAGAATAATTAATTAGACGGCTAACCAATGAGGTAACGAGGTGACAAACAGAAGGTGACATAAATAACAGCACACAGTTCAGAAAACAGAGAAAGTGATATGGAAGAGATGTTCTCATTGAGAGACGGTTTGAATTTAGAAATCAGTAAACTCTCTCGAATGAGGAGTTCAAAGTTGGAAGAAGAAGGAGAAGAAGAAATAATAGAGAAGTCATCAGGAGTAATAGTGTGATGGGTAAAATGAGTATGAGACTGGATAGCAGAAAGGGAAGTGGTTGCGCGTTTCTTTCCGGTCAAAGGCGATATCCCCATGTGTTCTGAGATTCGCGTATGCATGTAAATGCGCCGCGTTTGGCCCAGAAAATGCACCGCGATCTCATCAACATAGGGAATAGGGATCCGATCTTTGAAGGGAAAGAAACTAGATAACCTTCGTCCTGATTGAAAAATAAAACGTAAAGAGGTTTGTGGGAAGACTTCGGCGAACACAACCATGAGCTATAGATCCGGTAAAAGGAAGAGAAAAATAGACCACATGCATTTTCCTGAGGAGAATTAAGGTCTTTAGCAGGGCGGCAAAACAAACGATCAAGAAAAACACGAGTACAGCGATCAATGAAATCTTCACGATAACCATTGCTTAATAAGTAATTTTTGAGTTTGATTACTTCAGCGTGAAAAAGATGATAAATAAAGGCCAAATATTCGCAACTGCATGTGATGCAATATATAAATCGGACTCGCCTTTCGGCTTTCCAAAGGCTCTTCATATATATATATATATTAATATATATACATATATATATATATATATATATATATATATATATATATATATATATATATATATATATATATATATATATATATATATATATATATATATATATATATATATATATATATATATATATATATATATATATATATATATATATATATATATATATATATATATATTTTCGCTTACCTCAAAACTGGTCTGCTACAACTTGTTTCATCTGTAAAAGAATCTTCAGGCAGTGACCTGAAGATTCTTTTACAGATGAAACAAGTTGTAGCAGACCAGTTTTGAGGTAAGCGAAAATCTATTATTTGCTCTAACTATATATGTTGTTGAGCACTCTTTGCATTTCGTAGACCAAAACCTACACGTATATATATATATATATATATATATATATATATATATATATATATATATATATACACATATTTTCCTTCACCATAAATCCTTTCAATATATATATATATATATATATATATATATATATATATATATATATATATATATATATATATATATATATATATATATATATATATATATATATATATATATATATATATATATATATATATGTTATAGGTAATATTTGGCATTTCACTCGATCAAACTACATGTTGAAAGGATTTGTGGTGAAGGAAAATTTCGAGTGTTGGAATACATACATTTTAAGACCAAACCGGGACCAGTTGCGAAAAATGCAACTTAGCGGCCTTCCGGTAGGAATTGAACCCTGCGATTGCTAGTGCAGTGCTCTGACCACTGAGCTACGGAAGCCGTTGCCGAGAGCCTAGTCACGAGTTCTGTATATATGGTGGTAATGCCGGGATAAGATTCTAGGTATATTATAGGTAATATTTGGCATTTCACTCGATCAAACTACATGTTGAAAGGATTTGTGGTGAAGGAAAATTTCGAGTGTTGGAATACATACATTTTAAACTGCTCCCGGTTTGGTCTTAAAATGTATGTATTCCAACACTCGAAATTTTCCTTCACCACAAATCCTTTCAACATGTAGTTTGATCGAGTGAAATGCCAAATATTACCTATAATATACCTAGAATCTTATCCCGGCATTACCACCATATATACAGAACTCGTGACTAGGCTCTCGGCAACGGCTTCCGTAGCTCAGTGGTCAGAGCACTGCACTAGCAATCGCAGGGTCGCGGGTTCAATTCCTACCGGAAGGCCGCTAAGTTGCATTTTTCGCAACTGGTCCCGGTTTGGTCTTAAAATGTATGTATTCCAACACTCGAAATTTTCCTTCACCACAAATCCTTTCAACATGTAGTTTGATCGAGTGAAATGCCAAATATTACCTATAATATACCTAGAATCTTATCCCGGCATTACCACCATATATACAGAACTCGTGACTAGGCTCTCGGCAACGGCTTCCGTAGCTCAGTGGTCAGAGCACTGCACTAGCAATCGCAGGGTCGCGAGTTCAATTCCTACCGGAAGGCCGCTAAGTTGCATTTTTCGCAACTGGTCCCGGTTTGGTCTTAAAATGTATGTATTCCAACACTCGAAATTTCAAGGAAAATTTCAAGGAAAATTTCGAGTGTTGGAATACATACATTTTAAGACCAAACCGGGACCAGTTGCGAAAAATGCAACTTAGCGGCCTTCCGGTAGGAATTGAACCCAGCGACCCTGCGATTGCCAGCGCAGCGCTCCGACCACCGAGCCACGGAAGCCGCCGCCGAGAGCCTAGTCACGAGTTCTGTATATATGGTGGTAATGCCGGGATAAGATTCTGGGTATATTATAGGTAATATTTGGCATTTCACCCGATCAAACCACATGTTGAAAGGATTTATGGTGAAGGAAAATTTCGAGTGTTGGAATACATACATTTTAAGACCAAACCGGGACCAGTTGCGAAAAATGCAACTTAGCGGCCTTCCGGTAGGAATTGAACCCGCGACCGAGCCACGGAAGCCGCCGCCGAGAGCCTAGTCACGAGTTCTGTATAATATATATATATATATATATATATATATATATATATATATATATATATATATATATATATATATATATATATTATATATATATATATATATATATATATATATATATATATATATTTATTGAAAAGTGAAAAAGCTGTCGCTACTCGAGTTTCACGCTTATACGCGATCGTCAGGCAACTGACAGACTCGATCTAATTAAACTCTATTTACATGATGAAACGAGGTGTCGTGTTACGTGTCTGCATTTACTAAAAAGCTCAGAGCGTCTGATAGAGTTTAATTAGATCGAGTCTGTCAGTTGCCTGACGATCGCGTATAAGCGTGAAACTCGAGTAGCGACAGCTTTTTCACTTTTCAATAAATATTCGCTCTACCTATAATGGTATTGAGCGCTCTAAAACCTTTTGCCAACTGTGTGACTTTGTTACATATTCTTCTTGGTATATATATATATATATATATATATATATATATATATATATATAAGAAATCAGAAAAATTTAATTTGTCAAGATCATCGATCGTCGAACATCGTCGATCGATGTTACCGGGATCATCGCAAGTTTTCAGGTATGGTTATATGTAATAGATTTGTGAAAAAGCAAGTCCTTTTGAGTCTCGCAGTATAAAGGCATTAACCGGTTTACACGAAATAATATGTGTTTTGCGGATGGAATGTTAGGATGATTGGTATCTTGTTGTCTGAGTTATTTTGATTATTTGGTGCTTTACTGCTTGCGTGCGTGGAATAACGCGCATAAATATCTCATAGGCTATTTAACGGTGTCGGTAAATAACAATACATCTCTAGCTTTGATAATAAAATCGTTGTTATATCGATGCAAAGTGTGTGGGATGAGTTGTATAAAAGGTAACTACAAGTGTGAGTCTGTATAGGTTTGTTATTTATGGTCGTACTGATTGTGTTGTTTTGTATGTTCATGCAACTAAATGTCAAGAAATGGGATTTTGGAATATAATTTCCCAATAGTTTAATAATTTCCCAATAGTTTAATAGTTTAATAATTTCCCAAGTCGGATGAGAATCGTGGAAAAAGTTAAGAATTTGTTTTTGTAGATCAGCCAACGCGAAATGTTATGTGGCGGGTAAGCAAGGAACAGGGCCTTCATACTGTTGAAAAATTAAATGTTTATCCTATTTGCGCTTCCTTATAAGGAATACGTACTATACATACCGTTAATTGGCGTCGATGTCAAATTCGAAGCAATGTGCGGACAATATCAATATATGAAATTTATTATAGTGTGTGCTTTGCATTGACATGTATTTTGTTTTCATTTCATTTATATTGTATGTTTTCTAGGTACTGTATGAAACCATATATATTATTAATACACAATATTATTGTTACATGTGAAAATATTAAATATAAATATAAATATAAAATATAATACAAATTAATTCATGTGCAAGATCATGTATTGTTTACTTCAAATATTTGAAGCTTGGCATGGTGGTTCTTATATGTATAAGTTTAAGCAGTGGCGCCGGCAGGTTTGGCCGCAAACTGGGAGGGCAAAATGTAAAGTGTCCGGGGGTATGCTCCGCCGGAAATTTTTGAAATCTCATACTTTCTAGAATAAAGGAATGCTATTTCCTTCATTTACAGGAGCACTTAAGACTTATTTTACAAAAAAATCAAGCCATTGTAACGTGAGTGACCTGAGTGTCGCAGAACAAAAATGGCTATGTTTAACACGGAAGAAAAAATATTTTCGATTTTCTTCAGGAAACATTAATAGGGAACTTAAGATCTACGACGGCAACCTAGGACGGGGACGTGGTTCAAACAAAATAATCTTTATGCAAAACAAAAAGAATGAATAGTTTCTATTCCCAAGAGTATCTCAACGCCGTCCTCGTTCTCTTTACAACGCCACTGAGAGCATTTTCACGTCTTTAGGACGACGGTAACTCACGGAGAGATGAGAGCTGTTCCTTATGACTGACTTGAACAGTGAACACAGACACTACAATCGTTTTAGAAGCGAAAATATTGAAGCATTTTGGAATCATAAAACAAGTTTTGAGTGTAAAATACGAATCGACCGTGATTTCATTCAAATGTTAACATTTATATTGCTTTCACTGCCGTCGCCGTCATCTTAAGTTCTCTAATAATAGACCCCGCGTTGTTCAGACGTGACTGCTGACCGCAAAGATTCCATACTCAAACCACCAGGTATACGCGGGCGCAAAAAGGCGCGCCGCGCGACTTTGGTAAACAAGGTGTCAAAGATGTCTTCTTTCAAAGAAGGAAGTTATTCAGTGAACAGCTTCTCCATGAAGCTTTACTCAAAACTGGTTAACGATAAGCCAAAAGAGAACCTTTTCTACTCTCCGACAAGTATCTGTATTGCACTCGCAATGACCTACGCAGGAGCCAAAGGTAACACAGCTAAAGAAGTTGAGCAAACAATGAACTGGGATACATCAGAGACAGTTCACACAATGATGAAGAAATTACAAGAATCCTTTATACCGGCGCATGGTGGTGAATCAGGGTTTGAACTAAGTCTTGCCAATCGTTTGTGGGCGCAGGGAGGATTCTCCGTTCTGAAAGAATTTACTAAAATACTGCAATATTGTTATCAAGCTGAACTGGGTACGGTAGATTTCGAAAACAAGACTGAGCAGGCAAGACAAGCGATCAACCTGTGGGTAGAAGAGAAAACCAATGATAAAATCAAAGATTTACTCAAAGAAGGTGTGTTGACATCAGATACCAGACTGGTGCTCACCAACGCAGTTTATTTCAAAGGATTTTGGCAAGATGAATTCATCAAATCGAGCACTCATGATTGGGACTTTAAAGTTTCCAAAACTGAGACAACCAAGGTTAAACTGATGAACAAAACTGCTCAGTTTATGTATGCAAAGAACAACAGCTTATCCTGCCAAGTCCTCAAGTTGCCATACAAAGAGAAGAAGGTGAATATGATGATCCTCTTGCCTGATAAAGATGATGGATTAGCAAAGCTTGAAGAGAAGGTAATTTCTGTAAATAAACTGAAAGATTGTGATGAAATGTTGGCAAAAAGGAAAGTTTTTGTTAGCATTCCAAAGTTCAAAGTAAATTGCCAGTTTAATCTTAAAAATGTTCTCAGTGAACTGGGCATTCATGATTTGTTTGCACCCAATGCTGATCTCTCTGGGATAACTGGGAACAAAGATTTGTTTGTTTCTGAGGTTGTGCATCAAGCTTTTGTTGATGTTAATGAAGAAGGCACTGAGGCAGCAGCTGCTACTGCTGTTGTTATGGGCCGCAAATGTGCCATGGTGTCAATAGAGGAACCACCACACTTCCTTGCTGATCACCCCTTCATGTTTGTAATCCAGCATCGTGAATCTCAAGCAGTGTTGTTTGCTGGGAGGATTGTAAATCCATGATATGATTTACCCAATCAACATCTTACTGTGGCAAGAAAAGACACCTCCTGCAATAAAACTTTGAAAATTTTGATTTATTACACTGCAGTATGAAATTCTACATTTTGAAATTTTCTATCATGTGATGATTACAGTACCAGCTATAAGACCTGGTCTTATACTGAGTATTACTGATATAGAATCTGTTACAACCATTGCTTTCAAGTACAAATCACAAACATTTTCTTACATTATTTATGTTAAGAACAGAGCGTTTGCCTTACAAACAGAAATAGTTCAACTGCAAAATTAAACCAATTTTAATTACCATTGCAAAAGATGGTATCATTTTGATTTCAATGTAGACAAGTTTGGTCACTCTTGTTAAGATCGATGTTTGAGTGCTGTCCAGTGTCGAAATTTGTATTTCAGTGCTTGAAATAATGGGGGATCAGCAGTCACTGAACCCGGATTTTCATGGTTGACCAAAAATCACGGCAGGGCAGCATGACTTGTCAAATATTTTCTAGAATCAAACTAATTTTCTTTTATCCCTCCCATTCTCATTGTAGAACTCTTTTAATTTTTCTGTATGATGAGAAAAACAGATTTATGTCAATGTTCTTGGCATGTAAATTCAAGCTATCAATCAAACATATTATACAAAGTCAACTATACCCATTGAACTGTTCTGCTGTTTGTATCATCACATCTGCTGTACCATTTTCTACTCAATATTGGTGGGTTGTTGCACATTTCACTTTGCACGCATATTTTCCACCTTAAATGCATTTATGTTTAGCAGGATTTTTTCTATCCGGATCACATGCTCAGTCAATCAGGTATTTATTACATGTATATGACTTTCACTTTCAAGTTGTTTACTGGTACATCAAGTTGTTCACATCATTTGTACACTAAAGCCGGCATTTGTGTCTATCATTTTTTGCGACTTTAAAGTGTGCAGCTACATTATCTGCCTCGATTCATACTGGTTGACTTCCCCTTTATGCATATATCGATATATTGAAGTGAAAATGGCTGCAACAGAAGTCACGGTCGGATGTTCATGACCTTGAATACTGATATAAAATGGTTGACCACTCAAACTTTATATCTGACCCCCATTTCACATCTGAGCGGTCACTGCCGACCTTTCTAACGTTATTTCGAGCGCTGGTATTTGGTTCAGCTGTGAGAAGACAATGTTTGAATTTGGCCTACAGGTAACTCAACCTTTTGCATTTTCAAACATTCAAAACATGTAGGTTACACCAACAATCCAACATTATCAATGCACTATATTTGCAGTCCTATTGGTTTAATGTGTTGTATCTATTGGTCTTTTGCAACAAATGCTCTTTTCTAAATGTAAAATATATAGTATGCTCAGTCTGTCTGGAAAATCCAACCTTTACTTTGTAACATTTGATTAGACATCCAGTTGTCATTTTCGATCAAAGTGTTAATTATACTTATAGGTTACTTGAAGGTTTGACTGCAGTCATAGTAACAAATACTTACACTGCAGGGCTTTCAATAGTAGCAGAGGTTGCTACAGTATGAGGTTTGTTTCCGGTTACCTCCTTGTATGAAAAAAATATTAATTTGTATATTTTGCTCTATTAAGATACCAAATAAACAAATTGGTCATCAGAAAAATGGCTTGTACTTCAATTAACAATGTCGAAAATTAATTTGGTTAATTGGAAAAATAAATGACCATGATTAAAGAATACTAGTCTCCAACCTCGTACCCAGGGTCTTATCGCGGGGCGGGAGAGGATCGGAGATGAGACCCTGGGTACGAGGTTGACTAGTCTCCAGCCAAAATACAAATGAAGTTCATATAAAAGATGTTACTGAATTTAGTTTATTTGCAAATTTTTTGTATTTCTATCAATTTAGTTAAGAAGATATGGCTAGTCGAGGTTGAAAATTTGAAGATTTTTATGCCATATTTGTTTTGAAAATATCATTCATTGAGACTGCTCTTTATTGGCAGTGGAGTTGTTTTGATGGCAATCACATAGTAATAGCTGTTGTGAGTGCTCTTTGGAGGAGAATTAGTCGAAATAAACTATTTAGTTCCTGATATGGGAATGCAGAGGAGCTTTTTAGGCATAATACGAAATAGAAGCACTCAGTGACATCATATTTGAGAAACCAATATGGAGTCGAAATTGGACTTTATAACTTACACCTGTAATTGATTTTGATTTGAATGCTGAACTTTGGAAATAAACTAAAATCAGATCTTTCACACGAACTCCACCTGTATTTTGACTGGAGTAAGAAAAGAACTGATTTTGATCATCAATTCCTGTTTCAGATTCTTACCGGCGTTCTTAGTGTTCTTGGGCGTTCTAAGCGTTTTGGCGTTCTTAGTGTTCTTGGCGTTCTTTGTCGGGAATTGTTTCGCCGCGACAAGAAACTCACAGATGTTTAGATAGTTTTAGCTTTTATTTATACAAAACACTCTCAGATCACTGCTCACATTCTAGTCCTATTTCAAGGTTCATGGTTCACTTATCACGCCACTTCGCACGTGAGAACTTACGTCATAACAACATAACATCTAATTGCGTAATGTTAAATCACGACATCTTGGCGTTTATTTACAAGCTTTACCACATTGAGTAGCATGGATACCCCACAGAGCTTATTGCTCCATTACGGGGTCCCTAAGATAAAAAACATAACTAACAGCACATTTTAACAATAAGACTAGATAGGGGACGACACAGGTGACATTTTACACATACGGATTTAAAGGTTTGCGGAATTTCGACATCGTACACGTTCTTGGCGTTCTTAGGCTGCGTTTACACTAGAGCAAAAGTATCCGGATTCATTTTGTTTTGCATCCTCATGGGAATAAAAAACAATACGAATCCGATAACTTTTGCTCTAGTGTAAACGCAGCCTTAGTGTTCTCGGCGTTCTTAGTGTTCTCGGCGTTCTTAGTGTTCTCGGCGTTCTTGGCGTTCTTGGCGATCTTAGTGTTCTCGGCGTTCTTAGTGTTCTTGGCGATCTTAGTGTTCTCGGCGTTCTTAGTGTTCTCGGCGTTCTTAGTGTTCTCGCCGTTCTTAGTGTTCTCGCCGTTCTTAGTGTTCTTGGCGTTCTTAGTGTTCTCGGCGTTCTTAGTGTTCTCGGCGTTCTTAGTGTTCTCGGCGTTCTTAGTGTTCTCGGCTTTCTTAGTGTTCTCGTCGTTCTTAGTGTTCTCGGCGTTCTTAGTGTTCTCGGCTTTCTTAGTGTTCTCGTCGTTCTTAGTGTTCTTGGCGTTCTTAGTGTTCTCGGCGTTCTTAGTGTTCTTGGCGTTCTTAGTGTTCTCGGCTTTCTTAGTGTTCTCGTCGTTCTTAGTGTTCTTGGCGATCTTAGTGTTCTCGGCGTTCTTAGTGTTCTTGGCGATCTTAGTGTTCTCGGCGTTCTTAGTGTTCTCGGCGTTCTTAGTGTTCTCGCCGTTCTTAGTGTTCTCGCCGTTCTTAGTGTTCTCGGCGTTCTTAGTGTTCTCGGCGTTCTTAGTGTTCTCGGCGTTCTTAGTGTTCTCGGCGTTCTTAGTGTTCTCGGCGTTCTTAGTGTTCTCGGCTTTCTTAGTGTTCTCGTCGTTCTTAGTGTTCTCTCTCGGCGTTCTCATAATTATTTCAATTGTTCTTGCCAACAAAATCCATTGAAGTGACTTTTTTTAAATATAAAAGAGTCTACCCCTGCAGTTACCTATTTGCTAACCACAACAACCTACTTGGAATACCTCTGAAAGCTCTGCACTGTAATTGATTTTGTGTATTTGTACTGTACAACGTACATGTATAGAACATAAAACATATCTGGATATTCGTACATTAGTACAACAAAAACCATGAAAATAATATCTAATTATAAGAATTTGCATGTTAATTATTACTATATTATACTACTGCTGTAATTTATAATTTATATATCACAATACTTGTAACTAATTTGTTGAGGTAAATAAATCTGTACATGAACTACAATACAGTAACCATTATATTTAACCACTATGAAACAGATTTAAAGAATCTGAATTAAAATCTGTATGTTTATATAGAATGTTGTGTACTGTTTAAAACACGAGCAGCAGTGTTTTATCAGGTTTAGACCTGATAAAACACGTGCTGCGAGTGTTTTGAACAACTTCAAAAACGAACCTCTTGGGACCTCCAACAATAGTGTTAATTCATTCAATTTCGAGACCTGTCAGCAATTCGACGAAAATTGTATGTCGTTGTTTTTGCTGGAAAATAATAAAATTCTACAAGCGCGTTTAAGAGCGGGTTCAAGAATCTTCAAAGACATAGAAATATAAATGGTTCGAATGGAACAAGTCAGGAACCTGTTTTGTCGAGAAAGGTTTTCTGCCTTAATTTATCACACTATTTTAACGAAGCGCAATAGCGCATATAGATAAATCAAGAGGCTTCAAGTAGCTTCGGTTTTGACTAAAAATCCCACACCGAGGAAGGCACGCTTTCAAATTTGTCAGCATGTTATAAAGTTATGATGTTCATGTATGTTTGTCCTGACTTGTTCATTGTACGTATTATACAGTGTGTATAAAAAAAACTGAACCGTCATAACATTAATTAGTATTGGCTCCGAGGTGTCTAGGGCTTTCAAGCTACTACAATACTGTAAGTTGTTTGAAAGGCATGTTAATTAATTTTATGCCGGTTCATTTTTTTATACGCACTGTATATCATATCGTATAGTTAGGTTTCTTGTTAGGTGGTTTTCTCTAGTAAATTTAAAAAATATAGGCAGGTAGCTCGTTGAAGTTTGCTTGAATCTTTTTGCTTTCTCGTATTAGGATGACAATTTTATATAAAATTTCATGTTCATTAGTTCTTTATATAAATAAATGTATAGATATTCTTTATATATATAATGATGGTAAACTACATTCAACCCCGCATCCCCCTGGGACAAATTTAAAAACCTCCCCCAGGCTTTCAAGCATGACAATATTTTATCAGATATAAAACGCCATGTACGTGATTGATTTGCCACGTCATTGGATTATTTGCTTATGAATTATTAATGAGTTTTTGAAGGTTTGATAACCAAGGGTGTACAAGTCACATCTCTGGGGTATTTCTATACTTACAGTAAATACATGTAAGTCCATTTTGCTCCTTGACTGCATGTAGTAAAAATCCACACGCTGAAGTTCAATATATTGTCACTACGATAGTCATACATGGTTTTGTTTTCTCTGCTCTTGTCGTCTTTGTTTTGGAAAAACCGGAAGTAATCACAACATTACAGTATTTCAATGTATGCATGGGGAAAAGCAATGCACTAAAGGTACAGAAGAGACACCCTCAGACGTTATACACCTGCATCAGTAAGCGGCATGTATTCTCAAGTACGCACAATAGTTCTTCCGTGCCCTCTGCAAAATTTCCACCCTGCGCATATCGTGTAATGTACCAAGGGCGGATGAAGAACTAATAGGCCTGGACTGAAGTTAAGTAATCCCAATAGAACTGTCTTTCATTTTCAGGTTTTTCTATGTGTATTAAACGTTGGTTTTCTATGTACAATTTAATAATAATAATTCAATAATAAAATATACAGTACAAAATCGATCAGGTTCTGCACTCGCACTGGCTTTTTCGTGTTCGAAGGTCGCTTCGTCGCATTTCGTTTAAATTGTTCCAGCTGATCATACAGGAACATCCGTTTCTAACAACCATTGTATGGTTTGTTCATCCAATTCAACCAGACCTATTCGGCCACAAGGCGGTTTGTAGATTGGGCAGGCAGAAATGAGGTGCTCCACGGTCTGGGGGGAGACACGCAGGGACAGGAATCGTTGTCCACGGCTCGGATCTTGTGAAGGAAGGAACCAGTCTTGCCCCACCCAGTCCGGAGACGATTCAGCCTGATCCAGGCTTGGCGCGGCAGATGGCAACCAGGCGGCTTGCTAGTTGGTTCGGGGATGAAGTTGTGCAGGAAGGTGTCTCCACCCTCTGCTCTACCCATGATGATGTCAGGGGGAGCGGGTATGACGTTCTTTCGCGAAGACGGAAAAGTGTGCACGGAGAATTCGTTGCGGGGGCGCATCGTCGTGGACGGAGGGCACTATGCTTATAATAATAATAATAATTAACTATATTTTGACAGGTTAAAACTTGGTCAGCTAAACAAAGCTGCTATAAATCAAGGACCTGTGTACAAAACTATAAAAGACTAAAAAAATAAAAGATTATGTATATGTATACAATTGGTTAACAAGACAAGTTTATAGTTACGAAATGTTTCAAAAATCGAGTATAGTTAAAAATAATTTTTGCATTGTTCCTTAAATTTTAATAAAGATGTCTCTTGCGTTAGACTAACTGGGAGTTTGTTGTACTGGACTGCTCCTTGAAATGCAAATCGTTTCCGTGCAGTTTCGGTTCTAACTTTTGGCAGGAGCAATTTTGTGTTGTCTCCACGGGTACCTTTTCCATGGGAGAGCTTTTGGAAATAGCCATCAAAGCATTGTGGGACCAAGCTGTTTAAACATTTAAAAACATCTATTACACAAAGTCTATTTCGGATATTTTCCAGCCTTGTCCAGTTATTTTTGATGTTGTTGCCATAAACAATCTTGAAGGCTCTGTCTTGTACTTTCTGAAATTTCTCAATAGAGCTGACTGAATCGCCGAGGAATAGATTATTGCAGTATAAAATGATTGGCTCTATCATCGTTTTGTAGATTGACTGTGCAACCAATGGGCTGACGTCACATCGTACACGTGATAGAAGTTTTACTCTTCTCATGGATTCTTTATACATCTTATCTTTCTGCTCCACATAGGTTAAAGACTTATCCATCTTGACTCCTAAGTATTGATACGTTTCTACTTCGTTCACCGGTTCATTTCGCATTATGATATCCATTTTCTCGGCTTTGAATAATTTCTTGGATGTACCGTATAGGATAAATTCAGTTTTTCCTTTTTTGAGATTGACGACTAGGTTGTTTTCATAGAACCAGACGGCAAGGTTTGATAAATCCGAGTTTAAATTTTCTTCAATAGTTTCCTGATTTTTACTGGATGTGAAAACCACTGTGTCGTCAGCATATAACAATATTTTACAGCTGTTCAATTGGTGGTCGATGTCATTAATCAATAGAATAAATAGCATAGGTCCCAAGATGGAACCCTGCGGCACACCACAGACAACAGGTAGACTCTCAGAACGTGTGTTATCATAGATTACACATTGACGCCTTCCAAATAAATAGTCCTCAAACCAGGTAAGTTCTTTATCTTTGATACCATAGTAAGGTAATTTGGAGAGTAAGCGACCATGATCCACAGAGTCGAATGCCTTCTTCAGATCGATAAAGGCAGCACCACAGTATTCGCCTTTGTCCATACAATTCCTTATGTGATCTGAGAAATAAGTAACTGCATGACCGGTTGATCGACCTTTACGGAATCCAAATTGGTTAGTGGAAAGTAGATGGTTTTCTTCGAGGTAGACAGATAGCTGCCTGTGAACGACACGTTCGATAATTTTTGCTAGAACAGGTAGAACAGAAATTGGTCTGTAGTTGTCCATTGATGATCGGTCTCCCGATTTAAAAATTGGTGTAATATTTGCCAATTTTTCTGCATCTGGGAAAATTGATTGTCGTAAACTTGAGTTTATAAGGATCACAAGAGGGGTAGATAGTTCTTGGGCACCGTCTTTAATAAAAGATACAGGGATATTATCGTATCCTGAAGCTGTGGATGATCTTAAACTTTTTATAATAGACAGTATATCCCGTGCAGTCACTTCCGTAAACTTAAAAACACAGCGATGTGGGTTGATCAAATCTTGAAAATTTAAATAAGTGTGAAATTTCCAAGGCTTCTCCGTTAGTGTGACATAGCATTGATGAATGGATGTTCCAATTCCAGAAAAAAATTTGCAAAAGGTATTTGCAATAATATAGTTATCCGATATATGTTTTCCTCGATCGTTAAATATCCTGTTTGGAACCTCCGTCTTATTTCGTGTTGGGTAGCATTTCTTTATTTGGTCCCAGAACTGTTTTGGCCTATTAACGTTCTCACGAAAGACCGAGCGATTATAATTTGCCTTATGCTGGCGAATACAATTTGTGACTTTATTTCTAGCTTTGCGATAATCATTCCAATCACATTCTTTACCACTCTTTCTAGCTTTTTTCAGTAAGTAATCACGCTCATTCATTATTTCTTTTATCTCATGGGTTAACCAAGGACAATCACGGCCTTTTACTTTCTTCTCTATCAAAGGGGCATGCCGATTTATAATGGTCGTCAAGGTTTGTTTGAATGAGTTCCAGCTAGACTGCACGTTATATTCATCAATTAGGGTCTCCCAAGGGATCTCACGTAAGTCAGTCTTAAATTCGTTAACATTATAATTTGTTCTAGATCGTATGTTTATCTTTCGTGGTTTGAATTTAAGACTATTCATTTTTCTCGTTATACCGATGATGTCATGATCACTGATAGAATTTGCGATTACTATGTGCTTCGGGATCCTACTTTCATGTGTGGTGCATATTATATCAATTAACGATCTTGATTTAGGTGTAATTCGTGTAGGTTGCTTGATAATTTGCTTAAGACCGTGGAGTTGGAGGATTCGCTTTATTGATTTGTGATCTGCATTTTTTAGGTAATTGCAGTTTAGGTCCCCAATGACAATAGTTTCTTTTGTTTCTTCAGATACTAAGTTATTCATCTAATTGTTCCGGAAATGAGGCGGAGTGCGTCGTTGATGATAACATCCACCAGCTTCGTGTGATGGCTGTGGGCCCATACGGGTGCGGCGTATTCTGCGGTCGAGTACACCAGGGCCAGCACTGAGGTGTGCAGAGTCGTTAAATTAGCACCCCAGTCAGTGCCAGTCAGCTTCCTTATCAGGTTGACGCGCTTACTGGTCTTCTCCGCGGCTTTCTCCAGGTGCAGGGCTCCGAAGGTAAGGCTACGGTCAAATGTGACTCCAAGATACACGGGATTGGGGTCGAATCTGAGCTTCCTCCCATTATGCATGATCATGAGTTCGTGCTTGGCTAGTCTATTAGCGAGGAGGAATGTGGAACAGACAGTCTTGGATTCACTGAGTTTCATATGCCAGCGGTGGAAATACTGGCTCACTATCTGGAGGTCGGATTCGAGGGTGTTCTCGATAGCAGCGAATGATTTGCCCGAGAAGCCGAGCGTACTGTCGTGAGGTATGTCCGCTGTATAAATATTGTAGAGGACCGGCGCAAGCACAGACCCCTGGGGGAGGCCGTTTCTTAATTTCCGCCTTCTGCTGCGTTCCCCGTTCGATGTCTCGACATATAAATACCGGTCCTGAACCATCATCATCATGAATTTCACGATTTTGATGTACGTGTCTGGTATATGATGCGGAGGAGCTTCAGATACAGGCTTCTATGCCACACGGTATCGTAGGCGGCAGTGAGATCGATGAGGACCAGTCCGAATTTCTCCTTGCGTTGGAAAGACGATTCAATGTCGTTAACGAGGCGTGTAATTTGGTCGGTTGTGGATCGGCCTTTCCTGAATCCAGCTTGGGCGTGTGGAAGGTGTAGCTCGACGACGTCGTTTATTCGAGACATGATTATACGTTCCATCAGTTTATACGTCAAGCTGAGGAGGGAGATTGGCCGAGATTGGCTCTTTGGGTCGTCGGCAGGCTTTCTGCGCTTGAGGATGGCGGTAACCTTCGCTTGCCTCCAGACTGCGGGAATGGATGTCTTGTCCAAGCAGTCCGACAGGAAGGACCTAAGCCATTCGATGGCATTGAGGCCCATGTTCAACAGCTCAGGGTGGATTTGGTCAACGCCAGGAGCCTTACCATTCCGGAGGCAGAGGATAGCGTCGAAGATTTCCTCGGTAGTCAGGTAGCCAGAGAGAGGGCTACTAGAAGGCAGAGTCTTGAGGGCCTCTTTGATGTCCGCGTTGACTTGGCGGGAGTGGGTCTTCGCCTCGGGGCTCACATCCTTCCATTTCCCGTTGTCCACAAGCACGGAGACAATGGAATTGGCGGACACCGGGCAGGGTTTCGGAGTGTTACTACGACCGGTGAGGCGGTTGATGGTTGACCAGGCTTTCCGACTTGAGTGTGTAAAGTCAATGCTGCTGATAGTTTCCTCCCAGCGAGCTTGCCGCTTCTCGCCGAGAACCCTCATGAGGATTTCGCTTTTTTCCTTCTTCTCTCTGATGTTGGCGTTGTTGTAGTCGAGGAGGGCTGCCTCACACTTGATGTCCCAGCAAGGGATATAATTATTCCTCCTGCCTCTGGGGATGGATGCCTTCGCTATGGATGCCTTCGCTGCGGTAGAGAGCATGTCAGTGAAGGAAGCGTATGCAGTAGACTTGTCTCCTGTTGGATCCAGGAGGTTCGTCGTGAGCGAATCGGTGAGCTCGGCGAACTTCGACCAGTTCGCCTTCCGGAAATTCCACCTTTTCTTGTTCAGGCTCTTTATCGCCATTTCGACTTTGTTGCGGATGATGACTGGGCAGTGGCCGGAGCGAGGGAACTTTTCCAGGACGGTACGTTCACAGGTTGCTGATACTGTATGTCTGATGACAGGAAGCACATGTCCGGGTTGCTCCAGGACTTGTGTCGCCCGGAATAAAACGTGGGCGGATTTGGGTCTCGTATAATGGCATTAAGCGGTTTACACGAAGAGAAAAATTGTCAGTAAAAGGATCTTGTTGTAGCATGTTGAAATGTTTAGAAATAATATGTGTTTTGTGGATGGAATGTTAGGATGATTGGGATGTGAAACGCCGTCGTTTGGCGCTTGCAGGTCACGTATCCCGCCATGATGAGCCTGCCAGAAAACTACTCCTCTGGTCACCAGAAGCGAAACGTCGAGTCGGAAGACCGTACATCACAATCAAGACGCTGTTGGAGAAGGCGCAATGAGGGAATGAGGATCCTGGTCACAAGGCATCGGTTGACTCAAGTCAAGTCAAGGCATACTTAGCTCTCCTTAGCCATCCTTAGCCATCCTTAGGCATACTTAGCCCTCCTTAGGCATACTTAGCCCTCCTTAGCCATCCTTAGGCATACTTAGACCTCCTTAGGCATTCTTAGCCCTCCTTTACTTAGCCCTCCTTAGCCATCCTTAGCCCTCCTTAGGCATACTTAGCCCTCCTAGCCACCCTTAGCCATCCTTAGTCCTCCTTAGCCATACTTAGCCATCCTTGGCCCTCCTTAGGCATACTTAGCCCTCCTTAGCCATCCTTAGCCATACTTAGCCCTCCTTAGCCACACTTAGCCCTCCTTAGGCATACTTAGGCATACTTAGCCCTCCTTAAGCATACTTAGCCATCCTTAGGCATACTTAGCCCTCCTTAGCCATCCTTAGCCCTCCTTAGGCATACTTAGCCTTCCTTAGGCATATTTATCCCTCCTTATCCATCCTTAGCCATCCTTAGCCCTCCTTAGCCATACTTAGCCCTCCTTAGCCCTCCTTAGGCATACTTAGCCACCCTTAGCCATCCTTAGTCCTCCTTAGCCATACTTAGCCATCCTTGGCCCTCCTTAGGCATACTTATCCCTCCTTAGCCCTCCTTAGCCATACTTAGCCCTCCTTAGGCATACTTAGCCCTCCTTAGCCATCCTTAGCCTCCTTAGACATACTTAGCGCTCCTTAGCCATCATTAGGCATACTTAGCCCTCCTTAGCCCTAAGGAGGGCTAAGGAGGGCTAAGTATGCCTAAGGAGGGCTAAGGATGGCTAGGGAGGGATAAGGATGGCTAAGGAGGGGTAAGGAGGGCTAAGTATGCCTAAGGATGGCTAAGGAGGGCTAAGGATGGCTAAGTATGGCTAAGGAGGGCTAAGGATGGCTAAGAAGGTCTAAGGAGGGCTAAGTATGCCTAAGGATGGCTAAGTATGCCTAAGGAGGGCTAAGTATGCCTAAGGAGGGCTAAGTATGCCTAAGGAGGGCAAAATATGCCTAAGGAGGGCTAAGTATGCATAAGGAGGGCTAAGTATGCCTAAGGAGGGCTAAGGATGGCTAAAGAGGGCTAAGTATTCCTAAGGAGGGCTAAGTATGCCTAAGGAGGGCTAAGGATGGCTAAGGAGGGCTAAGTATGCCTAAGGAGGGCTAAGTATGGCTAAGGAGGGCTAAGGATGGCTAAGGAGGGCTAAGTATGGCTAAGGAGGGCTAAGGATGGCTAAGGAGGGCTAAATATGCCTAAGGAGGGCTAAGTATGCCTAAGGAGGGCTAAATATGCCTAAGGAGGGCTAAGTATGCCTAAGGAGGGCTAAGGAGGGCGAAGGATGCCTAAGGAGGGCTAAGGATGTTTAAGGAGGGCTAAGTATTGCTAAGGAGGGCTAAGTATGCCTAAGGATGGCTAAGGAGGGCTAATGATGGCTAAGGAGGGCTAAGGATGGCTAAGGAGGGCTAAGGATGGCTAAGGAGGGCTAAGGAGGGCTAACGATGGCTAAGTATGCCTAATTATTGTTAAAATAGTATATGCGAGCATGACGTCACTCTTATTCGAAGTTTGGTGTATCCGTTTTAGTGCCTCGTGTTATTTTATATTGTTGGTTCTGTTGTGCAAGTGCTTTTGTCACGATATCTTTCATCTCCATTAAATGTACATATTGCCTCACAATAATGTAACTGTGCAACTTGTTGCGTAAAACCAACAGGTTATGGGCCCAGGAGCTGAAGAATGGTAAGCTTTCTTTTTATTATTGTGATGAATTTGACGATCAAATCGTGTTTTAAAAATGGCATGAAAGCGGCGTAACAAATATGGCGGAATCGAAAACTGCCACGGTTGTTCCGTTGAATGGGTCGAATTATGGGACTTGGAAAGTCCAATGTCGTATGGCTCTCATGAAAGACGGGCTGTGGAGCATTGTTTCTGGAACTGAAACAGCTCCTGCTTCATCACAAGCTAATGAAAATGCGAAGTTTGTTGGTCGTAGAGATAAAGCACTGGCGATTATTGTGCTTTCGGTCGATCCTTCGCTGTTATATTTGCTCGGAGATCCTGAAGACCCTGTAGCCGTATGGAAGAAATTGTCGGAACAGTTTCAGAAGAAATCGTGGGCGAACAAGCTGTCTTTATGAAGACGTCTAAACAATTTAAGGCTGAAAGACGGGAATCCAATGTCAAGTCATATCAAGTCGATGACTGAGATTTTCAACGAGTTAGCTGTGATTGGAGCTCCAGTGGAAGACGAGGACAAAGTTGTAACCTTATTGGCAAGTCTTCCTGAATCCTATAATATGCTTGTAACTGCGCTAGAAGCAAGCACTGCTGTTCCACAAATGGAAATTGTTACTGAGCGTCTGCTTTATGAAGAAAATAAATTGAGTGAGCGAGAAACCACTCGTAGAGTGATGATGGCCCAGGGCTCGAAGACTAATAGAGAATCTATTAAATGTCATCACTGTGGAAAGCTCGGACATATAAGACGTTTTTGCAAAGAATTGAACAAGGACAAAAACGAAAAGGACCCAAAGCAACCTTTGAACAAAGAAAATCAACTTGAAAAATCAGGTACTCGTGAGGAAAGTTTAGGACTTGTTGTGCAAGGTTTGGCTGCAAGTGCGAGTGGAATAAACAGTGAAACATGGATTGTTGACTCGGGTGCAACATGCCACATGTGCAACAACAAAGCTTTACTTGAAGAATTTGTTGAATTTGACGAGCCTGTTGATGTTATGCTTGGAGATGGGAAAGTCTTAAAAGCAGTTGGAAGTGGAGTTGTTACAGTGAACTGTAATCTTTCAAATGGTAACCAGCAAGAATGTAAACTTAACAATGTACTGCTTGTTCCGGAATTGAACTGCAATCTTCTAAGTGTATCAAAGGCAACTGAAGCTGGAAAATCAGTTAGCTTTGAAGAAGGTAAATGCAACATTTCTTGTAGCAATGGGAAAATTATTGCTAGGGCGAAGAAAGTTGGATCTCTGTACTATTTGGATTTTCAACCTATCTTAGAATGTTCAAACACTGTAGCAGATGAAAGGACTGTACTCTCAAATGAAATGTTATGGCATCAACGTTATGGACACTTGGGAGTCCAAAGTTTAAAGAAATTGGCTAATGACAAATTAGTAGAAGGTTTTAACTTCGATGCGAAGAAAGATTTGGACTTCTGTGATGCATGTACGAAAGGGAAATTACACCGATGTACATTTCCAAATACTGGTGCGAAACGAGCTAATGAGCCACTTGGTGTTGTACATAGTGATGTATGTGGAAAGATAAACACTAAGTCATCTGGTGGTGCTGAGTATTTTCTAACCTTCACAGACAAAACTCGTTATGTGTGGGTGTATCCACTAAAGCGAAAGAGCGAAGTGTTCAGTCGTTTCTTAGAATGGAAAGCGGTTGCTGAAAGATCGAGTGGCCATAAATTGAAAACTCTGAGAACTGACAATGGTGGTGAATTTACTTCAGCTGAATTTGAGAATTATTTGAAATCAGAGGGAGTAAAGCATGAGTTAACTGTGCCCCAAACTCCTGAGCAGAATGGCGTTGCTGAACGACTCAACAGGACACTTATTGAGGCTGTTCGAGCTATGCTAGCTCAAGCTAACCTAGCTCAGAAATTTTGATTGAAGCACTCGCAACTGCTGTGTATCTGCATAACCGAAGCCCAACGAAAGGGGTAGCCAACATGACTCCGTTTGAAGCGTGGACTAGCGTGAAACCGGATGTCAAACACCTGCGAAGCTTTGGATGTACTGTGTATGCGCATATTCCAAAGGATGAGAGAAAGAAGCTTGATCCAAAAGCAAAGAAATGTGTACTTCTTGGCTATGGAACAGAAACCAAGGGATATCGTTTGTATGATCCTCAGAGTTCGAGAGTTATTTACAGTCGCGATGTTAAGGCAAAATATGCCTAAGGAGGGCTAAGTATGCCTAAGAATGACTAAGGAGGGCTAAGGAGGGCTAAGTATGCCTAAGAATGACTAAGGAGGGCTAAGTATACCTAAGGAGGGCTAAGTATGCCGAAGGAGGGCTAAGTATGCCTAAGGAGGGCTAAGGAGGGCTAAGGATGGCTAAGGATGGCTAAGGAGGGCTAAGTATGCCTAAGGAGGGCTAAGTATGCCTAAGGAGGGCAAAATATGCCTAAGGAGGGCTAAGTATGCATAAGGAGGGCTAAGGCCTGTATTCTAAAAGCACACTCACACTTGAGTGGCATTCCAGTGAGGAGCACTGAAGTGGGTTGAAGTGTGAGTGAGAGTGGAGTATGAGTGTGAGTGGCCACTCACCGAGGGAGCACTCACCCTTGAAAATATTAGGCTGATTTGTATTCAAAGAGCTCACTCGAGTGTGACTTGCTGGAGTGTGGGTGTGATCGTGATGTATAATTAATGATAGAGGGTATATAAACGAGTGACACTGTTGTAGACGTGTCAATGCATGCGTACGGCGTTCCGCATCAATATGGCTGAAGGTAGACAATATTATTCGCCATTGGAAAAGGTCCTGTTAACAGAATTAGTTCGAAAGTACAAAGACCTTCTAGAGAATAAAAATAATGATTATAAAACCATACAACAGAAAAATAACACGTGGGAAACGTTATCCGAACAATTCAATTCCCAGTCCGGTGTGAAGAAGAGGGATGCGAAGCAGCTAAAGAAGTGTTGGGAAAATATAAAGGCCCGCGCCAAAAAAACAGCTGGCGAAAGAGAAGAGGGATGTGAAGTTGACGGGTGGCGGTCCCTCAACGTCGAAACACGACGATGAAGCTGCGGTCGTTGCGTCTATCATTCCGGCCCAAATTGACAGCTTAAGTAATATGTTTGATGACGATAATTGTGAAAGAGGTAAGACAATGCCAACGCGTTATGCATGCCGGTGTTGTACAATTGCATAATCAGATCAATTCGTTTGACATTTCGGAACAACACATGCCCATCCGTACATAACATCGCATTTACGTTATCTGCTTTTAAATGTATAGACAGCGATCGCGACGACGAGGAGACGAATGTACAGGTTCCAACTACAGGTACAGCCACTCCAGCGACCGAAAATGCATTGCCGCCATCGAGTGTCGTTGACGCTGCCCTCGCACCATCCTTTACCAACAAATCACCAATATCCGCAGCCCAAGCACGATGCTTGGCGATGCAAACCCAGCAGCATGAAGCAGAGATGGAACTGCTGGATTTAAATAAAAGGAATCTAATAATTGCACACAAACGAAAGATGGAGGTGCTAGACGCAGAACTGCAATATTGGGATATGATGAAACAGTCAATACAATCCACACAAGAGGAAGTACATAAACCAAACACACGGACGAGGAAGCAACATTTACGACAAAACATAACCTAATAAACTACATAATGATTGTACGAGTATATTTGATTGCGTGTTCCTCCCATTATGAAGTTATGTAATAACACAATACGACAACAATCATGTTGTTCGTATCTCCCATGTTGATGTATATTAATTGCGTTATCTATGTGAATATGTTATTCATAGGTTACGTAAAATGTTGCAGTATCAGGGCGTCTCGTACCGCATTGCCCAAACGTCGTTCACCAGCTTGCATGTCATATACCTGTACTTCGTCCCCATCCGGCCGAACATCGTCTGGTTCATCGATGGGGTCATTGCGCCGTCGTATGAAGTTGTACAGAGCAGCGGTAGCAACAATTATAGTTAAGCACGTTTGCAATTTGATGCGAAGGGTCGTCGAAAGACAAGGAAATAGCCGTTTCCATACTCCAAACATCCGTTCCACTGTGTTGCGTGTACGTATCTGCGCTACATTATACCTGCGTTGCGGTCGCGTTTGCGGAGCAATTACTGGTGTCATTAGATATGGGCGGCATGGATAACCGCTATCACCAAGTAATATACCCTGGATATCACCACGTTCAAACTGTGCACATATGCGACTATTGTCGAATATTCTGGCATCATGTACGCTACCTGCCCAACGAGCGACAATGTTTAACATTTCTAAATGTGGACCGGCGCCGCACACCACTTGAACATTTATCGAGAAGTATCCTTTACGATTTCTAAATAGTTCAGCATTGGCACCCCCCGGGCAACGTATTTTGATATGTGTACAATCAATTGCACCCACAACATTTGGTAATGCACACAGTCGCCAGAAATCAAGTTTCACTTGATCCAAACCATCACCTTCAGGAAATGTTATGTAATTGTTCCTTAAGCGTGCGATTGCCTCCGATACTCGCTTTATTATTCGACTTGCTGATGGCTGCGATATCTCACACAAATCTCCGCATGCTAGCTGGAATGTACCCGTGGCGTAGAACCTGAGTGTCAACAGCAGTTGTATATCTGCGGGAATGGGCTCTCCTCGGTCGTTGTGTGCTGATATTTCTGGCCTAATTATATCCAGTAAGTCGCGAAATCCAGCCTTAGTTAGCCGGTATCTGCATCGAAACTGTTCGTCGTTATATTTCCCATAATCAAAGATATATGGTCCTCTCCTGTCTCTGTTGTTTCCTGGGACATTGTCCAGTACTTCTAACCTTCGTAGCCACCTGTCCGCCATCTTTGCATCCCTACGTACAAAGTACGTGTCACTGAGTGCAGCTCAAGGGACGTATACCTCTCACTCACACTTCACTCATATTCTGCGCTTCACTTGAGTGTGAGTGGTGTCGTTGAATGGTTGGAGTGTGAGTGTAGCATTATACTCAGTGAGTGTGAGTCAGTGGACACTCATTGAGTGGTGAGTTGCACTCATTGAGAATGCGCGTCCACTCATTGAGTGTGAGTGTGAGTGCGCTTTTAGAATACAGGCGTAAGTATGCCTAAGGAGGGCTAAGTATGCCTAAGGATGACTAAGGAGGGCTAAGTATACCTAAGGAGGGCTAAGTATGCCTAAGGAGGGCTAAGTATGCCTAAGGAGGGCTAATTATGCCTAAGGAGGGCCATAGTTAATGGGAGGGCTAAGTATGCCTAAGGAGGGCTAAGTGTACATAAGGAGGGCTAAGTATGCCTAAGGAGGGCTAAGTATACCTAAGGAGGGCTAAGGATGGCTAAGGAAGGCTAAGGATGGCTAAGGATGGCTAAGGAGAGTAAAGAGGCTTAAGAATATACATGGTTACATAGTTATTATCCCCTTGCCCGGCGCGAAGCGCCGGCCGAAGGGCGAGGGTGCTAATATCGACCGGCGGTTAGTCCCTCATCACGGGGATCCTAGCGTTTTCAGTCTCACATTCAGTTTGCTTGTTATCCCCTCGCCCGGCGCGAAGCGCCGGCCGAAGGCCGAAGGCCTGAGGGCGAGGGTGCTAATATCGACCGGCGTTTAGTCCCTCATCACGGATTCCAGGTGTAATGTAGAGTCACTTTCAGTTTCCTTGTATATATATATATATTCAGGATCAACGTCGATCATGCGCGGCATTAAAAAATTTGGCCCTGGTAACGAGATATAGACAGAAGCTGATTGGTAGACCTGAGCCTCTGCATTTGAATTAAAATTTAAATTGCAACCGTCACATGATTGCGAATGCAAAAATTGAAACGGTATTGAAACGGTTTTTTGGTGCGTTAAATTTGGCGTAATTTAAATTTAAATTGACGCCAGCGCGACAAACCGCTTTCCGGAAGAAGCCGCCATTGACGGCGAAATTTATATTGCCATAAAAACCTACTAGCATCCGATGATTTTGTGAGGAAATGGCAATGTTTGTTTGTAACAAACATTACTATAGATATTATCTGCTGATTTCAAGCCGAAACTGTAGTGTTGAAGGACAAGATAATCAAAGACAGACACAAGTAAAAGGTAAAAGACTATTATAATTATGTACATTGTGATTGTCACCGACTCACCGGTCTGTGTTGAGCAATTAATTTGCCTTTTCTGCATAGTTTTTTTTTGGTTAGGGTTAGCAATTTGGTTAGGATTAGGGTTAGGTTTAGGATTTTGATGATATTTACCCGCATTTCGTTGAATTCTAAGAGACTATAGCGTCGTACGGCTACCGTACGAATAGCCATTACCTTCGGCTTCAGTTCAGTTCAGTGCTTCACTTTATCGTTTAACTTTTTGACTTGACTCGCTAATTTTAATGTTATTTAAATATTGTACACTGTATTGTGTATTTGCTCCAAGCTCCGAAATCTAATAGACACATTTTGAAATACTTAACAGAGAGATTTGGGAAAATTTGAAGGTGTGTAATGTTTTGAATTTTCAAAACATATATGTATAATATTTTGACAGTTGGAATTAAATCCATGCAACAATGGCCAGTCCTAGTCTGTTTAAAATATTATATACCATTTGTTCTTTATAATACTGCTGAATAGTAAGTGTAGTACAAATTTTGGAATTGCATGTACAGTATGTTTATTATTTTTGTGTACCTCAAGTTATAAATACTATATGTTTGATAATTAGCCTATATATACAGTAGTTTAGGGTGAAAAAACATGCATACTATTGCTGTGTTTATATGACCTGGGCCTGGCCTACAATTTTGTAGCAATAAACAAGCATTACTATGTATACTTGTCAGTGTTAATACTTAATATATACACTGCTGTAGTGAATAAGGGAGAGCTCGGGGTGAAACAGACAATACAGTACATGGATGATTGTCAAGCAAGCTCATATCCTCAGAAAAATTATTGTGTGTCCGGACAGGGATAACTTTCTGATTTCCAGTGAGATGCTCTGACCATTGAGCTACCAAGACTCAGATGGTGAGTGAACGTTACATTGATGTACTGATTCTATTGATATAACAGCAGTGTATATATTAACACCCAATCATTAGTCATTACTGAAATATATAGTAACTGCTGTGCATAGGCAGTACATATATCATTAGAACCAGTGCATCATTGTAACGTCTCTCCATCTGAATCGCGATGGCTCAATGGTTAGAGGCCGTCACTGGCAATAAGAAGGTTATCATTTTTTCAACCAGGAATATTATGTTTCTGACGATATGATCTTGACGTCCATGTTTTGTATACTGGCATGTATTCCATATATAATCTGTGTTTACAGTACTCCATCTATAGTACTACAGTATAGTACACAATGCCATATATATGCTTTGTTACATGGCAAATATGGTATCTGCAATCTGCATTAGGCATTATTATTAGTAGTATTATTGTCAATGCATTATTATTATTAGTATTAATAATAATAATAATAATAATAATAATAATAATAATAATACAATAATAATACAATAATATTTATACAGGATAGCCGGGTCTTGTTTTCTAACAAATTACAGTTGTTACAAATTTCAACACATATTCATCAATGTACAGTTCAATGTTACAAAAACTAATTTTAACTCAAAAGTTGTATATCCTTCACATATATTTGGCAATAGATGATGGTGCTATAACATATATGAACAGATTAATTGAAACATGGAAAATAGCTCTTTAGTGGTAGATATGATGTTAAAATGCCATGGAATTTCCTAACTAGCATTACACAATGTAACTTGCTTCTAAAACAAGAGGTACAACACTTGGGATTTCTATTGACCAATCAGTTTCAAGTCCCGACTTAGGAAAGATCAGTTTCCCTGACATGCCTAGAGACCTCTGATTATGACCATCAATATTTAGTTATCCATATTCCTGCCAGCTCCACATCACAGTAGTCGAATGTGGGTAGAATTATCAACTTACTGTTACTAAATACTGCATTGATTATTTTGTGAGTCATCAATATTGTGATAAAAGTAATTTCTTTCTTAGTGATTGATGGTAGAAACAGCAGTAGACCCCCACTATTCTGTTGCTGCACTCAAAAATTAAAAAGTTTGGACTGCATGTATTTATTTTGATGTCCTATGAAACAATTAAGTTCAGACAATACAAAGCTGAGAGATATTGTCCACTGAAAATTTATTTAGTTTGGCAAATGAAGTGGCTATTAATCTAATTGAAGTAATTTAGAACCAGAAGAAGTACTGTACTGTAAGTTTCAAACAGCAATTGGGCGAGGGGTTGTTGCGTATACGTATTTCTAGTATATATATATATATAGGGCTCCGCTCGAAACGTCAGTATCTCGTCACTAAATTCTTGGCAGTTTACCACCTTTTCACTTTGCTATATATATATATATATATATACACATATATATATATATATATTCAGGATCAACGTCGTCGATCATGCGCGGCATCGGAAAATTTGGCCCTGGTAACTAGATATAGACAGAAGCTGATTGGTAGACCTCTGCATTTGAATTAATATTTAAATTGAAACCGTCACATGATTGCGAATGCAAAAATTGAACGGTATTGAACGGTTTTTTTTGGTGCGTTAAATTTGTCGTAATTTAAATTTGAATTGACGCCAGCGCGACAAACCGCTTTCCGGAAGAAGCCGCCATTCGCCGACGGCGAAAGTTTATATATGCTATAAAAACCAGCATTCCTTCACAAAATCATCTGATGCAGTTAACAAACATTACTATAGACATTATCAGCTGATTTCATGCCGAAACTGTAGTGTTGAAGGACAAGATAATCAAAGACAGGCACAAGGAAAAGGTAAATAAATTAGTATTCTCAAACATGACTAATAATTGGTTAGCTGGAAAATACGGAGTCGGAGTGCCGGAGTACGGAGTGCCGGAGTGTGGAAAAGACGGAGTGTGGAATGGAAAACACGGAGTGTGGAAAACACGGAGTGTGGAAAACACGGAGTATGGAAAACACGGAGTATGGAAAACACGGAGTATGGAAAACACGGAGTCTGACGTTTGTTGTCAGCGTGGAGTATGGAAAATAAGGAGTCAGCTGTGTACTGGTCTGGTCTTTGGGAGAGAGGGGTGCCAAGAGCTTCTAGCTTCCAGCATTCAACGCGTGTAAATACCGTTCGTATGCCGTTCGGTAAGCGTTCGAACGGTTTGATAAACCGTTTCAAATTATATAACAAACCTTTCGAATGGCTATTAAACTGGAACCTGTCGAACTGATTCAAAGCGTTTAAATGCCTGGTCCAAAGAGTTTAAACGCTTTGTTTTTAACGTTCGAAATAATCGAACACTACTCACTGACAGTCTGCAGGACGCACACCGTTCGGAACGCTTGCAGTTTGCTTTCCTGTACTGGTTTCCGGTACTTTTAATAAATGAGTTTCAAACGCTATTGCATAATAATATGCGTTGTTCTCTTTATTCTTTTGAGCTCTTCGTTTTGGTAAATTATTTTGGTCATACATACATTGTTATTGAATGAATCGAGAGCCTGAAAATGGTTCCTTTTCAATGTGAAACGTGCGACTACAGTTTGACACATTTGATTGATATGTTCACATTTAGCACGGTCAAAAACAAAGGGAGTTCGTAGCCTCCTAGTTTTAAAGCCGTTTTTAAGCCGTTAGTGCAAGCGTTTCGCAAAAACATTATCGATCATACACGGGGTCTCTCGATTCATTCAATAACAATGTATGTCTGACCTAAAGAATTTACCAAAATAGAGAACAACGCATATTATTATGCAATAGCGTTTGAAACTCATTTATTAAAAGTACTGGAAACCAGTCTCCGGCTTGTCGGGCAGACGAACAGGAAAAATAAAAAAAACATTCGAATCTGATATTACAGACCTTACAGCTCAATTCGAAGATTGGTAGACCGTATCTTATCAAAACATGTTGTTTTAAATACTTTACATTTACAAACTGCAACCTATAATATCAATAGTAATCTTCCATTGTAAACATTAAACGAGATCGCCTAAACGAGATCGTGGGAAAGTCATTCTTAGAACAGGGGGGAGTTGGTCATCATTTCGAAAAAAACTTTTTCTCATGATATATATCCTCATAAAAATTTTTTGAAATAATAAAATTCGAAATAATTCTAAATATAAAATTGAGAGTATTTGCTGACTCATCAAAGTAGAATGAGTAGAGTACTTCCTTTTTTACTTACTGCATGCCTAAATTACTAAATGTCTAAGGATCGAGTCTCGGATATATAAAGAGTCGGCTGACTAGCGTCCGTACGTTTTAGTCGAGCGTTTGATAACCCAGATGAGATAACCCAAAGTCGTTTTATTCGGGGGTTAATATTAACAATAAATAAATTAAACGTTTTTGCTGTTATTTACAGCATAACGCAAAAGTTTTGAATAATATTTATTGTTTAAGGTCTGTAATATCAGAATTGAATGTTTTTTTCCTAGGTAGATTTATTGTTAAAAAGGACATATTTTTCCTGTTCGTACCCGCTATCTGCTACCCACCACCCGCGTTTTAGCCCCGCCGTGTCAAGCAAGCTCTCTGTTTTGAAATGAGGGAAGTTCTCGAAATCTAACGATTTGAATGGATGAATTTTGAGCAAAGCGTTCATACCGTTTAACTGCAAGCGTTCAAACGGTCTGCGTCCAGACTGTCAGTGAGTAGTGTTCGATTATTTCGCATTTAAACGCTTTGAATCAGTTCGACAGGTTCCAGTTTAATAGCGGTTTATCAAACCGTTCGAACTCTTACCGAATGGCATACGAAGGTCACAGACTCCTTATTTTCCATACTCCACGCTGACAACATACGTCACATCGACTCCGTGTTTTCCATACTCCGCGTTTTCCACACACCGTGTTTTCCACACTCCGTGTTTTCCACACTCCGTGTTTTCCACACTCCGTCTTTTCCATTCCACACTCCGTCTTTTCCACACTCCGGCACTCCGTACTCCGGCACTCCGACTCCGTATTTTCCAGCTAACCAAAACGAACCATTTTTCTCTCGATTCATTCAATAACAATGTATGTCTGACCAAAAGAATTTACTAAAATGAAGAGCTCAAAAGAATAAAGAGAACAACGCATATTATTATGCAATAGCGTTTGAAACTCATTTATTAAAAGTACTGGACACCAGTCTCCGGCTTGCGGGCAGGTTTACGAACAGGACAAATAGTACTACGTAGGAAAAAACATTTGAATCTGATATTACAGACCTTACAGCTCAATTCGAACAATTGGTAGACCAAACTGCAACCTTTAATACATATTAAAAAAACTGACATAAAACGTTTAAATAATAAAAAGTAAAAACACATTTGGCGCCCCATAGTAATCTTCCATTGTATTTAAAAACATTAAACGAGATCGTGGGAAAGTCATCAACCAAACGAGATCGTGGGAAAGTCATTCTTAGAACAGGGGGGGAGTTGGTCATCATTTCGAATAATAACTTTTTCTCATGATATATCCTCATACATTTTTTTTGTAATAATAAAATTAGAAATAATTCTAAATATAAAATTGAGAGTATTTGCTGACTCATCAAAGTAGAATGGGTAGAGTACTGTACTTCCTTTTTGATTTGCTGCATGCCTAAACGAGTCTCGGATACAATATTAGGCTGACTAGCGTCCGTTTTAGTTGGGCGTTTGAAACCCAGATGACCCAAATTCGTTTTATTCGTAGGTTAATATTAACCAAAAAAATTAAAAGTTTTTGCTGTTATTTACAGCATAACGCAAAAGTTTTGAATAATATTTATTGTTCAAGGTGGTAGATTTATTATTAAAAAGGACATATTCCTGTTCGTACCTGCTACCCGCCCGACCTGCGACCCGCGTTTTAGCCCCGCCGCACGTGGGAAGTTCTCGAGTCGAAATCTAACGATTAATACCGTTCAACTGCAAGCGTTCAAACGGTCTGCGTCCAGACTGTCAGTGAGTAGTGTTCGATTATTTCGCATTTAAACGCTTTGAATCAGTTCGACTGGTTCCAGTTTAATAGCCATTCGAACGGTTTGTTATAAAATTCCAAACGGTTTATCAAACCGTTCGAACGCTTACCGAACGGCATACGAACGGTATTTAGTATATTTACACGCCGTTAAATGCTAATGAGCATGGCACCCTCAGACTCTTTATTTTCCATACTCCACGCTGACAACATACGTCACATCGACTCCGTGTTTTCCATACTCCGCGTTTTCCACACTCCGTGTTTTCCACACTCCGTGTTTTCCACACTCCGTGTTTTCCACACTCCGTGTTTTCCACACTCCGTGTTTTCCACACTCCGTGTTTTCCACACTCCGTCTTTTCCACACTCCGGGACTCCGTACTCCGGCACTCCGACTCCGTATTTTCCAGCTAACCGGGACATGCGCAGAACGGAGTGGACGGCACCTTTAAGCTTGATGCCATTAAGCAAATATAGTCACGCGAGCGACTTTCTAGCTCATTTTGTTTTAGGTTACCCAGACAGGTTGCCCAGACAAAGTACTTCTGTTATTATCAAGCTATAACACTTGCTAAGAAACACAAGCTGTGAGAAAAACTGCTATCAAAGTGTTGCCAGGCCAACTGAGTCGGTCCTAATTTTTGAGAAAATAGCGCGGAGGCGGCGACTCGCACGCAAGATACACGTCTCGTATGAGTAATAAAACGTGTTATGCTGCGTTTGCAATAGTGTGTAGAAGGTCTAAGAGTGAAAGGGCCTTCGCTCGAAACATGTTCGAAACGTATGGTCTGCCGGGAAACTCGGCAAACTTCAAAGCGATTTGTTCGTATAATGTCCACTGCGCGTTAAAATGACGTGTTCTGCGTACAATATACATTTGCATTTATATTTACACTTGCAAATTCGTTATACTGAATTCCCCAGCCTGATATTATGAATTGAAATAAGATTTATCCGACGCACTATTTTCATAGAATAGTCAAATGAATATGAGCTCTCAGCTGGAACTAATCAGAAATATTATGAATATAGAAATTCGCTTCGCGCGAAAATATTCGCCGGCCCAAGTGGAAAACCGCCCTAAGCGTCGAATCTCCACAAGGCGGAAAATAAAATTTTCCTTTGTTATGTGAGATATCGCGTGGAACTAATTTTTAAAAAGACAAAAGGAAACGTCGAGTACAGTATGAGCACAGAATATGAGTATGCGTGCACAGAAGGGGACAGAAGCGTTCCTGAGCGCACGGCCCGAGCTAATTGCTGGCAATTATTGTAAACACCGTATTGTAAACACCGTATTGCAATTCATTTATGAGTGATATGCCAAATAAAAGCAAATATAACCTATTCAAATCTTGAGAAATAGTTGTAAATCACAACAGTTAGTCCTTCAAATGCAAGGGCAGTGGGTGATTTTAGAAATGTTGATCGAAAGGCAAAGTTGTCAAGTAAATGACTTTGAGACAAGACATAATAAAAGAGATTTAATTGCTAACGTTTCGTTGCTTGCATCTAAATTCTAAACACCCTAATATTCAACAGTACTCATGAACTTGAAACCAGCGCTTCACTTCCGTTCTTAGATATCAACTGATAACTCGAACAAACGGATCTCTCTCGACGTCTGTTCATCACAAACGTACCTGTACTGGGTTATTTACTAACTTTAACAGCTACATTCCCATTTCTTACAAAAGAGGTCTTATTCTCTCAATGATTTCTCGTTATTAAAACAGATTTTCTCTCTCAACGGTTATCCTGTTTCTTTCTTGGACAACTGCACAATGGGCCTTCTTAGATAAGGTATTTTCACCTAACCAAACGATGTCTTCATGTTCTAAACAAACAATTTATTTTTGTCTCCCTTTTACTGGAACTCACGACTTCGCAAACGGGTAAGGATAAAACGCGGATGACGGATGGCGGATGAGAAAAAGCGGATAGAGGATAAAACGCGGATGAGAAAAGGCGGATAGAGGATAAAACGCGGATGAGAAAAGGCGGATAGAGGATAAAACGCGGATGAGAAAAGGAAAGTATAGGTCTGTGTCTAGAAATTTAGAATGAATAGTCAGTCTCGCAGACTCTCCACTGCGGTCGACTATAATATTATTCAAACCGCGCTAATGTAATTGTTGTTGTTTCCGAACACATGAGTTTACACAGATATCATTCAACTATATTCCAGGCGTCATTCTATAAGCAAGAAAATCTGCAATAAAATTAAAATCTGAAGTAAATTAAGATTGAAGCTTCGGCCACGAGTAAGCTACGGTGGCCCACAAGTGCAACACCGATAATTAATCAAACATCAAATTCAAATCGCTCACATCAAATTCAAATCGCTCACATCAAATTCAAATCGCTCACATCAAATTCAAATCGCTCACATCAAATTCAAATCGCTCACATCAAATTCAAATCGCTCACATCAAATTCAAATCGCTCACATCAAATTCAAATCGCTCACATCAAATTCAAATCGCTCACATCAAATTCAAATCGTTCACATCAAATTCAAATCGCTCACATCAAATTCAAATCGCTCACATCAAATTCAAATCGCTCACATCAAATTCAAATCGTTCACATCAAATTCAAATCGCTCACATCAAATTCAAATCGCTCACATCAAATTCAAATCGCTCACATCAAATTCAAATCGCGGAAATCGCGCGTTGTGAACGAACGCCTCTATATATTGTTGTTATATCTGCCGGACGAATAGACACTTCGTTATAAAATTCCGTCGCCGTGTAAACGAGACATGAAAAATCTTCACCTGTGTGAACTACTTCGCCCGAAACAGCACTAGAATACAATTATTATTCAATATATTCATACGTTCCTCGTGTTGTGGTCAATTATATTCAAACCTGTCAAGCGATATTTTGATTTACGACGCACAAAGGCATTCGAACCGTTCAAATCTAATTTTGTTAATGATGATTTTTTGACTTCCTATTAACTTAAAATATTTTCACTAGCAGATACAGTATTCAATGACGTGGTATCGAAATTTCAATCCCATTGGAACACTCAATCCCCTCAAAAGAAATAGTGTCGATTTCTTTTGTTTTGAAAAGTCGAGTCGATCCGGCATTGTAATTAAAGCCGATCGAATTTTCGATTCGCTTCATGTAAACACAGAAATGGTTGAAACCCTAGCTTCATCAGAGATATAGGCTCTTTCTAGTTTCTGCCATGCTATACGCGACTGACGCACTGCAATAAACAATAATGATCGGGGAAAACGGTTTAGGAATTAAAACGGACACACGCTCTCCGCAATCATTATATTTTCGTAATACTATCACATTCATTAAGATTCGACGAGGATTCGCTGCAAACGGCGCCACGAGTGCAGTATAAGTCGAACATTACTTGAATTAGGTTTTGGACGGCGAAAGCACAACGTTGCACTTTCAACTGCGAATCTCTTGCGCGAGTGTATTCTTGTCAATAGGACATGAAACAGACAAAGAATGAAGCCAAACATGAAGATCTATTTTGCTTTTGGTGCCCTCTCTATATTTTAAACTAAACGCTTTCCATGTCGGAAATAGTCGGAACCCAAGCCGTTTTCACACACGCTAATGTGTATCGACCGCAAACCGAACCGCAAACCGAACCGTAACCGAACCGCAACCTAACCCCAACCGAACCGCAACCGAACCCTAACCTAACCCCAACCGAACCGCAACCTAACCCCAACCGAACCCCAACCGAACCCCAACCTAACCCCAACCGAACCGCAACCTAACCCCAACCGAACCGAACCGCAACCGCAGTGTTAGGTTATTTCTGAGCAGTACTGTATGTGTGCGTTTTACAAAGCATATTATATGGCAGACAATGTGAATAAGTTGTTTGTGAAGATATGACCACGGGATTTTACCGTAGAACGAGGCAACAACACATTAGTCCTAATCCCTAACACTAACCCGAACCTTAATCCTAACCCTATTGTGTTATTAACTGAAACATAACGCAAACGGGATTTTTTAAAGAACGAAGCATACACGAACAGACTAGAGGTTGATCAAAAGTGATAATATACAGTATACAGTTTTGAATATAGATATACATGTCAGAATGTATATTGTGTTATAGTGTATAATGTATACACTATATACACAATATACACTATATACAGACTAGAGGTTGGTCAAAAGTGATAATATACAGTATATACAGTTTTGACTATAGACATGTATATTGTGTATATAGTGTATATGTATACACTATATACACAATATACACTATATACAGACTAGAGGTTGATCAAAAGTGATAATATACAGTATATACAGTTTTGACTATAGACATGTATATTGTGTATATAGTGTATATGTATACACTATATACACAATATACACTATATACAGACTAGAGGTTGATCAAAAGTGATA
Organism: Chrysogorgia sp. JL179-B06; assembly: GCA_035772405.1. NCBI lineage: Eukaryota > Metazoa > Cnidaria > Anthozoa > Scleralcyonacea > Chrysogorgiidae > Chrysogorgia > Chrysogorgia sp. JL179-B06. The sequence continues at coordinate 971,439 of JAYKKM010000360.1, read as the reverse complement.
ATATACAGTATATACAGTTTTGACTATAGACATGTATATTGTGTATATAGTGCATATGTATACGCTATATACACAATATACACTATATACAGACTAGAGGTTGTTCAAAAGTGATAATATACAGTATATACAGTTTTGACAATAGACATGTATATTGTGTATATAGTGTATATGTATACACTATATACACAATATACACTATATACAGACCCTTGTTCAAAATGATAATATACAGTATATACAGTTTTGACTATAGACATGTATATTGTGTATAGTAATTGAGTTTATACAGTTAAGTATATGTATACACAATATACAGTATTTATATACAGGTGTATATTGTGTATATTCTGCAATACCGCGGCTTAGTGGGACTGCTATAGTGATGATCTATCATACGATCTGACGTGTCGCCGCACGGTGTTCTTTTCCGAGCACTTTGTGACCAGCTGCACAGGGAGGTTGAAAGCAGTGACATCGTAGTCGTGTTTATATCATGTAAGTTTGTTTGCTTGTTAATATGGCTTTTAAGTTACCTACTTTGAAGACGGTTTCACGCAAGTTGAATGTGGATTTGCCGTCATTTGAATTCGAGAATTTAAAAGCGAAAGAAGTGATTGGTCATGGGGCTTATGGAGTGGTTTACAAAGGGAAGTTTGGTGACAGTGGTGGTGAAAAAGGTCCTTAGTGAGTCGGCCGATGACCAAGATTGCCTACTAAAGGAGGCTAAACTCATAAATTCAATGACACACAAGAACATTGTTGCATTCAAGGCCTTCAGCAATTCACCATGTGCAATCATGTTGGAGTATCTTTGTTTCGACTTCGCGCCGTTCGAAATTATGACCAAACAAGTAAGCAACTTGGCTGATTTTTTAAAATTACATGGACCAAATTGATGGTTTCGTTTCTTTCGATGAGAAAATGATGCTAAAAATTGCCAAGATATAGTAGAAGGTCTGGCATATTTACACGTAAAGGAGACCGTGCATCGTGACCTAAAGACAAAGAACATCTTGGTCAGTAACCAGCATTATTGCAATGTGGTCGACGAAGCAAAGAGAACAGATATATTTGCGGAGAACCCAATAGTTCGGTAAGTTGGCCGATTTTGGAGAGAGCAGATCCAAACAAATACAAACAGCAATGATCCATTCAAGCACAAAGAGGGTTAACAGGTTAGTACGAACTATCAAGGACTAAAAATTATAGTTCGGTTTATACACCACATGCAAAAAACATCGAGGACTGGGAACAAGTTGCAATATTCTTTTATGTGCATATAAATTAGCCGAGCCTCGACCTTGTTTAAATTATTTTGAATTATAAACACCATGCAGCTGGTCACAAAGTGCTTTTATCGATACTGCGGCGACACGTCAGATCGTATGATAGATCATCACTATAGCAGTCCGTATAGAATTAGTTTGAGTTTACCATTTTGAATATATCTTAACTAGAGATACTGTATCAAGTTGCCCCTTTTGTGATATTTTTTGCTGCCGTAGGCAGCACACTAATCTTGACATGGGTTATCTATGTCTCGTGCCCAGACCTCTTTCCGCACCTATGTATAGTCAACGAGATCTCGATATATGTAAAAATTTCCTAGGTGGATGTTCAGTTTTATGACGTTTTGTGACGTAGTTTAGTTTGCGTTCACATACTCCAGAGGGTTATTCGTTTTCACGGAAGTTGTACGGAATTAATGTTCGGAACTTGTCAACGCCACCACGAACATGGTATTTTCTGATCACGCAACGCCATGAGGTTCTCGAACAATTTCAAATTTCAATTCATTTCAGTTTTTCAAGGTAAGACGACTAAGATAGTTCTGACTTAGTTTTTCTTGTTTGTCTCGTGTGTACACGCAACTCAAATCAAACGAAGTCATTGTGCTCGTTAAAATCAAACCTAGCGAAGCGGTGACATTTGACAGTTCTCGCCAAAGACAATACTCAATATTTACAAACGAAGGTTTGTGCCTGTTGCTCAACAAACTTACATCTGTGCAGAGAAAAACCTTGTCATTATTTTACCTGAAATGGGAGTGACAATCGATCAATATCCTGCCCGAATTGGTGGACACAACAACGTAAGAATCAAACAGGATTCAAGACCACTCGAAGAATAGAAACAGGATTCAAGACCACTCGAATAAAGAGATATAATCTTTTCTGGAACAACATTGATGTTAATTCAGTTGGTTGTAACAACCAGTATGCAAATTTTTAAACGATTTACATATTCAGTCATAACATGACCAGTTGCTACGGCCAGTTTTGCTACTGGTAACAACTATGGTATTACTAATATTGATGCAAATATTTTACTTCAGTGTATATTTATATTTTCCAACAGCAAGTGATAGTGAATATCATGTTACAATGTGTATGTTATTGTTGCTCTGTTGTTGAGAATGGCAAATGATGTCGAAGAAAATCCTGGTCTCACAATATATGATGTTGTTCAACCTCGTACCCAGGGCATTTTGCCTCCACGGTGGAAGGTCGGCAAAAATGTCCCTGGGATTGGCTGGTCCATTCTATAATGCGATTGACTTGTCATAAAACTCCAATTAATTCAGCCGAGTATAATTTATTCATCTAAATCTGAATGCTGTCTTTAAATTGTACAGCAAATTAGAAGTGATAACTTTCACTACATTGGATATATGCTTCTTCATACCTTTTGTAAGAGATAACATGGATGTATGGTAAATTATTAATCTTGTTAGCTGCTTTTATGCCAACAAATGCTGACATGAACAACTCTGATTATTTTTCAATCTGAATGCTGTCTTTAAATTGTACAGCAAATTAGAAGTGATAACTTTCACTACATTGGATATGTGCTTCTTCATACCTTTTGTAAGAGATAACATGGATGTATGGTAAATTATTAATCTTGTTAGCTGCTTTTATGCCGACAAATGCTGACATGAACAACTCTGATTATTTTTCAATTGTTCAGGTCAATAAAGTAGACAAAGGCAATGGAACGAAGACCACAAAAATTATCATATCGAAACACCCAGAAATTCTGGGTGTCATGTGACCAGCTGATCCCAGGGCCATTTTCGCAGACCTTCCACCGTGGAAGCAAAATGCCCTGGGTACGAGGTTGGATGTTGTTGACCCAAGTAAAACGATTTGTGCTGATTTTAGACAAGGCAATACAAAACAATTTAAACAAAATGTGCAATAATACATTATCAAATAACAAACATTAATGCATGGGATTCATCATTCCTAAATGTCACATTGTGTGTTGGAAATAACCTTTATACTTGTATAAGAAATTATGTTAATAAAACCTTTTTGCTCTGATAAAATGTATTCTTTGCAATATAGTGACCCATTTGCCAGTGATTGGTTTATGGCAACTAATAATCCACCTTATTTTTTTGAAAATGCACTCAATATTCTATTTTTGGAGTCTCGGTTAAACTATCAACATTGCTTGCTAACTGTTGATTGCAACACTGTTGCAATTGTTAAGACATCTGAAGGGATGTGTGCTAATAACCGTTGAAGGTAATAAATAACCTGGTATTTCTCGATTTTGTTTTTTGGTTTATCAAGCTTTGGTAATTAATTATTGATGATTGAAAAAAATTTGTGACCATAAATGCGATAACAAAGCAGTTTCCCCTACGGTTCTACCCGCGCCTCTTTACGTCGCCAATCTGTCTTGTAAAATATTGGAATTTCTTTGAAATGAGGCAGCACTTCACTTGCGATAGTAATTTCTAGTATAATACATATCTCAATAACACTTTTCCAACGAAGAGTTACAACTCAACAATAATTTTTTCCCGGTCACGGCTGTTGTATTGTCGTTTCCTGTTCAATTAAACACTGTTTTCCCTGACAAGCTGTAATATCCCGACTCTCTGACAGTATATTTACGACACGCTGAGCGTATACCTGAATCAAGGGCCACTAGTTTATCAGTTTTACTTGTATTACTGTCAAGTGAAACCCTCATTAAATAAAGTCGCAAACAAACTTACTCGTGGCCGAAGCTTCAATCTTAATTTACTTCAGATTTTGATTTTATTTCAGATTTTCTTGCTTATAGAATGACGCCTGGAATATAGTTGAATGATATCTGTATAAACTCATGTGTTCGGAAACAACAACAATTACATTAGCGCGGTTTGAATAATATTATAGTCGACCGGTGGAGAGTCTGCGAGACTGACTATTCATTCTAAATTTCTAGACACAGACCTATACTTTCCTTTTCTCATCCGCGTTTTATCCTCTATCCGCCTTTTCTCATCCGCGTTTTATCCTCTATCCGCCTTTTCTCAGCCGCGTTTTATCCTCTATCCGCCATCCGTTTTATCCTTACCCTTCGCAAACTATTTCCCCCCGCATATCCACAACTTAGTATCCGTTTTGTATTTCGTCCTTCTATCGCCTTTCACATTTCTTTCCTTTCAAAGACAGAATTCCTTTTGGTCTGAGATCACATGTTGTGTATTCTTATAAGTGTCAATGCTGTAGTGCATTGTATGTCGGACAAACACGCCGACACCTTCACACACATATCTCAGAGCATATGGGGGTTTCGCCTTGCACTGGAAAGAACTAGAAGCGCTCTGTGTCAGTCATGTCAGCTGTTCTCGCTCATAACCACAAGACCAAACATCCTGTCTCTTCTTCTGATTTTAAAATACTCGCCTCATCAACTTCAAAATTTGAACTCTTACTAAAGGAAAGTCTTTTCATTTCTAAGCTTAACCCCATTCTTAACGCTAATATTAGCTCAGTATTCCACTTTCCTTATTCTAACTATCCTTGTAATCTTCACTAAACACCTTCAAATAATCTTTCGTTTGACTAGAAATGTTTAATTAAAAATGTTTTTAATGTTTGTTTAACTAGCTGAAACATGATATCTTATTTACCTTTCACCAGCACTTGTATTTTTAAATTTCAAATTTGTTATCCTTCTATGACCGTTTGTAATCTAATACTAGAATCTATGTATATATATATATATATATATATATATATATATATATATATATATATATATATATATATATATATATATATATACATGAAAGTATACAATGTGCCCTACCGGCTATCACCATAATGGCTTTATGGTAACTGTGGACTTGGGACCCACTATGTATATATATATATGTAGATACGGAAAGAGAGGCAAACAACTTCTTATATAAGCAACGAAACGTTAGCAATTAAATCTCTTTTATTATGTCTTGTCTCAAAGTCATTTGCTGGGCTCTAATATTTATCTTTAAATTACGTTTTCCGCCTGGTATATCTATTGCCACCACAATTCAGTGTTTATCCCTGCTACGGAATACCGTGCGTGACGTGGCCATGCAAACTATAGACTTATGCATGCTCCCAATGACAATTCGACTTACAATGCGACTTCATAAACAGACCATATAAATTAGGCAAATATTTCATATATTGATATAAAAATCGATTTGGGGCACTTTAGAGACGTAGTGTGAGGCACGTTCGGGGGAAAGGTATTAATATTCGTAATAATATAAGTTGTCATATTTTAGAAAAGAATATTTTAGAATTGGAATAATGTCAGCTTGTTTCCATCTTGTAGAAACACATGCTTGTGTTGAATAGATTCATTAAAATAGAATGTTATAGGGGAGCAGCAACAACAGGGGAGTATACAACTTTAATATCCAATTCGGAATACCATCATGACATATTAAGGGTGTCACAAATAGAAAGTAGCGCCAATCAAATGCACGGAAGATTATAAACAAACTAATAATTAATGAGATCCGAAAATGTTAAATTATTTCCTATTTTTACAGTCGATCAGCAAACAGACTGAGGGCAATGACAGGTCCAATACTAAAGGGGATAGTAAAGCGGTAAGAAACAAAAACTTGAAAAGGAACGAAGTGCATGCATGAGCTAATAATAAAGTTCCTCGCAAACTAAAGTAACAAAAAACGTGTAGGAAATTAAATAAAAGAAAAACGTTCATTTAGGCCATGGGGTGTGTGGTGCCAAATTTAAAAATGAGACGTTTCTTTTTGCGTTTGCGCGGGTTATCGTTACCACCTGAGATGGGAAGGATGGAACAGACTTTAACGATAACCTTTGGTAACGATAACCCGTGCAAACGGCAAGAGTCTCATTTTTGCGTCTACGTTTTCACTAGCTTGTTGAGGCAAACTACAACTTGCCCGTTGAAGCAAACTACAACTCGCCCCGTTGAGACAAACTGCAAACAGCTAAACAGACGATTTGAAATGGGAGTAACGATTGAGCAATACAGAGCTAGAATTGCAATAGTATTGCAAAAACCAAAGAGGATACCACTCATCTCGAAGGTATATTTGGAATGCAATGCCAATACTGATATTATTGTACCGTAGTATATTTTTAATAGCCTATATTATTAAGAATGGAAAATGATGTTGAGGAAAATCCGTGACCGTATGATATAATTTATCCATGGTGATACAATTTGTGCAGATTTTAGTCAAAGCAATTAAAGACAATTTGGAGAAAATGCTGCAGGTAAAAGTTATGTCACTGACTGCAATAATGTATTTATTATGTATATACTCAAGTAGAAGATATTACAACTAGTGATTCACGATTTTTAAACACCATATTATGTGATGGAAATAACCTTTATTTAACAATTATTCGCCGAAGGCGAGGTGAATATCGGTGAATAAAAACCGAGACGAAGTCGAGGTTTTTATTCACCGATATTCACTGAGCTTGAGGTGATTAATTGTTTTAGTATAAATACATTTATACATAAATACATTTTCCCACTCTTAGGAACAGCATTTCCTTCAAAAATACTAGTTTCTTGACTTTTTTCTCCTGGCGGCCATCTTGAAAAAACGCTGGAGGTGATTATCGAGAAATAATCCGAGGTAACTCGACCAATCAGCGCACGCAATTTATATAATCACCTAATGTATTTATACTAAACTTGCATAAGTATAATGCCATTAAAAAATATTTTTTTGCTATTAACTGATGTGCCAGAATTTATTTCAATTGATGATAAAGTTTATTATTTACAATATCGTGACTTCTTTGCTGCATGGTGACGTATTTTTGATAACAGACAATGAACCATTTTACTCACTGACGAGTGATAGCTAAATAAAATATTTTCCCACTTTGAATTGAATTATCAACATTGTTTGTTTACTGTAACACAGTAGCAATATCCATATTTTCTGAGGGAAAATTTACGATTCTTGATTCTCATTGAAGGTATCCAGAAACATATTTCAACATTTGATGAAGATGGAAAGCTATGCAGTTAATTCGCTGTTGTGAAACTATAATAGTTAAATTATAATACGTTTTTTACACTAATAATTAAATCCTTTTGTATTAATTTACTTCATTTTTTAAAACGGCTCCCTGCAGGAAGAGCATTATTTTAGTGAAGAGATACCGTGTTATTATTTTAATTTTAATAAAGCTGATATTGTCATATTGATGATGATGATGATCTTTTTTATAAATTGATTTCCGATCCCACTCATGAATCTCACCAAACATGCGTCAAAACTACCATCAATAATTCCATCCAAGCCGGCGAATTGCCTGCAGGCCGATCTTTCCGCTCGCAGTTGCCCACAAAGCTCATTTCCAGTTTTCTAGACAACGTTATGTCTCCTTTGGTAAAGAGGTTGCCTTCTTATATCAAAGAATCTAAACATGTCTTGCAAATTTTCGATCAGTTACGTTTCAGAAGAAGCACTGAAGTTTTCTTTGATCAGCTATATATTCCAACACTTGAAAGTGTGCACTGTACATTATGTATCCTGTTCGGTAAATTTAAAAGCACTGGAAAAAGCCCATTTATTGGGGTTTCAGAAAATGTATAGCAACAGAGATATCAATAGAACAAAGAAGTGGTTCAATTTTGGAAGTTTTTCAGCAGGACAGCAAAGGGTTAAAGAAACTATATATTTACAATCACATATATTTGCAACTTAAAACTGGCCATGATCTGGCTAAGCTGCGCTATCGATGAGCTCCGCGCTTATCCAGGCTGGCCTACTTGGTTTCGTTATGTCCTGCAAACTCATGCTAGCGGTTAGCCTAATAAGGTAAGCTGAATTTTCGCAAGACAAAATAGCGGCTACGGAGCTACCGTATGTTTAAGGTCAACTTTTTCTTACCTTGCCCAGAAGCGGTTTCCATATTCCCCTGGTTCGTAATGGAAGACAGGCTCTGATACACCGAAGTAAAAGAGACCGATGCCGACACCACATGCAAACAACATCGTAAAATAGGTGAAGTCGTTATATTCAGGCTCGTCATCGTCTTTTCCCAGCTTCAGGTTACTGTACTTCGAGAAGTACACAATGGCGATAAAAACCACCCATACATTCTTAGAGCCGATGTAAAACCATGTGGCTGTCATTGAAACCCAGCTTTTAGCAGACAACATATGCGCTACTACTTGACTTGGACGAACCATGCACCAAATTACAAACCCCCATATGAGAACACCCGACAGTAACGACACAACTGGGTTCAGCGATAATATCTTTACCTGACCAATTTTTAATTCAATCGAGTAACTTTTCTTTTCTCTAGCAACCTCATTATCTGTGTTCGCCATTTTGTGATATATAGGGACAACGACCTGTCTTCGACTGTAGAAAATTATTTTGTCATATGAAATAAGATATTGTTCAGTGATCGGTTTTGGAGCTAAGGAAATTGTATAAATACACAGATGTTATCTGCGGTATGTAGTTAATTTATAATTTTGAGGACAATTCTCTTTGATGTACCGCTTAGTGATTGTTAGACGATCACGCTTGATTGTGAATAAATTGTGAAACCTTAAAAAAGCTATCAACAAGGCTTCTGATTGGTTCTGACGAGGGGTGCTCCCCGCCAAAACTGAGCAGAACGTTGCTTAGAGTAAACTCGCGTGTGATACAAGAAAATGATCGGCTTGTGTCGTGTATTGCTCGGCGGGAGCCAAGGCAGGCGATCGAGATTCGAATGAAATCAAACATCGGAAATATGTTTTCGACTACCGACGACTTGATCTATTTAGTTAATCACCTTGAGTACTATCCTCTTCATTTTAATTTTACCTCGAACGTCGGCTCTTAGCCTGAAACATCCATAGCCCTCCCCCCACTCCCCTCGGTATCTAATGCATGTACAAATGAAAAGATATAGAAACAAAGAATATTGTGCAATCTTGCGATCTACACACACTAAATTATACCATGGATTATACTACGCAAATCGTAGCCTCCTCCGCAGACACTCTCTAATCTCTTAAATCACTTATCCCTACTTGATGACATATAATAAACATATCGACATGCAATTACACAATTTCCCGTGCACAGCGCTGCCATTTGTGCGCATTTTATTTTAGACAGTCATTCGGTTGACGGTTCGCCTCGTCTTCGCTTCATTTTTAACAAAATGTACTTCTATTCTAATCATCTGCCACACCTTTTACTGGAATCAATGTAATTGATTTTTTTTAACACAATCCAGTCAGTCTAGTTCTCACAAAAGATAAACAACATTGTTATTGTTCTAAAGCCGAGAGCTGATCTGACGTAAGCATAGCACTGACTGATTTACTTTCATGCGGCGCGGCAAGAGAGAACACAATCAAATTATGATTGCAAGGAAATTAGCAAGGATATTTTAAAGCAATACATTATATACTGATAATGATGGTACCACGATAAGCTAATGTACTATGAGGAAACTTTCTGTCACACTTACAGAATCAAAGTTAAAATTTGAGAATCAGGGGGTGGAGTAACTTCTCCCCGGATATATGTTTTAATTAAGCACACGTCAGAACCGACCCTAATTAGTCATACAAATCATGTGCAGAAACATGTACAGAAACTACAGAAACATGTACAAATCATGCGCAGAAACATGTGCAAATTATGTACAGAAACATGTACAAATCATGTACAGAAACATGTACAAATCATGCGCAGAAACATGTACAAATCATGTACAGAAACATATACAAATCATATACAGAAACATGTACAAATCATCCGCAGAAACATGTACAAATCATGCCAAGAAACATGTACAAATCGTGAACAGAAACACGTACAAATCATGTACAGAAACATGTACAAATCATGTGCAGAAACATGTACAAATCATGCGCAGAAACATGTACAAATCGTGAACAGAAACATGTACAAATCATGCGCAGAACATATCGTACAAATCATGCGCAGAATCATGTACATAAACATGTACAAATAATTGTTAATCATGTACAGAAACATGCACAAATAATCGTTAATTACGTACAAAAATATGTACAAATAAAACATATGCAGATACATGTACGAATCATCAATCATGCACAGAAACATGTACAAATCAAGCGGAAGCCAACATGTACAAATCATGTACAAAAACATGTAATGATCATGTACAAAAACATGTACGGATTTGGGGATAAAACGTGGATTTGGAGACAAAATGCGGTTTGCGATATTTTTATTCATTTCTAAAATTAAGATTTCGGGAGGAAAGCTTGTCTTTTCGATAGGTATATACGTTTTGTATAAGTACCTTCTATTATAAACTATGCCTATGGCGAAACCGGTGGGCGGAAACGTATGGGGTGCCAAGTGTAAATGTATTACTTTAATTTAGCTAGCAGTGTATTTGCCTACAGCGTACAGTCTCTATAGTATAGACGATACAAATTTCGCAGGCTACAAATTTCCTAACTCCATAAATATAAGATACCAAATGGTCACTCGTTTTGTAAATAAAATAATTCTTACGACAATTGGAAAGAAAGCAGGCGTATCTTCACTTAAGAACTTTACAATCAACCTCGTTTCTATAGTCTATACTATAGCCAGGGCCGGTGACAAATGTAAATTTATTATTTAGCACAAAAAGTGTTTCATTTCCATTATTTATTTGGTTTTATTAAATCATACAAAAATGGTCACTAAATTTAAACATATAATGATTATGCATGATTATTCGATATAACAATTTCACAGGATTTGCGGTTGCGCGCAATTGAATATATATCAAATAACCATCATATGTTTAGTGATCATTTGTATGATTTAATAAAACCAAATAAATAATGACAAATGAAACACTTTTTGTCGAGAGTCGAGGCCGGTATATCGAAAAAATGTTGCCGCCTGCGGAACGTAGAACGTAGAACTGTAAGATTGAGAAGACATATATGGTTCGCGGATAATTGCCAATCTAAAGGTTCTTTTGGGTCGGTTTTCTGTGAGCAAATTTACTGAATATTTAATGTCAGTTCGGTGAGGGTGCCGTGTGAACACCTTGCCGCGCATCGGTAGTCTCGGTGGCTGGCGGGTTAGAACGTCTCACCGGCAATCAGAAGGTTACAGGTTCGATTCCTGTCCTCCGCTCGCGCTCTATTGCTAGCCTGCGCCGGGACTCAGAATCATTTTTCTGAGGATACGAGCTTGACGATCGTCCATGTATCGTCTGTCTACTCCAAGCTCTCCCACATTCACTACAGCAGTATGTATATTAACACATCCAAACCTTACCAATATATAGTGACTGCCGCATAGGCAGTACATACATCAATCGAACCAGTACATAATTGTAACCTTCGCTCTCCATGGCTGAGTCTCGGTGGCTCAATGGTTAGAGCTTCTCACCGGCAGTCAGAAGGTTACAGGTTCATTTTTCAGAGCATACGGCGAGCTTGACGATCGTCCATGTATCGTCTGTCTGCTCCAAGCTCTCCAACAATCACTACAGCAGTGTGTATATTAACATGTCTTCAGTTTTCTTATACAATTATAAGATGATTCTGTAATATATACTTTATTTGCTCACAGAAAACCATTACTGCTAATCCGCGGGTCATATCTTTTCTCAATCTTATTCGTGATTATCTTCATCGTACCATACAGAAATTTGTTGACTGTTCCTTAATAAAAAATAATCAATATAGAAATAGGTTACATTTTATCTCGATACTTTTTATTATTTGTCATTTTCCAACATGTTTCGATATTCGACCTCCACTTTCTATAACCTCGATCCTTAGGAAGTTTGTAATGTGTTTGTCAACACATTTTCATTTTGACCGCTTAATTAATTCCAGTCCGCTTTAATTCAATTATTAATTGTATGAACAATAATATATACTAGAAGTTATACTATCGCAAGGGAAGTGCTGCCTCGAAATTCAAGGCAGTCGTCATATTGTGCAAAATTGAAAAAATAATTAGTGGGCTTATTGAAGTCAAAATCGCAGTGGAGGTAGTACAGCCTCGTACCCACATCCGTACAGCGGGTATGGTTTAGGTAATACCAGGGCTGTGAGTTCTACATTATATGGAACTCACAATGAGCTTGCTGACCATAGGTACTCGCACTCTGGGTACGTTAGACATCTATCTGGGGTAAGACATTCATTATGCACAGCCGGCACATTTGCAGACAATAATATAAACAATTGTAATGTTAATATCAACAACGTTAGTTGAGGTTGAAGCGACGTTCAATTCTAGACCTTTGACCTATGAATACGATGAAGTGGGTGTAGTAGTTTTACGCGCCAGACATCGCATCTTATTTTCGGGAGAAGGCTTTTGTCTATTCCTGATGTAGCCTCCTCTGTAGGCACAGTCTAGAGCATCACGTGATCATTCAGACACATGCCTCGAAGAGCCGTTGAACCTTGATAGATTCAATAGGGGACAGTGTTATTTATTTGTTAGAACATGTTAATACGAACTAATTGAAAGCAGGAAAACATCAATCAGTAAAATATTAAGTGTAAGATAGTAATCGCATTGTTAGTGTCCTTTAGGTAATTAGATCATGATGGGTTAATTAAGGGAAAATGTTCGGTATTTTCTGCACGTATGCAAATAAGAATTTGGCTGTTTAAATATTGGTACGAATTACACTTGACTGTGAACGATTGTGAGCGAAGTAGAAGAAAGTGAAGAAATAAATCGTTTTATAGAACTAGCAGGAGGAGAGTTAACAACAACAATACGAAACAACAATACAAAACTTAACAATACGAAACAATACAAAACGTAATGGTAGGTTGGAAAACCCGATGGAATCCGGAATCCGGAATGGAATCCGGAATCTGTAGGAATCGTCATAATTAACATATAAAAACGGTTTTTATAAAATTAGTAATATAATAATCAACTATTAATTATTAACTATTAAAATAATAATAACTACCAATATGTTATAACAAAAAAAATAATTAAAGAGGCTTCCTCTTTGCAGAACAACTGGTATCCATTTAGACCACTCTTACTATACCTAATTTAGTAATTTGAATATGAATAATACAGCTTCCGTTTCATCTTCACAACGAATAACTACCTTTGCGCAACGTTAATGAAAGCAACACGCTCGCCTAAACGTACTTACTTTGCCATTTTATAAATTATTGAAATGTAACCGTTGAACACTCAGCGAATTGGTCAACAGAACTACAGAAGACGTATTGACGATCTCGCGATAGAAACAAACTTCCCGCGTTTGCGCGCCGTTTTAATGGCATCGCCGCTGATAATAGGTATCAAGGGCTCGGATAACCTTTCATGGGCGTCCGCTGTTCTCCAAGGATCACAGGCTCAAAAATCGGAACATTTATTGTGGAACGACTGTTAGCCAGTCGGCCCATCGATAGAGTTAATTGAATTGATTTTATATATTTGATCGATATTCCCACCACTGGGAGCATGGCACATGGCAAACGGAATACGACACGGAATAAAATGGTAAGTCTGTTACTGCTTTTTCGTAAATATTATATATATATAAAATGAAGATGAAACGACTCAACACATTTGACTACTTAGTAATAAATATGCCTAGTCAAATGTGTCGAGTCGTTTCATCTTCATTTAATTATGCTCTGGGTATCCATTGAGCACTCTGCCAAATGTTATTATAGTCTACTCAACTTTTATATATATATATATATATATATATATATATATATATATTTATCAGAGCCTGAAATAATTTCAAAATTTGTCCGGACAAAATTTCCGAACAAAATGACATTTGATCGGAAATTTTCAAATTTGATCGGAAATTTGTTTTCGATTTTAGTTTGACCCCCTCCGTTGAGTAAATCCCGCCAAGCAGTAAATCACTCTATGCTATAGAGTTTACACAAAGTTTAAAGATGAAATTGCAAGAATATCTTATTTTTTTATCATATTTAACACTTACTTTTGAAAAACGAAGCAGTTATAAATGACATATTTTGACTTTGAGGAATTGTTGCAAACTTGCAATATTACAAATATATGTATATTTTTAATATACAAAATTATGTTCTAAAATAAGGCAAGAAGCACTTTCCAGCATGTCATCTCGTAGACAAAGATCAGTGTGGTGCTGATTTCAGTTCAACAACCACACGCCGCCATCATGTTTATTGAGCCCGTATTCTTTGCGAGATGCTGAGCCAGTTTACTACTCTATATAAGACTAATATAGATGTCACTCACTGTGCTGAGCTCGGACCCAATCTTTTGGGGAAAAAAGTGATTGGATTTTTTTTCAAACTTGTCCGGACAAAACTTCCGATCAATTCAGCATTTGGTCGGAAAAACTGGAATTTGGTCGGAAAACCGCGGACCGCCGGCCATTATTTCAGGCTCTGTATATATATATATATATGTATATATATATGTATATATGTACATGTATATATATATATAATATATATATAATATTTGGCATTTCACTCGATCAAACTACATGTTGAAAGGATTTATGCTGAAGGAAAATTTCGAGTGCTGGAATACATACATTTTAAGACCAAACCGGGACCAGTTGCAAAAAATGCAACTTCAAGGCCTTCCGGCTGGAATTGAACCCGCAACCCTGCGATGCTAGTGCAGTGCTCTGACCACTGAGCTACGGAAGTCGTTGCCGAGAGCCTAGTCACGAGTTCTGTATATATGGTGGTAATGCCGGGATAAGATTCTGGGTATATTATAGGTAATATTTGGCATTTCACTCGATCAAACTACATGTTGAAAGGATTTATGGTGAAGGAAAATTGTGAGTGTTGGAATACATACATTTTAAGACCAAACCGGGACCAGTTGCAAAAAATGCAACTTCAAGGCCTTCCGGCTGGAATTGAACCCGCGACCCTGCGATGCTAGTGCAGTGCTCGGACCACTGAGCTACGCAATTCGTTGCCGAGAGCCTAGTCACGAGTTCTGTATATATGGTGGTAATGCCGGGATAAGATTCTGGGTATATTATAGGTAATATTTGGCATTTCACTCGATCAAACTACATGTTGAAAGGATTTATGGTGAAGGAAAATTTCGAGTGTTGGAATACATACATTTTAAGACCAAACCGGGACCAGTTGCGAAAAATGCAACTTCAAGGCCTTCCGGCTGGAATTGAACCCGCGACCCTGCGATGCTAGTGCAGTGCTCTGACCACTGAGCTACGGAAGCCATTGCCGAGTTTTTAACATCATCGTGGGTGTAGTTTGCGTGTAACGTGGGTGTACTACACGGAAAAACTACACGCACAATGAGTGTACTACACGGAAAAACTACACGCACAATGAGTGTACTACACGGAAAAAACTACACTCACTGTGCATGTGTACTACACGGAAACTCTACACTCACTGAGTGTGTGTAGTAAATGTGTAGTCGTCGTTCTTGTCTATCTGCAACGTATCATGCATGTTACATGTTAATCAAAATCAAACCCGCTTTTTCTAATAAACTTTTACGAATAAACTCACCCAGTCACTCTTCATATCGCCGTCAATTTTATTTGTTGTTTCTTTACAGCACAGCATTATAGAAACGCAATAATGCTACTGTAGGTTTAAAACATCCAAGTAATTTAATGTCCCTCTCACTATACGAAATTTTCAATGAAGACGCATGTGATGGTCGTCGCTATTGTCTATCAACAACGTATCGTGTTAATAAAAATTAAACCCGCTTTTTCTAATACTATACTCACTCTTATTTATTTCATTTCAGCTTTCATCGCCTACGAGTTTCTAATGATGCCGTACAGTAGACGACGAAAACTCAAACGAAATAAATAATATTTTAAAACAGTTGCGATTTCACGCTCCATCAGCTTTTCCGGCTCGATTTCCATATAAATATCCCCAAATTTAAAACATAGTGCCTAACCCAAACCTTACCCTAATCCTAACCCTAACCCTCCACCTAATATATACTAACCCTAACTCTTACGATAATGTTTTATTTTAGAAATAACAGCTGATTTTAATTTCGACTTTTACTACCGATATTCTATGTGACGTCATTTCGGGATTTTATATGGAAATTCAACCTAATTTTAAAAGCCACGATAATTAATATCCCGAAAGTGTAAATTGTCCATGGACGAATTTATAGAACACTAAAGCGGTATATATTGTATATATTTATTCTTCTTTTAGTCTTTACTGAATTATTCGCTATTCGCTAACTTTATTTCTTAAAAGACGAACGCATCGATTGTGCCAAATCACAACTGTTTAAAAACATTTTTTAATTAAGTTTGAGTTCGTCGTCTGCTGTACGACATCATCAGAAACTCGTAGGCGACGAAGAAACGAAACGAAATAAATAAGAGTGAGTTTATTCATGAGAGTTTATTAGAAAAAGCGGGTTTAATTTTTATTAACACGATACGTTGATAGACAATAGCGACGACCATCACATGCGTCTTTATTGAAAACTTCGTAAAAGTGAGAGGGACATTAAATGACTTGGATGTTTTAAACCTATAGTAGCATTATTGCGTTTCTATATTATGTTGTGCTGTAAAGAAACAACAAATAAAATTTACGGCGATATGAAGAGTGATTGAGTGAGTTTATTCGTAAGAGTTTATTAGAAAAGGCGGGTTTAATTTTGATTAACATGCATGATACGTTGATAGACAAGAACGACGACCACATATTTGCTACACGCATGCATGTAGAGTTTCCGTGTAGTACACACACAGCGAGTGTAGTTTTTCTGTGTAGTACACTCACTGTGCGTGTAGTTTTTCCGTGTAGTACACTCACTGTGTGTGTAGTTTTTCCGTGTAATACATCCACGTTACACGCACACTACACGCAAACAATGTTAACAAACTTCTGGGCGCCACTGTATATGGTGGTAATGCCGGGATAAGATTCTGGGTATATTATTTATAGGTAATATTTGGCATTTCACTCGATCAAACTAGCACTAGCATCGCAGGGTCGCGGGTTCAATTCCAGCCGGAAGGCCTTAAAGTTGCATTTTTCGCAACTGGTCCCGGTTTGGTCTTAAAATGTATGTATTCCAACACTCGAAATTTTCCTTCACCATAAATCCTTTCAACATGTAGTTTGATCGAGTGAAATGCCAAATATTACCTATATAATATACCCAGAATCTTATCCCGGCATTACCACCATATATACAGAACTCGTGACTAGGCTCTCGGCAACGGCTTCCGTAGCTCAGTGGTCAGAGCACTGCACTAGCATCGCAGGTTCAATTCCAGCCGGAAGGCCTTGAAGTTGCATTTTTCGCAACTGGTCCCGGTTTGGTCTTAAAATGTATGTATTCCAACACTCGAAATTTTCCTTCACCATAAATCCTTTCAACATGTAGTTTGATCGAGTGAAATGCCAGATATTACCTATAATATACCCAGAATCTTATCCCGGCATTACCACCATATTACAGAACTCGTGACTAGGCTCTCGGCAACGGCTTCCGTAGCTCAGTGGTCAGAGCACTGCACTAGCATCGCAGGGTCGCGGGTTCAATTCCAGCCGTAAGGCCTTGAAGTTGCATTTTTCGCAACTGGTCCCGGTTTGGTCTTAAAATGTATGTATTCCAACACTCGAAATTTTCCTTCACCATAAATCCTTTCAACATGTAGTTTGATCGAGTGAAATGCCAAATATTACCTATATATATATATATATATATATATATATATATATATATATATATATATATATATATATATATATATATATATATATATATATATATCAAATAGAGATCTTGTGTTTGTGTTTCGAGAGTGCTCAATACCATCGGTAGAGCAAATAATATATAGAATAACTGGACACGGTTACACTTTCGACATTAGTTTATTGCATACAGTTCTGTTTCGTACAGGCGAACCTGCACTCATCAGTGCGACTAGCACTGATGAGTGCAGGTTCGCCTGTACGAAACAGAACTGTATTTAATAAACTAATGTCGAAAGTGTAACCGTGTCCAGTTATTCTATATATATATATATATATATATATATATATATATATATATATATATATATATATATATATATATATATATATATATATATATATATATATATATATATATATATATATATATATATATATATATATATATATATATATATATATATATATATATATATATATATATATATATATATATATATATATATATATATATATATATATATATATATATATATAAAGGCGGCAATGCCGGGATAAGATTCTGGGTATATTACAGGCAATATTTGGCATTTCACTCGATCAAACTACTGGTCGCGGTTTGGTCTTAAAATGTATGTATTCCAACACTCGAAATTTTCCTTCACCATAAATCCTTTCAACATGTAGTTTGATCGAGTGAAATGCCAAATATTGCCTGTAATATACCCAGAATCTTATCCCGGCATTGCCGCCATATATACAGAACCCGTGACTAGGCTCTCGGCAACGGCTTCCGTAGCTCAGTGGTCAGAGCACTGCACTAGCAATCGCAGGGTCGCGGGTTCAATTCCAGCCGGAAGGCCGCTAAGTTGCATTTTTCGCAACTGGTCCCGGTTTGGTCTTAAAATGTATGTATTCCAACACTCGAAATTTTCCTTCACCATAAATCCTTTCTATATATATATATATATATATATATATATATATATATATATATATATATAGTTCATACACGACGAGAGCGAATGGTATAATTGTTTTATAATATAGCAAAACATTTTAAGATAATAATCGGCAAACTGTTGATATGTAGCAGTGAATAAATTATTTAATTGAAAGCAACGAACTTCCGCCACATCTACATGTACTTCCATCATGCGTAATGTTGTCACGTATGAAAGGTTTCTCGCTGAGTTGAAAACAGCTTTATTATTTTGTCTGAGAGCCAAAAATTCGTTGAGATGGTTCAATAAAGAAAAAAAGATCCTTTGAAAAGCCAAAAGGTGGGTCAAATTTTAGTTATTGTATCACGGTTTGAATATTTGGGCTTTTAAGAGGACGTGAAAGCTAAAAAAACATTAGCGAAAATCTCGCTTTGTTGTTTTCGATGTAATCACCTAAAAATAACAAAGTTTTCATTCATAATGCTTTATTACTTCAAAAATTATCTTTACTGAATAATAATCATAATATTTGTAATAAATATGTGTTGCTAGCTAACTTTTATCCTTTTTATTTTGTCTGACAAAACAATTCACAATTCAGTCGGGTTTTTCAAAGCCTTAAGAAGATTTTTAAAGTGGATTTTGCATCATAACTTCGTAAATTTTGCACTTGGTTAATGTATTTTCTGTTGAATATTAGCCTTACTCCTCTCAGTTCAGGTTTTTCGCTCTTGTGCGTTAAAGAAACAACCAGTTTCATCTGCCGTAGGTTGAGAAAATCACGCCGCCATTTTATTTTTTCATCACTAGTGATATATGAGCTGATAGCTTACGCTAGTATAAGAACCAATCAGATTGCAGAACAGCTCATATATGGTGGATGGCTATATTATAAATATATTTATAATATAGCCATCCACCGTATATGAGCTTTTCTGCAATCTGATTGGTTCTTATACTAGCAAGCTATCAGCTCATATATCACTACACACGTAAAAACGCCACAGACCTGTTACAGCCTGTTGCACCTTCAGGCCTGATACAGGTATGATATCATAGCTGTATCACACTGTTGTCGCCAACAGACTGTTCAGAACTGACGGTATCAGATTGGAACAGTGTGTTGGGTTGTCAGGGCTGTATCAGTCTGATGTAACAGAATGTTTTTTGCGAGATTGTGATGTACACTGATGATGTAACAGTGCTGATGGAAGTTGTTGGTATCAGATAAATCAGGACTGATGAATACAGATGATAAGGCATCAGTGCTGATACTGACTGTGACCATCATAGCTGTTACAGGGGTCGCTACATTATCCTGAACAGACCTGATATCAGTGCTGTTGAATGCTGTAACAGAACATGCGTTTTTCCGTGTGATAGTAATGAAAAAACAAAATGGCGGCGTGATTTTCTCAACCTACTGCAGATGAAACTGGTTGTTTCTTTAACGCACAAGAGCGAAAAACCTGAACTGAGAGGAGTAAGGCTAATGTTCAACAGAAAATACATTAACCAAGTGCAAAATTTACGAAGTTATGACGCAAAATCCACTTTAAAAATCGTCTTACGGCTTTGAAAAACCCGACTGAATTGTGAATTGTTTTGTCAGACTACAAAATAAAAAGGATAAAAGTTAGCTAGCAACACATATTTATTACAAATATTATGATTATTATTCAGTAAAGATAATTTTTAAAGTAATAAAGCATTATGAATGAAAACTTTGTTATTTTTAGGTGATACACATCGAAAAACAACAAAGCGAGATTTTCGCTAATGTTTTTTTAGCTTTCACGTCCTCTTAAAAGCCCAAATATTCACAACCGTGATACAATAACTAAAAAGTGACCCACCTTTTGGCTTTTCAAAGGATATTTTTTTCTTTGTTGAACCATCTCAACGAATTTTTGGCTCTCAGACAAAATTCTGAAGCTGTTTTCAGCTCAGCGAGAAACCTTTCATACGTGACAACATTACGCATGATTTCAATTAAATAATTTAATAAACTTTCAATTAAATAATTTATTCACCGCGACATATCAACAGTTTTTCCGATTATTATCTTAAAATGTTTTGCTATATTATAAAACAATTATACCATTCGCTCTCGTCGTGTATGAACTAATAGCCAACTCGGCGCTGCGCGCCTCGTTGGCTATGAGCTAATATACGACTCGAGCTCATGGTATAATTGTTAAATATATATATATAACTACATACGGTACCGTTTCGGCCTTTTGGGCCTCATCAGTGTAGTGCTGATGAGCAGGATGAAGATAACTGCTATTAACAGTATATATATATATATATATATATATATATATATATATATATATATATATATATATATATATATATTTATTTATAAACGCTCTACCTCTAATGGTATCGAGCACTCTTGAACCATCTTCCAGCTTTGTAACATTCATGTTATGCACCTATCAATGTTAAGCTGCAGGGAGGGGAGGCCGGGCATACCCAGGGGATTTGATTCAAAATTTTAATTTTTTTTAAATATCCCACCCTGGGAACTTATTCAAAACTCAAATGAGATCAAATCCCCTCTTATTAAAACTTCGTTCTCTAGTTCACGCTCTTCTGATTCCGCCATGTTGCCTTCTGTGCTGATCAAATTGCACCACCACAGGAATCAATCATGTGCCAAATCCCCTGGGTATACCCAGCCTCCCCCCTCCCGCTTAACATTGATATGTGCATTACAAATTTGTTTTAGTATATATATATATATATAAGGAAATGCAAGGTATTAAGTATATAAATTCCACTGGTTTGACAGTGTGACTGGTGCCTGGAGGTGGGCTGTGGCAGGATTGCCATGGTTACCTCTACTCAGGGGGTGGCATCCTCCCTGTGGCTTGGCACCAATCCTCCAATAACGTCAATTGGTGATCTCTTTTTATCTTTAAAATGTCACTACTCGGAGTTTCACGCTCATGGTAACTGAGTAAAGTGAAAACTTTCCATTGCAGAATAGGCCACCATTTTGAATTTTATTGTCAAACTTGTCTTCTCTCTTTTCATTTATTGCACTCGAGTGCTATAGAATATATATATATATATATGTGCTAAGGATTTGTGTTAAAGTGCCACTACGATGAAAATTCACCCCCGTCTTTTAGATTTTCGTTAGCATAGAATAAGGTAGTATTTCAGGGTCGAAAGTGATCATCGATGTAAAAAACAACTAAAAAATGGTATTTTGAAGTAAGTATTTTGAGCTCTGAAATCACTATTATTTAGGCCACCATTACTAAGAACGTGTTCCAAGTGAGCCCGCAATTTCAAAGGGTAATATTGTTTGTGACGTCAGATTCTCAGCTACGCCTGAATTTCGGTCGAGGTTATTTGTTTTCTTGTTTTTTTCGAGAAGTAGATTAAATGTCCAGCCTTTCAGACGAAGAATTTGAAAAAACTACCTTGATTTACTTGAAGAATTAGCCACGTGGAGTCTTTGCGTTGAGAATCTGACGTCACTTCGTTACGCTGGTCAGGAACATGAACGATTAATGGCGGACATAACAACTCCAGATTCGGAGTCAGAAAAAGAATACTTGCCATCGTCGAATCGCAAAACGGTTTCGACCAAGTAATATTTAGCAGCTCTGCTTTATAAATACGTAAAATATCGATAGGTAAAAATTTGATCGTAGTGGCACTTTAAGGATTTGTGTTATGTGCTAAGGATTTGTGGTGAAGGAAAATCTCGAGTGTTGGAATATATACATTTAAAAACATTTTTTAAAACATTAAAATCGGTTAAATATTGGCCGAGATAACGTTCAAAATCTACGACGAAATACACGGCATGCGAGGTCTAAAATCCCGCAGGGAAGGATAGAACAGGCAGGCGAGGGGTTATTGCAGATATCGGGGTTGTATAAGAAGATAACAGCTAATTATCAAGATAACAGATTCGCAAACCTGAGGTATAATTCTCGTGCCGTAATGTTTACAAATGTACAAATCGTCTTCTAACGTCTTATAATACACTCAAACAATGTTCTTGTGTTCGACATGCACTTATAGCTCTATGCACAATGCTTTAAATAAAGATGTGTGAAGTTGATCGTCCAGGTTGTTGTAGTCTTGCCGTGAGAAAGACTGTTGTTGGTGACTGACGTTTCGACGGCCTCAGCGGCGGTCATCTTCAGAGTCAACTTCATATATCTTCAGATCAACTTCACATATCTAATGATACTCCTACAGTAGGTTCAAACCATTTACCATAGGTCATATTTCAAGACTCCAGAGGAACTATACTGAAGTTATTAGCACAGATACATGTACGCCTGAGCGTTCCTATTTTTGTTAGTGGCTTTTTCTCTTCAAACTTTCTCTAAATTATCAACGGACCGAAACACTTCCCAAACACGCTAAACAAAACAAAACGACACCCGCACGTGCAATTGTCGACGACCCAATGAATGCTCAGCCACTGGAAAATGCTTAACAAAGAGTGTGGTTTACCAGGCTGACGTAATGACGAAAGACAACGGAGAAAGGAAAAGCTACATCGGCATTACAGCTAACGAAAAGATATGGAAACCACTTGAAGTCTTTCCGAAACGTAAAATATTCAAACGACACCGAACTGTCCAAACATGTTTGGAATCTGAAGAAAGAGAACAAAGACTTCAGCATTAAGTGGTCTATAATCAAACGAGTTGCAGCATATAATCATGGGTCGAAAAGATGCAATTTGTGCCTGGAGGAGAAATTATTTTTAATCGGAAGGCAAAGAAGAAACATTTCCTAAACAAACGGTCAGAATTCTTCTCGAAGTGCCGACATGTAACTAGACACCAACTCAACTTAATGACATAGGTTTATAGCCAGTGGAACACGATCTGTCAGTTGGCTGATGATCGCATAAAGTGTTCCACAAGGAAGTATACTGGGTCCTTTGCTTTTCTTAATAATATACATAAACGACTTGCCAAAATGCCTTACAGCAAATCAGTTTTATACGCCGATGATACCCTATTGTATTATTCTGCCAAAACAGCATCATCACTTCAAAGTAACATAAATACTGATTTACAATTATTACATGTATCTAAATGGCTCGACGAAAATCTCCTCACACTTAATTTTGAAAAAACAAAGTTCGTTATCTTTTCTAATAAAAATCAATTAAAGTCTTACACCAACTTAATCACTATTCATAACCAGAAAATCAAACAAGAACATTCGTTTAAATATCTCGGCATCACTCTCATAACCACTTTTGGGGAGACAGAAACAAAATCACTCCAAGTTCTAGAAAACAAAGCTGTAAAACATATCCTTGATGCTCCTCCGTTCTCCTCCGCAACTGAAGCTCTGAAAATACTCAACTGGACACCATTGAAAATCAGACGGCAGAAACATCAACTCATTTTTATTTTTAAATGTATTAACAATGTAATAGACTTCGAGTTAGAACTAACCAGAAACAACAATATTCATCACTACGACACAAGGACCAGCAATAATCTACACCTGCCGAAAGCCAAGACAAACTGGGGAAAACAAAAATTAATCTATCAAGCCTCAATAAATTTCAATAACCTGGACATCAAAACAAAAAACACCGACTCTCTACATAAATTCCAAAAGTTAATCAAGAAACTAACCGTATAACCTTCTGTGTATGTATTGACCTTTTCCTAGGGGAGTGGGGGGCTGGGTAGAGTTGGCGCGCGGGTGTTCTTGGGATCGTTTGGTTGGACAAATATCACACATGAAAGCCAACACAATATGAATGTCCTCCAAAAGGTCCCACGTGCACTTCTGCCCCCGCTTTGTGTCTAGTCTTCTGCTCTTTTGGGAGGAAACTAATTGTATTGTATTGTATTGTGTTTTATTATATTATATGTATGTATAGTATTAATTGCGTAATGGAATGCAATGCAATGCAATGTAATGTAATCTTGTGAAGTATTGCAGGACCCCACTGAAAAACACTTCGGTGACGTGGGTATTATTATTATTATTATTATTTTTATTATATTAATGGTCAAATTGAAAATTGGCTGAAGATCGTCCACGGGCGTGAAACTCCGAGTAACAACAATCACATTTTATTATAAATAGCCCCTGATAAATAGGCCCTGATAAATAGCCCCTGATAAATAGGCCCTGATAAATAGCCCCTGATAAATAGGCCCTGATAAATAGCCCCTGATAAATAGGCCCTGATAAATAGCCCCTGATAAATAGGCCCTGATAAATAGCCCCTGATAAATAGCCCCTGATAAATAGGCCCTGATAAATAGCCCCTGATAACTCTGTGATTCTTGACCATACACTACGGATCCGCACCTAATAGGACACAGTATGCTGAACTGAACCAATTCATTCTTTGGAGGGTGTAGCTTTGTCGGAGAGGGTTTACGCTAACAGCTGAGGAACAGTTTACAGGACCCAGAGATACACCAAGACGGGAGCGGTCTCATACTGTAGGTAGAGCAGCCCCAGGCTAGCCTAAACTTCTCAACTAACTTGTTACAATGTTGCCGACAACTACACTCTCCTAACCAGAAATATTGTCACACAGAAAGTGGAGAAAAACTTTACCGTAAAATAACCAATTACCCCTACTACTGCCCTACCGCTTGAACCATACACGTAGACAACCAAACAAGGTCAAACCTCGAGACTTGATCCCAAACCAGCATAAGAAGAATGAGTGACTCTACCAGTAGAAGCAGGGAGACCAATATAAAGCTAGAGGACTGAGACATTTCCTATGGAGGATTATCTAGGAGCATATTGCTGTGAAGAGAACAAAGCTGCGAACATGCACAAGTACGGACGACGCCAAGTTGATGGGACGACAAACGAAATGGCACACAGTAAACACATGCAGCATAACAGGAGACAAACACAAATTAAGTTATCACCCGCGCGACTGTACACTAACGTTAATTACTTAATTGTACATAGTACTCATGCACATGCAGCAGAACAGGAGACAAACATAAATTAAGTTATCACCTAGAATAGCCAGGGAGCCCAGATGTACTGTACTGGCGCGATTGTACACACACTAACATTTAAATAGCACACGGGGTAGCCGAGCAGCAGACCAGATGTACTGGTGCGACTGTACACTAATGTTAATTGTACACAGTACTCACATGCAGCAGAACAGGAGACAAACATAAATTTAGTTATCACCCAGAATAGCCGAGGAGCAGAACAGATATACAGGCGCGATTGTACACACACCAACATTAAAATATCACTTGGAGTAGTCGAGCAGCAGACCAGATGTACTGGTGAGACTGTGCACTAATGTTAACTTGTATACAGTAAACACATGCAGCAGAACAGGAGAATAGCCAGGGAGAAGACCAGATGAAACATAATCGCAGAAGGCAGCTAGAGGCAGGTAACAGAGCAAGGCAACATAGCAAATCACAGCAAACGAGCGAAATAGCATGACATGCGTCCCCCAAGCCAGTGTGTAGAACAAGCAGTATAGTGACGAAAGCAAATACTGGCAGCTGCCGAAAGTATGCGAGCAAAACATACAAACTGTACGAAAGCAAAGTAGCACAAATACAGTCCCGCAACGACTGCAAAATCAAAGTAGCACAAATACAGCCCCCCACCGACTATATGCAAAAACAAAGTAGCGTAAATACAGTCCCCCAACGACTGTGCAAAAGTACAATAGCCCAGATTTATTAGCCGACAAAGTCGGTTTTCTTTGGTCTACCGCGGGATTATATCACGAATATACCGAAAATTGGTGCTATAACCTATATACAGCACTCTTGCCAATTACGGGCTTGACCTCGGTCGGTTCAATAACCTATACATGGTCCCTTGCAACGACTGTACGAGAGCAAAGTAGCATAATATACTGTCCCCGAAAGGACAGTACGAAGCAACGGAGCACAATACTGTATCCAAACAATGGGTTGGGTGGGAGGGAACGAAGTATCGTGTATGACGAACAGTATATCTCTTCGAGAAGCGAAGTCAATGTCCAACAAAGTATCGTGTACGACGAACAGCACGTGAGTGAGCCCTGAAGTGGAGAATCGTCAGATGCCACAAGATGCCATTTTGACGAAATGGCTCAGTGCACTTAGACCCTATTTATGGGGCCCAAGACACACTTACTTTGCATGATGTAATTGTTTTTATTTCATAAATCCATTTAACAATCATGCAAAATCCTGGCATAGAGCCCCTGATATAGCCCTGCGATTCCTGACCATACGCTGTAGGGATGTGTGTGAGTATTAAATATACAGTAAATCAAATACTCTAATTCTTACACTCAAAATATTATTACTACTGGTATATATTCTCCTTTACAGGTTTCTGTGACCCCTTCAGGAAGCATTCTGCTCAACATTCTCACCATCACCGTTTCTTTTGTGGCTATATTCCTTGGGTTGCTGTATTATAGAAAGGATGAGTTGGTATTGGGACAACACTGGGAATACTCTCCTTTATGGCTTGATTTTACAGTGGTTAGTATAGACTTGTATTTCCCCGCAATAACTTCTTCAATTCTTATCAAAAACTCCAAAACGTTGGTATACTGCTGAAATAGTGAATAGTAAGAAGGAAGTCAAATTTTTTTTTATTATGTGACAAAAATGAGCCAATCAACAGCCAATCAAAACATGTATTAAACGGCATGTTTTCGTGATTAAATCCATCTGGAAATATCTTTTTTATCTTTCTAAGCATGCATGCTTTCCTGATGTTTTTACCTCGAGCTTATTTTCGGCTGTTTGCTGTCGCCAGCGTCATAATAGAAAACCATCTATGATTGGCCGATCAGCTTAGAAGAACATGAAAAACCTCCCCTGATTAATAGTTGACGGATTTGGGGAGAATTGAAATGTTGATCTAATTATATTAATAACTTTTAGTGATATATCTCTGTTGTTATTTTATAAAAGAAATACCTAATGGTTTTCCGTGTTTGGATACTCTGATCCAAACACATGGGATGTTGCTCGACTTTCGAAAAGCTAAAAACACTCGCCTAGCGGTTCGTCTTTCTTTACGCTTTTCTCAAGTCTCTCAACAACCCGCGTGTTTGGAGCAGAGACTAGAGTATCCAAACACGGAAAACCATGAAGTATTTCTTTATTCATATTCTTCTGTTTCATTTGTAAAGGTTTTATCTTCTCATTATTTGGGCATTCATAGCATAATCAACTCGACCAGAATTATATTCAACAATCGAGGGATGAAACCACATAAGGATGATGAAAAATTGGTTCGTATCGAGGACACATTTTTAAATAGTGTACCAACACGCGTTTATCGTCCTGTGTTTTTGGAGAAGAATAAGAAAGCACCAGCAGTTATATTCATGCCCGGTGGTGGATTTGTTTACGGAGGCCGACGTAAGTTATTATGCAGTTTACTCAATGAGGAATAACAATTTAGATAATCTATGACGTAGCAAGTTGTACACAACATTGGAAAATCCTGTATGTCTTAAAGATATTGAACGAAATCACTTGAAGCTTGTCTTTAATGTTTTGTTTCATGAACTGTAGCAATTACAAAGTTTTGAGTGATTTCTTTTAATAATATTGGAAAGATATACAGGATTTTCTAATGTTGTGTACAACTTGTATGTCATAGATCAGCTCATTTAAATATCACATACTGTAAGTCTGAATATCTCAAGAACTGAGTGAAATATGGAAGAGCTGTAAGTTGTTATTCCTCGTTGTTTTAAGAGTTTTTTTCAAATAAGATAAACTTAATTTTCGATTCATTTTGCACTTCCAAAATTGAACTACCTCTTTGTTCCATTGATATCTCGGCCTCGGGAAATATCCATAACTGTTGCGAAACCTAAACCTTTTCTGAAAGCCCAATAAACCGGCTGTTATCAATGCTTTTGAATATTCCGAACAAGACACATTATGTTAATATAAATTAGCATAATTATCATAAATCAGGTTGAAAAACTTCAATTTTTCTAATACTATACTAATAGACAATCTTTCACGCCCGCGTAGCATCATGAAAATTTAAAATGCCACCAATCGCAGAGTTGTTTATGAAATCAAATCAAAGTGGATCTCATGTACCTGGCGCTTGTCGAATTTCAATTTTTAATCTTGCGTTACCGTGTGCCGTGTTTTTCGATTGACGACTTCGGGGGTCTTCTATGACACCTTTTTCCTGAACCGGACTAGCCTGCGTAGCCGGCGGTTTTTTAGGGTTGGGGTGCTAGGGCCGGACAGGAAAGAGTTAACCTCCAAAGTCGCCCAAATTTTGTCCGCCATTGCCCAAAAACGTGTTCCAGACGAGCCCGCGATTCCACAGCAGAGTATGTGATTGTGACGTCAGAGACTCAACACGTGACAAAGCTTTATTGAAATTATACGACAAATTGCTTGAAATTTGGCAAGTTAATGTAAGAACACCATGCTCTTTACAAATATGTAAAAATTTGGGATACCAAAAATTTGATCACAAGGGCACTTTAATTATTCAAATGTTAAAACAATAATAATAATAATAATATTTAATATTTCTATAGCGCAGGTGCCCAGTGGCGCTTTACAATTGCATAAAAATAGACTTATCATGCTTTACAAGAAAATAGTTATATCATAAAAGTATAAAACAATTTACAAGAAAGTTTTACAAATTTACAATAATACAGATTTTACAATGCGCTCCTACCTGTGATACGTCACCGTTAAGCTTTGATATTTTTCCATTCAATGTTTGAACAGTCGCGGCTGACAATACACCAGCAGACTTCGTAAATGAATATTCTTTTATTTTGTATACTGTACGTGTAGAATCTCACAATGGATTTTGTTACAAGTTGGCAAGGTCTGTGGGAGCTGTTGTGTTTTTATTGGAGTAAGTGTTACGTATTTTACTATTTTTTCTTCAACTGTATAACTACGCTGGTGGCGACTTTCTACTTTTCAGGCAAAATCGTGTCTGCGAGAGCAGGACTGAAATAAAAGTAAGCAAGAAGCTACGGCCTTAGTTTTAGTTCCATACTTACAGCGGGAATAACTTAATAATTTCTCTAATTTGTCGGCTTAATTGCTTCTCAAATGCCGGATTTCGCAATCACAACTCTCGCCGTCATCATTCTGAAATTAAAAGCCAAATTGAATCAACCAAAAAAACGTTGCAAAACAACAATTCTCCATCACAAATCCTTTCCCTAATCCTAATGCTAATCCTAACGCTAATCCAAACCCTAATCCTAACACTAATCCTAATACTAACCCTAATCCTAACACTAACCCTAACACTAATCCTAATCCTAACACTAATCCTAACACTAATCCTAACGCTAATCCTAACGCTAATCCTAACGCTAATCCTAACACTAATCCTATCGCTGATCCTAACACTAATCCTAACACTAATCCTAACACTAATCCTAACACTAATCCAAACCCTAATCCTAACGCTAATCCTAACGCTAATCCTATCACTGATCCTAACACTAATCTTAACACTAATCCTAACACTAATCCTATCGCTGATCCTAACACTAATCCTAACACTAATCCTAACACTAATCCTAACACTAATCCTAACACTAATCCTAACACTAATCCTAACACTAATCCTAACACTAATCCTAACCCTAACCCTAACACTAATCCTAACACTAATCCTAACACTAATCCTAACACTAATCCTAACACTAATCCGAACCCTAATCCTAACGCTAATCCGAACACTAATCCTATCGCTGATCCTAACACTAATCCTAACACTAATCCTAACACTAATCCCAACACTAATCCTAACCCTAACACTAATCCTAACACTAATCCTAACGCTAATCCTATCGCTAATCCTAACGCTAATCCTGATACTAATCCCAAGCTTAATCCTAATCCAAATTCTTACGCTAATCCTAACCTTAATCCTAGCGTGAAGTACATGTAGTTACATCGAAGTACTGTAGTTCTGCTGTAGTGAATGTGGGAGAGCATCAAGCTCACTCATACTGTATCCTCAGAAAAATGTTTCTGAAAAATGTTGCAGATTCGATTCCTGTCCGGACTTGACGATCGTCCATGTATCGTCTAGTTATATATTAATCGCGGCCAAATTTATGCAACGTTCTGTTGCGACCTGTAACAAGGACTTTGATGCAGGACTTTGTTGCTCGTATTACTAGTTAAGAAATAGAAAACATTTTCCGTGTTTACATACTGTTATATAAATACGAGTGGAAGTTTGGGAGAACGAGAAATCATAGTGGGAACACGAGCCCGTAGGGCGAGTGTTTCCACGCGATTTCGAGTTCTCCCAAACTTCCACGAGTGTTTATATAACCTATTGGAACACGGATAAAAATGTTTTCTATTTCTTTTATAAAATAACCCGTAGAAAGCAAATAAAATGTACAAATATCTTTTTTATCAACACGTAAATTCTCCTTACTGCGTATTATGGCGCCGTGATGTCTAATTGATGGCGTTATGAGGGCGTATGATGGCTAATTGATGGCGTATGATGGCTAATTGATGGCGTATGATGGCGTATCACGATGGCGTAATCCATAATCCATGTTATATTTAACAATTAGACAACGAGCCCGCGTTTTCTATGAGCAGATAGTCAACGAGGCGGAGCCGAGTTGACTATCGCTCATAGAAAACAAGGGCGAGTTGTCTAATTGTTTTAGTTTTAATTTACAACTTTCTAACCCAAGAAATAACTTTTATTTCGCATTTTTCATGGAAAAAAAGTAAATATTCTTTCGAAATCAGGCGACTTTTTCCCGAGAGGTTTATATCAGCGGATAGTAACTCCTGCGATAGCCAATCAAAATTGAGGATTTGTGATATAAACTTGTCAATTTATACTAAAGCCTGATATAAACACGGTAACTGACCAATCACAGCGTGCGTAAGACACGACTTATTTTATAATTCACATTAGTTCTCTACGATATTCATTATTAAACACTTATTGACCTAGCCGGAGGTCTTTAAGGCAAAATTATCCTGCCCGTGGTCTTTCAGTACAGACCGAGCTATGAAGGTGCGAGGACTGTGTGAAAAGACCAAGGGCAGCCTAAATTGCTGTAAAGACCGACCAAACGAATAAAGTTTTCATTATATGGCTCTTTTAAATTTCTCACATTCCTTCAATTTTTCACAATTTTCTAAAACTTTGCAGTTGTTTTGTAATGACCGATCTTTATCGGTTTGTAAAGACTGTTCAGGGAACAATCAAATCACAGAAAAGTTGCGTTAAGACCGCTCACAAGCCAAACCATATAATAATAAATGTAATCTTCAATTATTTTATCCGCTGTTTAATAAAAACATCGACTTTCGTTTTAAAAATTGAATAAAGTATCTCTCACGTTTCACTCTTTGACGAAGAATGTTAACTCGAAATATAATTTTTTTGTTTTAACAATTTGGGTCGCAAACCAACTTAACTTTCTTACATAGTACTACTGTAATTCTAGAGAACTTAAAGTGCCTATGCAATGAAAAATTCAGTTGTAAAATAACTCTTTTGTTTGAAAGAACTCCTGAAACTATAACTAATCATTTACAATTTTTTCATATCTCACTTCACTCTTGAGATATTTAACACTTATTTACTGGCACTGAGGGAAACAGTATGTTTTGTGGTCCCGAGACCGTCGATGTTCGAAACATCGACGGTCGAGGGACCACAAAACATACTGCTTTCCTGAGGTCCCAGTAAATAAGTGCTTTATTATCATACCAAGTGTCAAAGAAATAACAAAACGTAAAGACATGAAATATTTTATTCTTCAAACATTAAATTAAATACAATTAAGGCGAAAGGAGAGTTCATACAGTTCAAATTGTTAAGTTCAATAAAAAGTCCAAACTGGTCGCATTTTCACGTGGTATTTCACGTGATTTTTTCATAATTGACGGTCAACAACATATTATTGCCCTCTCAGAGCTATTACGGGGGAAACAGCTAAATTTCGTCACTTTCACGTGATACACTCTCGACCAATGACATACTAGAAAAAGGGAACTTTGACACTTGGTATATAATAATAAGATTTGTTTAATATATAAATGATCATACTTATGACATCACAATGCATAATGACTTATTGAAAAATTCCGTATAACTTTACCATTATCACATGGAATCGTTTGATGATTTGCATATTTGATGTCATTGGATACATCCACGCACATGTACCTGCATTTCAAGTGATTTCATTACATAATCTTAAGGATATATATATATATATATATATATATATATATATATATATATATATATATATATATATATATATATATATATATATATATATATATATATATATATATATATATATATATATATATATATATATATATATATATATATATATATATATATATATATATATATATATATATAAGCGTTTTCTCAAGAGTGAAGTGAGATATGGAAAAGTTGTAAATAGTTTCAAGAGTTCTTTCAAACAAAACAGCACTTTAAAGTGCATATAACGTCTGTGGAGATTTAACATATATGTAATCTATCGATTCTCCTGAGAAAAATTGTAATATATCTTGTCAGCTGAACATTTCATCTTCATAGACTTTTTTGCTGTTAAAGTTGACGGAAATGATGTCATAACGGGCATCTGTCTATAACCTCTTTACAGATTCCCGCTATGACGTCATTTCCGTCAACTTTAACAGCAAAAAAGTCTGAAGAGGAAATTTTTAGCTGAGAAGATATATTACAATTTTTCTCAGGAGAATCGATAGATTACATATATGTTAAATTCCCACAGACGTTATATGCACTTTAAAGAATTTCACAAATCTGCATGACTGTGGTTGTACACTAGAAGCACAACTAGTGTACTACAAAATGTATGTGTCTGTTTTTACGTTTCTTCAGGTACAGGAAAGCACCAGAGTATATTTTCCCAACTGCATTTAATGATTGTTACGAGGCGTCTATACATTTAGCCAACAATGCTAAAAATTACACCATTGACCAATCGAAAATTGTTCTGATGGGAGATAGCGCTGGTGGAAATCTTGCAGCAGCGGTAGCACAATATTTAGCAAGTTTGAAGAAAACATGTGTCGAGTTTGAGTTTGCTGCTCAGGTACGTCATACACGAGTATCGTGTTTTGATTTTAAACAAAACAAAACAAAACAAAACAAGAAAATAATCACAACAAAAGTTAATTACAGACGTTATTATATATATGGAGTACAATTATTTTATTAATTGTACTTCAGTACAATTAATGATTTTCCCAAAACAAACAAAATGGCGGATCAAATTTTGTCATGCGTATAGTAAACTCGTAATATTTGAAAATTGTGAGGTATCCAGAAAACAAAAAATTACATTTTATGAAATAAGGATAAAGTAGTCTGGAAACTATACAAACATCAGCGATGAGTGAAGCACTTGAAAGTCAACATTGCTTCCATGTTTCGTCTTTGTGCAAGTCATACTTTGTGAAATATCAACACTTTAATATTTCTCAGGTATAGCGGGTCCACCTTGTGACGTCACCACGCTAAAATTTCAAATGCTTATAACTAGACAACAGTGAATGTTAAAAACTACTTTGAAAGGAAACACATGGAGTATCGTTTTTTTTTATTTCATAGAGTCGTCTCTGATATTTTGTCATCTGTTGTTCATAGGTGTTGATCTATCCGACTCTTCAATTCTTTGATTTCACTCTTCCATCCTTTCAAAAAGAAGCTTCTGAAGTATTACTCAGAAAAGAATCACTAGCCAGATTTTGGTCGCTATACATCAGTGGCACGGATAACTTAGCTGAAATGTTCCTTATGGGTAATCACTCACGTGATTTAAGAACATCGCGTTACCAAGGATACCTCCAAACCGTCGACAATGAGGTAGAGCCCGCTAGTGTTGCCCCTGCAGGGACTGTTCCTGAAGTTGTTTTGAATGCACTGACAGATCCTCGCGCATGTCCGTTGCTGGCTGACGATCTGCGCCAAAATCCACAAACACTTATAGTTACCGCTGACCATGACATACTTCGTGACGATGGCATTCTTTATGGCGTGCGCCTTAAAAAAGATGGCGTCAAAGTGACACACAACAGTTACTCGTGCCAACATGGATTTTTGTATTTTGACTTTGAAAGTCGTTTTTCTTCAACCGAAGCACCGCAAGCATTTCATGACATTGTGTCGTATTTGAACAACGTCTTCAAGGATGTTTTATAATAAACACAAGTATCGGCTAGGATATGAACAGTGAACACCTATCACCACTATTGAAATACCATCATGGGAAATATATTGACCATAGTGTTTCAATAGTGGTTATATTTTAGTTACATTTATCACGCTCTGATACCACTAACACTAACGCATTTTAACTATAAAAGATCAGACTTTTAAGGAACATCAAAGCTTGGTGATTTTCAAATTTTCTTGCCCTGGATGTGATGCCTCTTAAAGTGCCTATCCGGGGTTTGGGGATTTTCCATATTTGTGATCTTTGGAATCTCTTGAGAAGAACTGTAAAATATCTTGTCGTGCGAAACTTTCATCTTCATACCTTTCCCCCCTCCTAAAGTGATTTACTATTTACAGGAAATGACGTCAAAGTGGGGACACGCAAAAAACATTGAACATTGATTCAGTAGTGAAATACATGTACAATGAAAGTTTGGGAATTGAGCGAATTTTGTCTAAATTGGTGTGTTTAAAGTTCAGATCCAAACTTTCTTTGTATTTCACTGTTGAGTGTTGAATTAGTGTACAATGACTTCGCGTGTCCCTGCTTTGACGTCATTTCCTGTGAATAGTAAATCAACTTTAGCAGGCAAAAAAGGCATGATGAAATTTTCGAACGACAAGATATATTACATTTCTTCTTAATACGAATATATGTAAAATCCCCAAACGCCGGATAGGCATTTTAAATTAGAGTGTTTGAGATTGACGTTTTTCTCGCTAACGGCAAACTTCTGCTCACGGTACCTATTCACCTTTCGAACCTGTGGATTACCTCAAGGTATTAGGGAGGTTAAGTTTTACTTCCGATACCAATGCCAATACTAATATTCTACACTTAGATTTTGCTTCCATTTCTTGCGAGTACGAATACTGAAATATGGCTGTCGATTTGAATCAACATCATTATTGCCACGATATTTCATAAGTTGGCTCATTAGGAGGTTAAGTCCTACTTCCAGATACACGATATGCATATCCAATACGGTTCTGGTCATGCGCCGTAGTTAATTTTCGCAATTGGATGTTGGTATTCAACACTTCTGAAGTCGACCAAATTTCGGAAGCCAGTTTGAATAGATGTGTGTTGCTGTCATATTAAAGATAAATGATGATCAACGCCAGAACAGTTCGAATTTACAGTCTGACTGTTGAAAGCATTTATAGGGATTTCAGATTTCTGGTGTGCTTTTGGTCTCGACGTTTTATATTCAAACTTCATATTTCGAACTGTTCTGGCGTTGATCATTATTTATCTTTAATATGACAGCAATTAAATGTCCAGTAAATCAACGTATTTTTCGAAGTAATCCACCATCTTTCAACTTCTGTCTGCAGTCCGTACTGTCTTTCCAATAAATTGTAATATTTTTAAATTATCCATATACTGTACTTTCAATTATAAACGTTTATGGTATGTTTTCACAGCGATCCGGCCCCCCAGATGATATAAGCGAGAATAAGCCAGGTTACAAAATAATCCAATATCCTTGGAGTCACGTGACCAGCCTTTACCAGGGTCTTCTCTTCCCTCGCTCCACTCCCCTCCCATCCCGGGCGCTCCCTCCCCGGGCACTGAGAAGACCCTGGGTACGAGGTTGTCCTTTTATTAGGTTAGTATTAGAAAACCATTAGGCGGGGGGTTAGGGTTAGGATCATAAGTTGTTCTGGGGATGGGAGGGGCTGAGAAGACCTTGGGTACGAGGTTGGACCACTGATCTCTAAATAAAGACTGGATCGAGCAACTATTGTTCAGAAAATGAAGCATTGCTCTACATTACGAACTCAAAAACACAACTAATCGTACTATTCTTTCGCTGAAAATTAACGACAAACGGACGATACGTAATGTGTGTTTCTTTACATAAATAATCTTTAATATAGGGAGATTACCTGTTTGTCTGAGTTTGCCTCAATTTTTGCATTCCCAACAATGGCAATATGGTAATTCGGAATCCTTTGAGAGTATTTTCGATTTGTTTATCGTAATTTTTGTTCTATAAATAGCAACCATGCACAACGCTATTTGATAACTAATTGCCAATTAATAATTGGAAGCAGAAGGGCATATCGAATATCGGTACTGGTATTCGTATTCGAATGTCCAGTAAATCAACGTAGTTTTCGAAGTGATCCACCATTTTTCAACTTCTGTCTGCAGTCGGTACTATCTTTCCAGTAAATAGTATTATGGTATGTTTTCACAGCGATCCGGCCCCCCGAATGATATAAGCGAGAATAAGCCAGGTTACAAAATAATCCAATATCCTTGGAGTCACGTGACCAGCCTTTACCAGGGTCTTCTCCTCTCTCGCTCCACTCCCTGAGAAGACCCTGGGTACGAGGTTGATAAAAGTAAGACGACTCAGTACGGTCACCTCAACTGCGAGTGTACCATCTAGCCACGACCATTGACAAATAACAAAGCTAGAAAATCGTCATTGTTGCTTTCAAGAAGCTCTTTGTATCCACCGGCATGTTGTAAAACATGGACTGATAAAACATGGACTGATAAAACATGGACTGATAAAACATGGACTGGTAAAACATGGAGGGTTAGGATCTTTGTTGTTAGCGATTATTTGTTAATGTATAGACATCATATATGAGATGTCGACATTAACAAATAATCGCTAACCCCAAAACAACAAAGATCCTAACCCTCCATGTTTTACCAGTCCATGTTTTACCAGTCCATGTTTTACCAGTCCATGTTTTACAACATGCCGTATCCACCGGCAAAAATCACCGCTTAACCACGGGACAAAGGCACCCAAGGGACATATTTTGTTTACTAATTACCATGTATGACATCGCCAGTTTTTTCTCCATGGTCGTAGCAGGGGCCGGCCGAGCTGAACTGATAGGGGTATCTAGTACGTATTCCTTATAAGGAAGCGCAAATAGAAGGCATTGACGAGCAAATAGAGTGAATTAACGAGCAAATAGCTGACACGTTCAACCCTCGTACCAGCCTCCTTGTTAATTGGATTGTAACCGACCCCAAAACAACAAAGGTCCTAACCCTTTGGCAAACGTTTTCTTGAGAAATAAACCACCCCCAAAGCTATAGAATATATCAAAGGAAAGTTAAATTATCTATTTACAACATATGTATAGCTTTATCCCGGTAGCTAACTTAGTTCTCTTTAAAAGCGCGGATAATCGAACATGCCAAAATATAATTTTCCTAATACGGATATCATCTTGTAAACAAAAACACGGCTGTCTTCGACGAATGTTTTCTTGAGAAATAATCAACTCCAAAAGCTACAATATATATTAAAACAAAGATAAATTATCTGTTTACAATATGCGTAAAGCTTATCCTGCTAGCGAACGTAGTTTTCTTAAAAAGAGCGGATAATCGAACATATCGTAACGTGTTAATAATCCCACATCCAGCGGGCTGGTACGAGTGCCATGTATTTGTTCGTTAATGCCTTCTATTTGCTCGTTGCTCGTCGGTCACTTCCTTATATGGAATACGTACTAGAAGCTAGGGTCGTTCGGGTAACCGGGGGGACCCAGCCCATGAAAATTGACAATCCAAAAGTGTGAGCGTTGATTCCTATAAATTTGAATCTAACTTAATTCCTAATTGTCCTAATGCTAAAGGATTTAAGATGGCTTTACTTAATATTGTAAGCCTACCTAAACATGTTGATGAATTACGTATATCTAAATTATTTCTGTACTTCGATCTTTTTGCTCTTAATGAAACCAGACTAGATTCTTCCATTTCGGATGGTTTGGTAAACATTTGCGGTTATGATATCGTCAGGAAGGATCGATACGGAGAGGGGGAGGCGTTTGTATTTACCTCCGTTGCTCTATTAATTATATAATTCGAAATGATCTAGTTCCTGATGGTCTCGAAGCAGTTTGTTTGGAAATTTGTAAGCCAAATAGTCGAAATTTTATTGTTGCATCTGTTTACCGACCACCTGATTCCTCGTGTGAATTCTTTGTCGCTTTTGAAAAGATGATTGGGTTGATCGATGATGAGAATAAAGAGCTTCATAGTTCATATCCTAGGGGATTTAAATTGTGATATGTTAAAAAGTAACCCTGATCAACCAACAAAAACACTTAAAGCTATCTATGAGACATACCAACTATCTCAGATAATCACTGAGGGCACAAGAATAACAAGTAAATCTTGTACGCTTATTGATCATTATGTAACGTCTATGACAGAAAAAATCAATCTGTCAGGTGTAATACATACGGGAATTAGCGATCATAGTTTAATTTATGGAATAAGAAAAATAAACCCTATCATAAATACACGCACGAAAGCCAAAAGAATTGAAGTAAGAAATATGAAAAGGTTTAACCAGCAACATTTTAATGCGGATCTCCTTGCTCAGCCATGGGAACAGATTGTTCTTAAATCAGATACGGATTCCATGTGGGCTCTTTGGAAAGAATTATTTTTGGAAGTACTTGACAAGCATGCTCCAGTACAACATATAAGGAAGAGAACGTCTAGTATCCCATGGTTGACCGGGGAGATAAAAGAATTAATATTTAATAGAGATAAGAAAAAGCGTAAAGCGATGGTGACAAAACTATACGCGGATTGGGATGATTATAAGTCATCCAGAAACAAGGTCAATGTTGCTTTACGACAGGCCAAAGTTGATTACTATCGTAACAAAATAGCTAACCAAAATAATAATCCAAAAGAGGCATGGAAAACAATTAATAGTTTGCTTGGACGATCCTCTAGTGGCACTGTTGTGAATGAACTAAAGATAAATGATGTCAATAGTACTTCATCTGAAGAAATAGCTGAAGCGTTTAATACATATTTTTCTAATATTGGTACCAGTCTGGCCAACTCTATGGCTGACTCTGGTGCCACTTTTGAGCAATTTGTAAAACCATCCCAATCCAAAATGTTACGTTTTAGGTTGGTATCAAATAGGAAAGTACTCAAACTCTTGAACGGTTTGTCTAATTCTAAAGCAACAGGCCTTGACAAAATATCTGGAAAGATTTTAAAAGCCGCAGCTTCTGTTATTGCCCCATCACTTACACATATTTTCAATCATGCTATCATTTCAAGTTATTTTCCATATGATTGGAAAATGGCTAGAATTTTGCCGCTTTATAAAAAGGGCCCACGAAATCTATCAGAAAACTATAGACCAATTTCAATTTTACCAGCAATAAGTAAAATAATGGAAAGAATTATGTATGATCAGATTTATGAATATCTTATCGAGAATACGATACTTTCTGACCATCAATTTGGCTTTCGTAGATTTCACTCGACAGTTTCGGCTCTTTTAGATAGCACAAATAGTTGGTATGTTAACATGGATCGTAAAATGTTTAATTTGGTTGTGTTGCTGGATTTAAAAAAGGCCTTCGATACAGTCAACCATGATATTCTGGTGCGTAAATTAGAGATATACGGTATCACTGGAAGTGCTTTATCCATGATACAATCATATTTGACTGATCGTAAACAAAAATGTCAGTTGGGAGACGTAATGTCTTCTGAGAGTCGTGTAACATGCGGTATTCCACAGGGCTCCATTCTTGGCCCGCTCTTCTTCCTCTTATATATAAATGATTTGCCGGAATGTCTTAAACAAGTTACTCCTCGGTTATTTGCCGATGATACTAATCTTACTGCAACTGGTGAAACTATAGAGGAAGTCGAGTCGGCCATGAATGGTGATCTTATGTGTGTAAAAGAATGGCTTTTGGCTAATAAATTGAGTCTTAATGTTGCAAAAACAGAATTTCTTCTGATTGGTTCACATTATAAATTAAATAGCCTTGTTACTCAACCATCTGTCAAAATCGACCAAGATAATATCAAACAAGTTTGCTGTAGCAGAGTCCTTGGGGTTGAAATTGATGAGCATTTATCTTGGAACAAACATATTGAGAATGTAGCTAAAAAAGTTACTTCAGGAATAGGAGCTATACGACGAATCCGTGATTTCGTTGATAGGCAAACT
Organism: Chrysogorgia sp. JL179-B06; assembly: GCA_035772405.1. NCBI lineage: Eukaryota > Metazoa > Cnidaria > Anthozoa > Scleralcyonacea > Chrysogorgiidae > Chrysogorgia > Chrysogorgia sp. JL179-B06. The sequence goes on along the minus strand of JAYKKM010000360.1, from coordinate 930,293 downwards.
TTGATCTCTATCTATAATGCTTTAATTCAACCCCACTTTAACTACTGTAGTGAGGTATGGGATACCCTTGGTGCGGGTCTTTTAAATAGATTGCAAAAACTTCAGAATAGAGTTGCACGAGTAGTCATGAATATGAGTAATGAAACTCCTGGTATAGAAGCGATAAACGCCTTAGGGTGGGAAACTCTTGAAATTCAACGAGCCAAATCAAAAGCAAAACAAATGTATAAAGTTCTAAATAATTTGGCTCCGAGTTCCCTTGCTAATCTTTTTATATGTAAAAGAAACATCACAGATCATGACCTTAGGGCTCCTCTACCTCTCTGCAGCTACCTTTACCTAGAACTGAAAATCTTAAGAAAAGTTTTTGTTATGATGGAGCAAAACTGTGGAATTCTCTACCCGCAGATTTGCGTGAATCAAATTCATTACCAATATTCAAAAATGGAATCGACGCTCACAATTTTTAATACTATACAGACCTTTTAATTTAATATATTATATCGATTTGTATTTGTAGAACTAGCTTCTGTTTTTAATTAGTAAATAGTTCATTTTTTAATCAGTAAATGTATATATTTGAACAAATAATGTAATCCACACGCCCCTTGTGGAAACCAGCTTTTAAGTTGACGGGGCTAGCGTGTGATTTTAAATAAAGTTTACCTTACCTTACCTTTTACCTTAGCCTGACCGATGCGTGGATTTGCGGGAAAACACGCGGGGCTACGTCGTCTCATTTCGCAAACCCGGTCGCATCCACGCGCGCAGCACGCGGCGGGTAGCAAAATAAGCGCCTGGGTACGAGGCTGGGGGGACCAGCCCCCCCAATAATTTACTCTGACGATGTGCTGGAAATTACTCCCACCCAGCAGTTCAGTCCCATTACCCCCCCCCCCTCCCCCCAATTGACTTTCTGTTGCTACGGCCTCTAATGATGACTACAAGATAGTCGAAAGTTGAACTTCAAATGTTAGTTATCATTTTCGTAAAATGTAAACCAGATTTGTATTTTGTCTATTGTTTCAATGTTGCTTTTATTAAATAAACGCTCTTTCGAAAACGCAACATTGAGCAAATTACTTTGGCTACATTGGTTACATCTTTACTAATTAACCATACAATGGGCCTGTTTACGCCACTTAAGGCTTACCTCTCTATATAACTGGAGTGCGGGATCGCCCTAAAAAGTGTCGTAAAAATGACGACGCAAGCTGGAGTCCTTTTCCTTTAAATTGTAGTGGAGATAATTCAAATCGCCATTTTCATGTCAGTCCGAGTGTTGAAGGTATTTCAACATATTCGATATTTTGTGTTGACAAGTGTTGACGGCTTTTGGAATAATTTCTGGTCATTAAATTTTTTTTGTCGATATTTGTTTTTGAAGAGGGAAAGTACCGAACTGTGTACCAACATAACAAAAAGGATCCCAGCTGACGCCATCACTTTTACGATATTTTTGGTGAGTTATTGGTAATGGGAGTCTGCAGTCTAGTTATATATAGAGGTCAGTGGTTTACGCCCATTTTCCACTTCACCATTTCGCTCACCGGCTTGATAGGAAAACAATTCGCAGCAAATAATTGAGCTCTCCACTTGCAAAACAAAATAAATTTCTCCGACAACCAACGAAAATGAAAAAAATGCCGAAATATTTTCGCTAGCAGCGCCGCAGTCGTGGAAACCGTTGATGGACGGACACCTCGGTGATGGTCGGAAACCTCATTGATGGTCGATCTATAAGGGTGCATGGTGGGTGAGTCATATGGCTAAATTTATGATTAAGTTCATGAGGGTTAGGATTACGATTACGGGTTAGAGATAGGAATCAAACTATATATATTAAGGCCATATCTTATTTGAGGCTTTTTTGGATGTGTTCGACCATCATAGGAGTTTACGAAAACACGACGCGAACATCGAGTTGAAAACATAACTTGACAGTGGTCTATAATGATAACGATCTTGCTGCGGGGTTTAGAATATTATGTTTTATGCTGTTGAGAATGCCATGGGCGTCTTCACTTTCGTAAACTCCCTAAGATGAGGTGTCCTACCGTCTACGATTTCGACATTTACGGCGGCGAGCGCAACGTTGAAGGAAAATGGGGTTTTCCAATGGGCGATTGTTGTGCAACTTGACAGCGATTTTAAGAGCACGTTTCAAATTGCATATGCAAACTACCAGCGATTCCACGGTGACATAACAAATATGTCTAGCTGCTTTTTCAGGTTTCATTCCGAAATAATCGTGAAATCGCATCTACACCAGACACAGTATCAAAGTGCGGTGCACTGTGGCGTTCGTTAAAAATGTCGCGTCACAAATGTCACTTACTATTGATTGCTTACGAACGAACGAACGAACGAAATCACACCCAGATTATAAAGCGCTGCTAAAGGGCAGCGCAATCGAAGCAGGCTCGAAGCAGAGAAGACGATTCACCGTGAAATCGTTGCTATACGTATGATATGAAACCGCGCTCTTTATTGTGGCAGCTCAAGTGGCTCAAACAGGACTTAAAGTGATTCTCCGATGAAAACAGATGCCTTCTTATGATCTTAAAGTTATTACTACAATTAGTAATCATGCGAAATTTCATCTCAAAATTCGTTGAAAAAGAAGTTTTACATGGAAAGTTAAAATATGGATTAATAGACGTCAAAAGCGCTCTCGACTCATTCCTCCCAAACTTGGCCATATTAATGGCGGATCCTAAAATGCAAACTTTACACATAAGTTACATTATTTCAACGAATTTCGAAATCAAACTTTGCACGATAATTAATTGACATGATATCTTTAACATTATTTATAAAAATTGCGAGCTTATTTTTCATCAGAGAACCACGCTGTACGTTACATTTATCATAACACTAAAGATAATGAATAGCTACATCGTGTCCTGTGTATCAATGTACGATATCCATCGAAAACACCATGTCGTGCACAAGAACATCGCGATGTCTCTGTCACACCTTGCAAATATTTCAATGCATTTGACTACTACTGTCTACCTACTAGATACTGTCAATAAATAATTAAGTTAAGGGCCATCGACTAAATTCCATTTCTAAAGCTAAGACGTTCCCAGATGCTAGACCAACAACCAAACATCTACAACAAAGAAAGAACGAAATATGAGTTTCATGTTGTTCATTTAATCTCGTGTTAAGAATCTGTTCTGTTGCGGGAAGTAAAGGAGTCTTGGGTAAGATATTACTTGATTGTCCAAGTAACAACAGTTTGAACAGCTCAAACACGTTGCCATAGTTAATTATTTTTGTTAATTGGAGCTGTTTAGCAAAGTGTTCGTGGTTCAACATCTGCGAATGGTTCACTTCCAAAGTAGGTTGCAATATATCCACTGCTCTGCATAAGAGACTGAAAAGAGCATCTATTGTTCTGAAATTGAAGCCGCAAATAGCTTACGACCGCCATATTGGAGAAACCACTTTTTTTCGAAACCACTTTTTGGGACCACGCTATATAGTTTTACTATAGCTGCGAAATATTTTGGTTTCATTTTTCACAGCATCTAAACTCTGATCGTTCACGAAGATTTTCCCGAAATTTTGGATCACAAACCCGGTCTCTCCAAGATGGCCGCCGCGAAATGTTTTGGCTTCAATAGGGACTTTAAGGCCCCGTGCACACGGAAACGTTTTCCTGCGTTTTTGTATTGTTTCAAGTAATGAGCTGGTTGTTCTCGATTCACTTGAGGAGGAAAACGTTTCCGTGTGTACGGGGGCTAAGATCTACGACGCGGCAACCTCGACGACGCGGCCTTCAAAACAAGGAATTCTTCATGCAAATCAAAGAGAATGACTAACTTGTAGTCCCAAGAGTATTCTCAACATCGTCCTCGTTCTGTTTACAACGCAACTCTGAGCATTTTCACGTCTTCAGGACGACGTGAGCTCACTGAGAGGTGAGAGCTATTCCTTAATGTTGACTTCAGCTCAAACACTACAACCGTTTTAGCAGAACTGGAGCATTTTGGAGGTCATAAAACAAGCTTCAAACATCAAATACGATAATCAATTTACCATGGCTTCTTACAAATGCTTAAATTCACACTGCTGTGTTAACGTTTTGAGGGCCGTGTTGTCGAGGTTGTCGCGTTGTAGATCTTAAAGTCCCTATTTTTCGCTGCGTCGCGAACAATGGGACCAATGGGTTGCTTGATCCAGTCTCTTATGTAGCTCAGTCAATAAATATATACAAGGATCAAGAAATTCAGTTTCCGGCCCAAATGTGATGCATTATGGGATAGAATCAAAGGTCAAGTGAGCATCAATTAAGTCAGTGGCATTGTTGTGGTCATATTCTATGTTAACAATGGAACTTAATTAATTGGTGCTCACTTGACCTTTGATTCTATCCCATAATGCATCACATTTGGACCGGAAACTGAATTTCTTGATGCTTGTATACGCACTTCAAGGAATTTTGGCACTGTATACAGGTACAGTACTGCTCAGAAATAACCTAACGAAAACCGCGGTCGAACCTAGGTCGAACCTCGGTCGAACCTAGGTCGTAGTCTGACGTGACCGCAACCGCTCTTCAAGTTTCACACGATAGGAAATACGATCATTTCCGAAGTTTGCCTTTTCAGTTACGCGACGGCGTTGTTTGGTGAAATGAGAAAACTGTCTATTTACTCATGGAATCGAATTATTTCACGCAAATATATCGACGATAAGATGACATGAACGACGAGTTAACATCTGCATGCCAAATTGAAAACTAAACTAATGGAAGAATGCGGTGTGAATGTTTTGAATTCTACTATTCGTCGGATCAGACCGAGAGACTGTCAATTATTCGTGCAGAAGGCAAACAAGCTTAAAAGATTGGCGTTTTGTCTCAAAGCTTTAACGGAGAAAGACACGTTTGAAAACGTGATACTCAACGCACTAAAATAGATATAACTTGGCAACAATAATAGCGTTGACACTTCCGTGGTCACATGTTACGAAATTCGTCTAAATCAATACGGCAAATTGAATTAAAGTTTGACAAACGCATTTTAGCTGCAGATCTTTTTCAGTGAATTGTATTCGGTACACGTTGGTAGTAACATCTACTTTGTTTCAGCAGATTGCATTAATATGATTACGATGAACAATCCGTTTTCGTATTTGGAGAACGTTTATAAAATCGATGTGGCTATATAGGTCCGGTAACCGGAACTTGTTCGGGAAAAACTAGAGGTCCGGCAGTCAGTAATCGTAACAATAATTCTAAAATAAAACCTAATCACAACCCAAATCCTAACCCTAACCAAAATACTAACCCTAACCAAAAACTATGCAGAAAAGGCAAACCCAGTATACCAAACTATATTTTTATCAAACTCGACCGGAAATCGCGCGTTGTGAACGAACGCCTCTATATATTGTTGTTATATCTGCCGGACGAATAGACACTTCGTTATAAAATTCCGTCGCCGTGTAAACGAGACATGAAAAAGCTTCACCTGTGTGAACTACTTCGCCCGAAACAGCACTAGAATACAATTATTATTCAATATATTCATACGTTCCTCGTGTTGTGGTCAATTATATTCAAACCTGTCAAGCGATATTTTGATTTACGACGCACAAAGGCATTCGAACCGTTCAAATCTAATTTTGTTAATGATGATTTTTTGACTTCCTATTAACTTAAAATATTTTTACTAGCAGATACAGTATTCAATGACGTGGTATCGAAATTTCAATCCCATTGGAACACTCAATCCCCTCAAAAGAAATAGTGTCGATTTATTTTGTTTTGAAAAGTCGAGTCGAAGGTGTCCCAGGAAATTCGTCCCGCCGTAATATCGCCCCCCTGGGGGCGATATTCCTAGGAAATCCGCCCTCCCAGGGACAAATTTCCCAGGAATATCGCCCCCCTTTAGGAATTTCGCCCTCCTCTTTAGTCGCAAGATATAAATTGGAATCCACTTGCCGTCAATATGTGGTAACAACATGTGTCTTCTGTCATTCGAAATAAAACTATATTTCCACTCGTCAGCAGCCAAAACGGCAATGTCGAAGCGAGTTGTGACTCAGCGATTGGAAAATATCTTTCTCCTAATGTGCATGGGTTTTGTTTTTAGTATGTTGTTAAATATAGCGTCACTTCATCAATGGGGGTGACGTTATTCAACATTTATCGTATAAATACCCGCTCTGTTTTGTTGGGAAATTGTCCGCAGAAATGCATTATCCTTCTTTTTTAGTTTAAATGTTTTTCTCCACTGACTCTGCTAAGTTTTGAACACTTCTTTTAAGAACTATCCAACATTGCTATTCACCTTCATGAATGCGTTTTCCAAAGCAATATTTAATTTTGTCACCACGACAAAATCGTTATTTTAAGAACTCTTTTCTGGTAATAATATAAACAGAGGGGAGGGGTAGGGTAGGGTAGCTACGAACAGCCCAGAGAATTAACTAGGTCCCAAGGACAGTGCAAAGTTTTATAGAATTATGTATCATATTAAATAAAACAGTAGCATATTGCATGACACAAGTTTAATGCTGTGCAGGATTTTAGATTGCTTGCTTATAAAGCTGCAGTATTATTAATAGTTAATATACTGTTTGTTAGAAAAACAATTCTTGATCTTTATTATTGTAATGACAAGGTTGATAAAGGTGATAAGTTGGACAGAACATTATGCCAACTATGTTTATGGATAACATTTCACTGGCTAATGCTGTGATTATCGGGAACGAACACAAAATCCTAATAAGATAGTTATTGGCTCAAAATGAAATAAATGATGATGAACAAACATCATAAAAGTAAATTTTAGTATCCAGACAAGAAAGAAACAATAGAAAATAATGCTAGTCCGGTGTTTTGACAACGTTAAAGGAAGCGAAGTCTGAAGACCAAGAAATACAACATTGATTTCATATAATAATAAAAAGTGCCATATATACTGGACTACTTAATAACCTCGACTGTTCGGTACAATAAAATACCAAACCTTTGCCGCTAGTGCTTGGGCACTACAGGAAGATCTTGGTTAGATATTTTATCATAAAGACCTCACTCTTGGTCATTAAGTAGTTATTATTATATATATGGCACAAGCTACTTCAGATTAAATGACACGTCATGTGCCGGTCCGTTATTTCCCGGTAAAGGACCAATCCGGATTATGGATTTTGTCAACCATTTTCTTTACAAAGGAACAAGCCGAACAGTGATAGGAAATTTTGAAAAGCAGCAAAAATTGAACAAATTTAGTAAATTAAGCACTAAATCATGTATGAGTTGGACAATGAACAATCTAAAAGAGAGTCTTACTATCATGAAAACAATAGAAGAACAAGAACAAGATTGAAAATGACGATTCTGTCATTCAAAAAAAAAGTATGTTGATTGTTGTTTAAAAAACAATATAATAAACCTCTTATTATTCAACCGCGTGGTTATTACGGTTATTAATATAACCTATGGGCTCGGTCCGTACTGTCAAGATCTCGGTCTGATATTTTCCCATAATGACATTGTGCTCGGTTAATAAGTTAGTATTAACTTATTTTATTAACTTAGTATTAACCAAGGAACAAGGCATGTCTTTATTGGGCATTTTGACCTCTTTCATAATGGTACCCAAATTAAATATTCTTTTATATTCATTTAAATTAGCCTTTCTTACCTCGTTCGTGTGTCTGTATAAATTCCAAAGAATCTTTGGTTTGTAAACAAGGCCAGTATGGTAATTGGCATGCATATAAAAGAATATTTGAACTGGCCGCCATTATGAAAGAGGTCTATACAGTAGAGGACTTCAACAACAGGAATAAATCAACTAACAGTGCTTTAATATGGTAAATTGTTTGCTACTCAAGCTTTTAACGCAAACTCAGAAAATGTTTCCCAGCCGCAAACGGGAATCGAACCCGCAACCTTCATGCCCAAAAACATATTAATATATTTCTATTAAGCCTAAGAATATACAATAAAAATTTCAATGCTGATAAAATTAACACAAAGTAAATAGCGAAAGTGCGAAACTACAGAACGTAAATAATACGCTTTACAAACGTGCTGGTGTCTAATTTCTACCAAAATAATCTCGCAGGTTATTCTGTGTCTATTGTGGTCCATTAGGCATTATATTTACCTGACATATTGACTCATGACAACGTGGCAGAAATATCATTAATGTCAGAACTTTATTTTATATCCAGGCTCGTCTTCCCCTAACAGACAACGAATCCTTTCTCCTACACCATATTTAATACTATAAATCCACAAAATCCCTGTTTCCAGAACAAATATTATCACTCGCTCCTTGCCGGCCATGTTGTTAATGTCAAAATTTCAGCTCGCGCGTGCGCAGTGGCCGCAGTAACATGTTAACAAAAAACCCGGGGGACACAACTTATATTCCAGACATATTATGAAATATTCAAGATATCGAAATCTAACTGCATTACACCTTGATACTCGTAAAAAACCCATTGATAACTCACTTAACGGTTTGCCCTCATTGTGCAGGAACTTCAGATTCACTTTTCCACTCACAAATTAAGTAAATTAAAGTATCAAAAATTCTACGAAATAATGTCGCCACCCCCCGGATGTTAACAAATCGGTCACTGACTGACTGACTGACTGACTGACTGACTGACTGACTGACTGACTGACTGACTGACTGACTGACTGACTGACTGACTTTATATATATATCGTGTGAATTTTCGCCACTCATCACAATACTGCAAAGTTTAAAAAACTTTGCACTAAAAAGGGATTACAAGATAAAGTTAAAACATCACACAATAGGAAGGTCCGATCCAGTCCTATTTTAGAGATCTGTGGAAGAGACCAATGTTCCGCAACCGACCCTATTCAAATCTAGACCCTTTGTTTGATATTGTTGTTTTGAATGTGTGAGTCATCAATGTGTGAGTCACCGATCGAATTTTCGATTCGCTTCATGTAAACACAGAAATGGTTGAAACTTCATGCCAATCCACTTTTCGACACGTGAATTATCAGTTAGGAATCGAAAATGCTAAAAGGTTTGGTGTAGTGCCGAAATCGTGAATAATAGGTCTAACAATTTCGAGAGAAGGCCTAGCTTCATCAGAGATATAGGCTCTTTCTAGTTTCTGCCATGCTATACGCGGCTGACGCACTGCAATAAACAATAATGATCGGGGAAAACGGTTTAGGAATTAAAACGGACACACGCTCTGCCGCAATCATTATATTTTCGTAATACTATCACATTCATTAAGATTCGACGAGGATTCGCTGCAAACGGTGCCACGAGTGCAGTATAAGTCGAACATTACTTGAATTCGGTTTTGGACGGCGAAAGCACAACGTTGCACTTTCAACTGCGAATCTCTTGCGCGAGTGTATTCTTGTCAATAGGACATGAAACAGACAAAGAATGAAGCCAAACATGAAGATCTATTTTGCTTTTGGTGCCCTCTCTATATTTTAAACTAAACGCTTTCCATGTCGGAAATAGTCGGAACCCAAGCCGTTTTCACACACGCTAATGTGTATCGACCGCAAACCGAACCGCAAACCGAACCGTAACCGAACCCCAACCTAACCCCAACCGAACCGCAACCGCAGTGTTAGGTTATTTCTGAGCAGTACTGTATGCACTTTAAAGTGGTACTACGATGAAAATTTACGCCCGTTTTTTAGAATGTTTTTAGCGTAGAATAGTATTTCAGGGTCGAAAGTCATCGATGTAAAAAAAAACACACTAAAAACGGTATTTTGAAGTAAGTATTTTGAGCTCTGAGATCACTACTATTTAGGCCACTCATAGTTAGTAGAAGGGATGGTTTGGAAGGTCAGCAAAAGTCATTGTTCTATGTTGTTGTTCACTTTCACGGTCACTGAACGTATTGTATTTTCTGTATAATGAGCAGTTATCCAATAACAACGTTCAGATTTAATTAGTGTAGTCCTTCATCGTCACATATTGCGAGTCCTTCGCCGTCACGTGTCCATATAATTTCTTTTCTCCAACCAATAACAAACACTTTCTCCAATACAATAACATGACGATTGCGTCATCTTGAAAGACAATGGAGCTTTCAAACCATCCCCCTCTACTAACTATGGGCCACCATTACTAAGAACGTGTTTCAAGTGAACCCGAAATTTCAAAAGGTAATATTTTTATGACGTCAGACTCTAAATGAAATGGTACCCCTGAATTTCAGTCGAGGTTATAAATTTCAGAAATGTTATATATCTTTGCGTTCATCAAATAAAAACACTAAAGTGTGAATAACACGTGTGCGTGTTTCTCCCACAACACCAAACTTCTCGATTTTAAAGGATTTCGTCCGAGAATGAAAGAGATACACACATTTCTCCAATAAGTCATTACGCACGTGTGACGTAAATTCCGGACATTTGCGTATCAAACAAACTGATATATCTCAAAAAGAAAGCGAAGAAACAAAATTCTTCAAAATAAGTTATATATAAGTTATAAATTCAAAATAAGTTATAAATAAGTATAATTTTAATAGTTCTTCCAAATAAGACAACAACAAATTTTGAGGTTAGGGGCACTTTAAGTGAACGTAGTTATTTGGTATTGTACTGCGATTCTATTGAAAAAATCGCAATCGAATTTTCATCGCAGTAGCCCTGCAAGTCGCGAAATCTGTGTACTCACTTGCTGTCATCGGACAAGGTAATGGTGCGAATACTACTATCGCATTGAGGATAACCATGAAGTACTGTCATATCCCACGTGCGCCACACTGTTACTATTTTACCAAATCCACCAGTGATAAAATAATTTCCGTCTTTGCTAAACCAAGCAACCTAAAAGAAGTCCAATTGTTAATGTGTAATCTGCTTGGCTATGAACTATCAAGGCAGTCGCTGGTTCATTCAACAACCAGCGTTTTCACTGGAATATTTTGCTCTATTTAAGAAATGGTTCGTGGAAGTTGGGAGAGCGCGAAGAAAGTGTTGGGAGAGCTTCACAACTTTCAAAGTGCATGCCATGCATAACTAGATATAGATATATTCATGATATGGCGTGATCCACGTAATCATATGATAGCGAGCGCAATACGAGTGATATTTGAAAATTGTACCAACATTGCACGAGCTGTTAGCCAAGTGCAATTTGGCACAATTTTCAAATATCACGAGCACTGTAAACTTGTATAATAATAATAACTTTAATGTATCCATCTTAAGTAGGGAAAAAAATACAATGGATTTACAGTATATATAAGTTAAATGAAGTGATAGACTTATAACGAGACACCTAAGCTAAAAATAGAGATATAATATACAGTAAAATCATCTGAGTAAATGGTTACAGCCTTAGAGCCCTGGGCAAAAAGCTGTTTCTATGCCGTTCAGTTCCTGAAAACAGAAGAGGTTTGATAACTCTGTTTTGCCTTATATTATGATCATGAGTGACAGAATCATTCATTTTGGAATGAAGAATGTGACTGGGATCTTTTCTAATAGTGTTAAGTACTTTAATAGCAGCATTGTCACGCTTATCAGAAAGAGTGGAGAGATGGTCTTCAGCGACACCAAGTATCTTAAGGCTCCGTCTCTGGATACGCTCCAGTTCATCTACCAGATAGTTTGGTATACCACCCCAGATCGTGGATATATACAGTAAGTAGTCAGGCCGACATCAGTATATTATATGTATGACAAAATTACGTTGTCTAGTGTTCAACTTAACAAAACGTTTCTTCTAAACGTTTCTAAATATCACGTTATCCACTGAATTTGTGTTAAATCACCTAGAATATCAAAACTAAGTAAGCGCCTCGCTGAATAACAACTTATCTACCCCGGTTTCATTAACTAAGTCTATTCGTATAAAAACCATGCGCACTTGGTCAAAATATATATTAGGATTTGGGTGTAGTATATGTTCAGGTGAACCTCGTTAATAATGTATCGCTTTTATTAGTAATACCCATTCACCATTAAAATTGAATATGAATTCTCACACAAACCGTCCATTTTCTGTACACCAGAATACACATTAATGTCTCTAATCAACTTGAATAGGACCCCTATACTGATCGCTAGAACACTGTTATTGTACTATAACTCTTTCCACCCTAATTCCTGCAAAACAAGCATCATATACAGCCAAGCATTACGTTACAGACGTCTCATTACTAGAGATGACATACTCTATAACCACCTTGACCACTTACGTATCACTCTCACCAACCGTGCATGTGTTGGTAATATTTTCCTTCCCGAGATGGAACCAAAATTTATATACATATAGACCTTATTCAAAAATGACCGCTGATTTAATATTCTTTTATATGCATATAAATTGGCCCTTATGACCTCGTTATCGTGCAAGAAATTCAAAATAATTTTTACTCTAAAAACGAGGTCATAAGAGCCAATTTATATGCATATAAAAGAATATTAAATCAGCGGCCATTTATGAATAAGGTCTATTTTATGTACATATTTTATACTGAATATTAGTGAAGATTATCAAATGTGAAGTTCTACGGTAGTATTTCGATAAAGTACGCGACAAAGTAGGTTGCGCAAAAAGGAAAATAATTTTTGGGTAAAGTCCATTTTTGGTCCAGTTTTATTGCACAACATGTTGTTCATTTCCGAGCTAACAGTTTAAGAATTTGGGTTGATGTTTTAGCAATTTTCCCATTGTCGGGCGAAAGGGAAAATATAATTTGTTAATTAATTGGACAGCTAATTATCAGCGCTCGTTTCTTTCTTAGGCAGAGACCACTGAACAAGATGTAATAAAGTTATACAGTTTGGCCTCAACGGAAGCTGTGCAAATTAGCGGCCCAGGCGCTCAATTTTTCCTCCGGATATTGGAGCGGCGCTAAATCGGAGTGGGTGCTAATTTGCACAGGGTGGCTCAAGTCATGGGTCGCTTAGTAATAATCAACATAACAAGAACACAGATATTTAATGAAAAGTCATGAGAATCTCAACAATTTATTTCCTTAGTAATAATCTTATTGCACTGTCTAATCACTTCGTTTTGACTGATACGATTAACTGAAAAAATAATATGCATCACGGATTATTTTTGGCATAAAACTAAAAAGCGCTCCCGAGGCGCGCTTATTCGAGCACGGGCACTTATTACTTGTTTCTATCCGCCACGGAGGCGCTTTACGGTAATACTGGTCAACAAAATGAAATGAAATGTTCGTGGGTACCGAAAACGTACTAAAACCAAGCGCTGGAGCTTATGTGCAAGCTACCCTTTACCTTGACAAAAACCACAGTAACGGACAAAAACCTCGGTAAAGGAGTATCTTCCTCACTACCACTATCTAGTCCAGTGCATGTGGATGGAAATCCTTCTAAACTTACCAATACTTGGTCTTCTAGTTGAATACTGTTTCTATGTTTGCCATTAATAGAAAACAAGGCCAAGATTCCCTTTTTGTCTGCGTAGTTGGCGAGAATGAATCCTTCATTTGATATGGCTACAGTAATCGGGTGATTGCAACCGCTGGGCTCAACTAATGTACACAAAAGATCACCCATGGTCGAGTGTAATAAAAATGATCCATCTAAAACGAAAAAATTAAACCATGTGTTAATAAAGCTTATTATACACATGACAAAATTACTGGATTCTGATTACTGGATTGGATGAGAGGAGTGCAATAAAATCATTTAAAGTGCAATAAATGAAAAGAGAGAAGACACTGGGAACAAGTTTGACAATAAAATTCAAAATGGTGGTCTATTCTGCAATGGAAAGTTTTCACTTTTCCAACGACTTGTGGTACACTATGAATTAAAACTTCCATGTAAATATTTTGAAATGAGGGTACAAAGAACACCAAGAGTGAAAAGGTTTGTTGTCAAGTAATGAAACAAGACGTTTTTAAAGACTTGGAAGAAGATGAAGCGTACGTGTCGTAATTTTGTCATGCATATAATAAATGAGTAATCATGATTTTTCTCGTGCAATTAAGGATTTACAATACTCGTGATATTTGAAAATTGTGCCAAATTGCACTCGCCTAACGGCTCGTGCAATTTTGGCACAATTTTCAAATATCACTCGTGGCGTAAATCCTTAATTGCACTCGCTATCATACGATTACCTATACTAAAAATTCAATGACTTTTTATGCGCAAAAGCAACGAATATAGGAATGCATCTAAATAACAAGGCTTACCGACTACTTTGCTGAACTCTCAACTTTCGCGGCGACTTTAGAAACAAAGGCAATTTCTCCAAGGACAATTCCTCGAATTTGTTTGCTGGTCTTCAGAATAACAAATATGGCGGACTATAGACTATTGTAATAGTTTGTTATATGGTGTACCTGCATGCAAAACTAGATTAACCTGCAGAGAGCAGAATGTAAATTTTGCCATATTACCCCACTTCTTTCTTACACTGGCTATCATGAGTTAGATTTCGCATTAAATTTAAAATTTTGCTAATTACTTTTAAGGCTTTTCATGAATTAGCCCCTTCGTATATTAAGGATTTAATTTTGATTAAATCGTCTGTCATTGGGAGGTATACTCTTAGATCGAATAAGGAGCTACTGCTTAAAGTGCCTATATCACTTGTGGGATCTTTACATATTTATAGTAATTGGAACATTCTAAGAAGATTTGTAATATATCTTCTCAGGCGAAAATTTCATCTTCATGGACTTTTTTGCAGTTAAAGTTACCGGATATGACATCAAAGGAGGAATTTTTGAAGCAAGAAACAAAAGAAAACTGATTTGCAATTCCTCCTTTGATGTCATATCCGGTAACTTTAACTGCAAAAAAGTCCATGAAGATGAAATTTTCGCCTGAGAAGATATAGTACAAATCTTCTTAGAATGTTCCAATTACTATAAATATGTAAAGATCCCACAAGTGATATAGGCACTTTAAGCCTCTACCAGAAGTAACCTCGTTCCCAGGCTCTTTTATTCGCTCCCCACAGCGAGGTACATGTATTGGCATAAAATGGCCTCAAGCTATATTTTTATCGTAGTTTTGGAAGCAACCGCATTTTAGTATTTTGTGATATAAAACTATTGTACAACGTAAGCAGTGTTGAAATAAAAATAAAAATAGGTACATGTATCTGCGTCTTATTACTATGCTATTACTACTTACATCACTTATCAGCGCGATTACAATATATCTGCGCACGCGCAGATACAAAAACTCTAAAAGATTGGTGTACTACCGAAATAGTGAATAGGGGTCAAAGAGAGTGATCACGTAAAGTGAATATTTTTTTGAAATATTTTTTTAAAAAAGATTTTATTTCACTCTGACCTTCTTCTGACTAGTTTGGCAGTACACCAAGTTTAGAGTTTTTGATTTGTATTTTGGTTTGATTGTTTTTCTTATTATTTAATATTACTTAACTATGATCGCCCTTCAGTATATAATACAAGTAGCCATAAGTAGCCACTTATGGGCCACACAGGCCACGTTTAATTCTTTCAAATTTGCTACACATTCGTAAAACTTGTCACAATTATTGCGGTTTTTCTGACAAACAGCCTGGCGCATAGCAAGATGCGAACCGTATCACGTCTAGGAGGGTGATCCGGGCAAAGAGATAGGGTAACTCCGTTGGGCGTAAACTGTATGTAAACAGAATGGGGAAAACAATACAAGCAGGCGCCCTTGTAGGCGGGTGACCCGGTTACCCAGGTTACTCTCTATCTATGTAAACAGGCCTTAGTTATTTCATGTTATTTAATACCTTGTGAACCACTGACAACAAGTCCCACGGAAGAGCTGACAGCAGCGCAAATTACAGCTGTCTCGTGACCCGTCAGGATTGCTCGTGGAGAAGCAGCATCACCTATATAATGAAGAACGGGATAATTTCAAAAATGTTAGAGTTAGTTTACAAAATATTCGACGGGTTGTGGAAATGTAAGGGTAATACACAGGCAAGGAAGAACTACAAATAACAACCATCACAACCACAACAACCACCACCATTAATGCCCAAAATATGATTCACCAAAAAGTGATTTTGGTGACGTTTATTTATATTGTTTCATGGATAGTAAGAGAGTTAAATATGTGCGCAGTCCAAGAGCTCAGACCAAACTTGGACGTAATCACGAGACTTAGTACATATTAAATATAGAAACAATTCAATTTGAGTTATTCTGGAGCAAAACAAAATTTGTGCTAAACTAAAATGTCGTTCTCCTATAGTAGGTCAGGATAGAGCGTCTCACCCGCAATCAGGTTACAGGTTCGATTCTTGTCCGGAACTCAGAATCATTTTTCTGAGGATACGAGCTTGACGATCGCCCATGTATCGTCTGTCTACTCCAAGCTCTCCCACATTCACTACAGCAGTGTGTATATTAACACAGGAACGTAAAATGTTGCACAAAATTTCTCTGCTTCAAAATAACTCAGATTGAATGTTTCGAAATTTCACATGTACTAACTCCAGATTAAGCATACCAAGAATCTCATGATTCATGATTAAGTTTGATCTGAGCTCTTTAACTACATCTTTAACTATCTTACTGTGATGTAGACTCGGAGAATTACGCGGCGTGAGTCGGGAATCGTCGTCGGATACACGAACGGTGGAGCCGGGGCTCGCGCGGCTTGGTTGTCTTAGCAACGGGAGCAACGTGTTCATAAAAGCGTTTTTCTTTGCGATTAAAGTTAAGCCATAGAGACTAGCTATATTTTCCTGTTAAAACTTGGGGACATTATAAACGTAAGTCGTCAGACCTTCGAGAACGAACGATTGTCTACCTTTCGTGTGTTATAGCGTGTATCTTTCTTTTATTCTTATGTAGTTTCACCGCGCATTTGGGGACTATATTGTTGTACGTAAACCTGTATGTCATTTATAATACATTAAAAGTATAAAGTTATGGTCTCTTGCGTGGTTGAACACTAACGAACTCCTATTCGGCTCTTCCCACGAAGTGGTCGTATCGGGAACGCGACAGTGAAAGTTTACTATCGCCTTTGGAGAGTATTTAACGACGAAAATAGTAAGTGCAATTCGAGAAATCTGTGAATATGAGTTGTAATAGCAATCAATCAACCGTGGAGAACCCCAAGGGGTCTGGAGATACTAGTGTTACTGGACTAGATTCTGAAGAACAGAAATCTAAGGAGACTTCTATGAACCCGTCGGTTCACCAACAGGAGGGAGAAATCGATTTGTTTACTTCAGACACCCTAGAATCAGTCAATGAGGAGAAACGACAAAGAACTTTGTCTCAAAAAGCAATTCACAATGCAATACAAAATAAAAGCACTGAACTAAATAAAGCAGCAAAATCATTACATATGTCATCAGATACTGTTTTGACCGCACTAGAGAAAAATATTTCGCATAAGGAGATAGAAACTGCCCTTGCACCATTACAACAAGCTTACACCAAGTATCAAGCAATACTCAAAGACATTGAGAAACTTTCTGAACAAGATAAGTGGGGCGAAACCTATGCCCATATTACTGAAGTAACAGAATCTGGCCAAACCGCTCTAAAATATGCTTCTACCGCAATGAACAAAGCAAAAAGTCAACAAAGTCGCCTTGCCAACAAAACAGGTTCGATCAGTTCTAAACACACACGTCGCACCAAGTCATCCCGCACATCTATGACTTCCAGTAGCGCCTGGAGATGGGCGTTGGCTGAGGCTGCCGCAGCCCAGAAGCAAGCTGAATTCGAGCAATTAATAGCTGAAAAAGAAAGTGAGGCAAAGCAACGCGAAGCCGAACAAGAATACCATCGTGAACAAATGCGTGCACAACACGAACGGGACATGGCGATATTAGCGGCAGATAAAAGAAAGGCAGTAGCAGACGCTAAGTTAAAAGCTATAGAACGGTCTATTCGTGAAGAGGAAACAACTTCCATTCTAGCAGAGCAGTTAGGTGTCGAAGACGCCAGATCACGAACCCAGTCCTGGGTCAACACACAACATCAACAATACAACCCTGACCAAGACCAAAGCGATAGACCTCCCCCACCCACCAATGATCACACCGGAGAACCACCACCACTTGGTAATACACCTGCTGAAGGAAAACGAGACGGTGCCGTAAAGGATCGATTCCGGCCGTTCATTCCTAGGGGCTTTGCAGGAAATCAGCTTATATATAGACCGCCGATCACACACCCGGAAGTTGTTGTTGCGAACCAGTGTATCGAAGGAATAGTACAAACCAACCAACAGATAGTAGCCAGCCTAGCCAGACAGAATTTACCGAAATGTCACCCTGATGTGTTCGATGGCGACGCCACCTTGTTCCATCCATGGAAAAGGTCGTTCCAAGCTATGACCCAAGACGCAAACCTAAGCCCTTCCCAGGAGATTGCCTACCTACGGAACTACACGAAGGGAAACGCTCAGGATTTGATCAACCACTTCAGGAAGAGACAACAAAATGACCCCGCAGTCACCCTACGTGAACTCTGGAAAGAGTTAGAACGACGGTTCGGGAACACTGCTATTTTGACCGACGCGCTCCTCCAGAGACTGAGAGATTCCGCTAAATTTACCGCTCGAGACAAGACAAAATTACAAGCATTCGCTGACGTCTGTGCCGATGTCGACGGCCAAATGACCACCTTATCGGGACTAGCCTGTCTGAACTACCCGAACGCTATAAAGCCCGTTGTCGACAACCTGCCTAGTTTCCTTAGGTTCAAATGGGAAAAGGAAGTGGTTGAATACGCAGAAGAGCATAACGACCAATATCCCACATTCCACCAGTTTGCGGCAATGACTCAGAAGCAGGCCAGATTGAGAAACCACCCGAATGTGTTAGCAGGTGAGCATCCCAACCATGATGATTCAGCGAAGTTACAAAACAGGGATCAAAGGAGAGACAGAGGCCACAAGGACACAACCGCGTGCTCAAAACAAAAGCTGAAGATCCAGATCATGGAAGAGAGGAACACACCATCGACAAAGGAAAGAAGTTCTGTCCATTCCACGAAAGAAAAGGACATGAATTGACTGAATGTAAAGCCTTCGGCGAGAAGCCCTTAGACGACAAGACCGAGTGGATTAAGAACGCTGGCCTCTGTTTTCGGTGCTTGATCGGGAAGCATCGTGCGAAGCAATGCAAGGAGAACGTGAAATGCGACAAGTGTAAGAGTAATCGACATCCGACGATACTACACAAAGAAAGAGTCGAGCAACAAGATGGCGAGGAGCAAGGTGATAAAGATCTACAGTCGCGGTGCACTTCCGTTTGTCAGGGGAGAGCAGGAGGACTATCTTGCAGTAAGATCCTGCTTGTAGACGTGTATGCAGAGGACAGACCAGAAAACGCTCACCGGGTGTATGCTATAATGGATGATCAAAGTAACGCATCAATGATTAGCCCAGAGCTAGCAGACTTGTTAGATATCGATAGCCCTAAGCAGAAATACCTCCTTACGACATGTAGCGGAGCTAAAGAGACACAGTACGGTCGAAGAGCGTCCGGACTACTTGTGAAGTCGATGTGTGGCAGAATCGCTAAGTTACCTAACCTCGTTGAGTGTGAACACGTACCACAGGACAAGAGCGAGATTCCCACTCCAACCACGACGAAGCACTATCCCCACCTCGACGAAGTAAGTAAAGAAATCCCACCTTTAGACCAGGAAGCCAAGATCGGTATCCTCATCGGCCGAGATGCGCCAGAGTTGTTGAAAGTCAGAGCCTTCAAAAATGGCCCCAAAGGTGCACCTTGGGCACAAAAGCTTGCTCTAGGATGGACGGTGTCTGGCCAAATGTGTCTCGACAGAGTTGGGGGACCAGTACACATCACAGCCCGTAGCACATTCATACAGCTGCCACCACCTACACCTGTCATCGAACCTAGGATACAACACGAAGAAGGTGCCCACGCCAACCTTGAAACCCACCCAGAACTTCAAACAGTAACGTGTCCGAATTATTTTGAAGTTAAAGACGAAATCAAGGAACATTCAGAGAAAACGAAGAGCGACGTTTACCAAACTACCCCGGAAGACAACGAAGTCGGCTTGTCGTGGGAAGACCGCCAGTTCCTTCATATCATGGAGAAAGGGATTCACAAAAATGAATCTGGCAATTGGGAGATGCCGCTGCCCTTCCGCTCTCAGAACGTGACAATGCCAAACAACCGGGAGCAAGCAATGAATCGCCTGCAGAGTTTGCTGCGTGCCTTCAAAAGAAAGCCTCAGATGGAGAAAGATTATTTGGAGTTTCTGGGGAAAGTAATCAAAACGCGGACACGCCGTCCCGGTCCAACGAAGCGAAGTTTCTACAGAACAAGAAGACGAACCCACAAGCCCGGAGAAGAAAGCAAGTGTCAAGCCTGGCAAAGTATGGTACCTCCCGCATTTCGGGATCTATCATCCTAAAAAGCCGGACCAGATTCGAGTGGTTTTCGATTCTTCTTGCGAGTACAAAGGTGTATCCCTCAACAAGGAGCTGCTGGCTGGTCCAGATTTAATGAACAGTCTGCTGGGAGTCCTCATGCGCTTTAGACAAGAAAGCGTTGGAGTAATGTGCGATGTGGAACAAATGTTCCACTCGTTCCACGTCGATCCAGCCCACAGAGACTTCCTCAGATTCTTATGGTTTAAAGACAACGACCCATCCCAGGAGATTATCGAATACAGGATGACCGTCCACCTTTTCGGCAACAGCCCAAGCCCGGCCGTGGCTACATTCGGGATGAGAAAAACTGCAAACGACGGCGAGGAGGAATACGGAACGGACGTGAAGAAGTTCATCTGCGAGAACTTTTACGTCGACGACGGCTTAACGTCTCAGCCGGTCGAAAAAGATGCAATCAACTTGGTAAAGGGAGCGCAAGCTGCACTGGCCACTGCCAATCTTCGCCTACATAAGGTGGCTTCAAACTCGGTTGAAGTGATGGAGGCATTCCCAGCTGAAGATCGAGCAACGATCGTGCGCGATCTGGATCTGCAACAAGACACCCTTCCAGCTCAAAGAACACTCGGCGTGCAGTGGGACTTGGAGAAAGATGCCCTGACATTCAGCGTCAACCTGCCAGATAAACCATTTACCAGAAGAGGAGTTCTGTCCGTAGTGAATTCTATCTACGACCCTCTTGGACTGGCGGCACCCGTTGTCTTGGTCGGAAAACTTCTACTGCAACACCTAGTCGTCCTAGGAAAGAAGAAACAGAAGGATAAGCCTCTTGGATGGGACGAACCCCTTCCTGACGACTTAAATCTACGTTGGCAACGTTGGAGAAATGAGCTCCCTGCCCTCGAGAATGTCTCCACTAGCCGATGTTACCACTCAACGAACCTCGGTCGTGTCACCCGCAGCGAGATCCACGCATTCTCGGACGCGAGCAAAGACGCCATAGCGACCGCCGTGTACCTAAAACAAGTTAACGAAGAAGGAGAAATTAGCGTAAGCCTGGCATTTGGCCAATCCAAAGTTGCACCTACCCAACCTACAAGCATCCCACGTCTGGAGCTTTGCGCAGCAGTGTTTTTTGGCGACCCAAGCGGTGAAGAAACTCAAGAAAGAGTTAGATATCGAGATCCACAGCGTCACCTTCTACACTGACTCGAAAGTGGTCCTCGGATATATCAAGAACGACATCAGAAGATTTCACATCTACGTAGCGAATCGCGTCCAAGCAATTCGAGATGTGTCCCAACCCAGTCAATGGAAGTATATCGACACTTCAACAAACCCTGCCGACCTAGCGACACGGGGTATCACAGTTAAAGTACTACAGGAGTCCAACTGGTT
Organism: Chrysogorgia sp. JL179-B06; assembly: GCA_035772405.1. Taxonomy (NCBI): domain Eukaryota; kingdom Metazoa; phylum Cnidaria; class Anthozoa; order Scleralcyonacea; family Chrysogorgiidae; genus Chrysogorgia; species Chrysogorgia sp. JL179-B06. The sequence goes on along the minus strand of JAYKKM010000360.1, from coordinate 908,555 downwards.
AAGAGGACCCTCCTTCTTGGAGTCGAACTCGCCTGCCACCTCACCAGTCCATGAACCTGACGGAGATATCGACGAGAACGATCCAGAAGTCAGACAAGAGGTGAAGGTCCATGCCACCAGTACTCAGAAGGCCCTCGGATTAGGATCGAAACGATTCGGTCGTTTTTTCGGAATGGTCTACTCTTCAGCGAGCCATCGCAACACTCATCATGAGAGCGGAACGGTGCAAAATAAAGTCAGAGCCACAAACGCCACAGCACGGTCAGGAAACGACCGGAAGCGGAAACAACGACGGCCCTACCCTAGACGCATCTAAACAAGCTGCAATCTTGATAATTCGAACAGCTCAAGAAGAAGCCTTCGCAGATGAAATCAGTGTACTGCAAAGGAAGAGTGGCGATGAACCAGAGAGTCGCCAGTCCCTGAGAGCCAGAAGAACGGTGTTACGAAAGTCCAGCCTGTTTCGTTTGGATCCTTCTCTCGACAAAGACGGTGTTCTCAGAGTTGGAGGGCGTATACATCGGTCAGATTTGGCGTTTGAGGAGAAACATCCGATACTTCTGCCAAAGAAACACCACGTGTCGGAGTTGTTGATCCGTCATTACCACCACAAGGTTTACCACCAAGGCCGTCAGATCACGCATGGAGCTCTACGGCAAGCTGGTTATTGGGTCGTCGGCGGCCATGGAATGGTGTCTAGAATCCTGAATTCCTGCGTGACGTGCAGAAAAGCTGAGAGGAAGAATGCTTACGCAGCATATGGCTAACCTTCCAAAAGACCGAATCGAGCCAAGCCCACCCTTCACGAGCATAGGAATTGACGTATTCGGCCCGTGGATAATCCGAACGAGGAAGCTAAGGGGTGGTGCTGCCGAATCAAAACGGTGGGGCCTTGTCTTCACCTGCATGAGTAGCAGAGCCATCCATATAGAAGTTCTGCAGTCGATGGATACCAGTTCATTCATCAACGCCCTTCGTCGTTTCTTCGCCATTCGTGGACCAGCCGCCCTGATCAGGTGCGATTGCGGGACAAACTTCGTCGGAGCAAAGACGGAGCTCGGGGAAGCACTCAAAGAAATGGACCAAGCTAGCATCAAGAGATACGTGAGGGATCAAGGATGCGAATGGAAGTTCAACCCACCCCACGCTTCTCACTTTGGAGGCGTCTGGGAGCGCCAGATTGGGACTATTCGTAGAGTATTGAATGCTATGCTGTTGAACGTTGGAAGTTCTCAACTCGATCATGAATTACTGGTCACCTTGATGGTGGAGGTCGCGGGAATCGTTAATAATCGGCCTATATCAGCGATCTCGACAGATATCGACCAACCGAGTCCCTTAACACCCTTTATGTTGCTAACGACAAAGAAGCGTCCACTGGCACCTCCCCCTGGTAAATTCGTGGCGCAAGACCTGTATGCTCGTCAATATTGGAGAAGAGCACAATACTTGGCCGATCAATTCTGGCTACGCTGGAGACAGGAATACCTTCAAAACCTCCAAGTTAGAACGAAGTGGTGCGAGCGAAAACAAAACCTTTCTGGAGGAGACGTAGTCTTAGTGAAAGACGACGACCTATCTCGTAACGAGTGGCCCATGGGAAAGGTAGTAGAAGCCTTAACGAGCGAAGATGGAAAGGTGAGGAAAGTCAAGATCATGGTGTGCAAGGAAGGCAAACGGAAGATGGTTTACCGTCCTATCAGCGAAATAGTGTTGTTGCTACCAACCGAGAAGGGCAAAGATCTCAACAACAAGGATAGCATATCCTTGAGCGAGGAGTGTGATGTAGACTCGGAGAATTACGCGGCGTGAGTCGGGAATCGTCGTCGGATACACGAACGGTGGAGCCTGGGACTCGCGCGGCTTGGTTGTCTTAGCAACGGGAGCAACGTGTTCATAAAAGCGTTTTTCTTTGCGATTAAAGTTAAGCCATAGAGACTAGCTATATTTTCCTGTTAAAACTTGGGGACATTATAAACGTAAGTCGTCAGACCTTCGAGAACGAACGATTGTCTACCTTTCGTGTGTTATAGCGTGTATCTTTCTTTTATTCTTATGTAGTTTCACCGCGCATTTGGGGACTATATTGTTGTACGTAAACCTGTATGTCATTTATAATACATTAAAAGTATAAAGTTATGGTCTCTTGCGTGGTTGAACACTAACGAACTTCTATTCGGCTCTTCCCACGAAGTGGTCGTATCGGGAACGCGACACTTACTGTCCACGAAACACGATGGATAAACGTCACCCAAGCTAAAAAAGTCAAGGACCTAAATCACTTTTTGGGAATACCTTTTTAGACATTAGGTTTCCGTTCCAATATTGTGGGATGACACATATGATTGATCATTTTGTAGATTAATTGGAAGTCATTACAGCATATTCACAATGACATTGTTTTTGAGAAATTATAAGTAATATCCTGAAAAGTCCATGTACTTTCTAAACCAATAATTAAAATTTGGATTTGCGATCATATTTGAGCAGATCTCGACACATGCGTTCTAAAAACAAATATCGTTTACATATTTTCTGTCCTCTAATAAAAGTTATACCAAAATAACCATATTTTCAAGGATGGCCACTTTTTCTGGCCACCCCTGTATATCCAGGTGTAATAATGGTAGAATATAATTATAAACTTCATATACCTGGCTTGCTATTGCCTGAAATACGTTGCTGTTTCCCATTCCAATGCCAAACAAGAAGAGTGGCATCACGTGATCCTGAAACAACTATAGCATCATTACTATAGTTCCCAATGGCGTCAAGTGCATATGTCAAACTAGTAACCACGTCCCAATGACCAAAAACACACTGGTGCAGCTTACCTACGAGGAAATTAAGTAGATCACAAGTGAGGTCTGGAATAACGGAAATTATATTACAAAGTAAACTTTAAAATAAGGTTTCCGCGGAAAATTTATTGAAGTATACTTTCTACGGATTGTCCTGGTATAAGGAGGTATTATAGTGCCGAAATATAGTCTTCAACCACATAGTGCGCATGACCAGGACTAAATTAATCCCACAAGCGTTATGTCTTTGGTTAATCTATAGGTTTAAGCAATTCTAGGAGGGGGTTAGGGTTAGGACTAAAATGAGATTGTTTGAACTTATCGATTAATGTAAGACATAACGCTTGTGGGATTTAGTCCTGATCATGCGCACTCGGTGGTTGATTTGCGTGGATGAAGACTATATTTCGGCCACTATAATACCTCGATATAAGACCTGGGCTTAATTAATTCATTACCAGAAATTCGGAACATTTTGCGGCTGCGATCGCGACCAGCGGTTTCTTGCATGAATAAATATTTCGCAACCATTTAGCCAGCCATGGCGGCTGCTTCGCAAAAGATCGTGTTCCATATCTTGTGCTGCGCAACTTAAGCAGTGCTGATATTCTATACGATGAAGCAAAGAAGAAAAAGACAACAACAAGGAAAATTGCCGGTGTGTTTGAGGCCGAACGTCTGATTGCCCGCAATCAATAGTCCGCGAAATACATCTCGCGAAATCTCGCGGCTTTCACGCAATCGCTCTATTTCTCTCGAGAATAGCCTGGAAACAAGGTTTAGAGCCTTGCTGCTATTGGCTGGAAGCTGGCTTTCGAAATACAACAAGAAACATGGCTGCTCCAAAGAGAAAAAGAGCCTTATATCGCTTGGCGGCTCGTAGCTCAAATCGCCCGTTCCGACTTAATGGCCGCCTGCTGATTACTGAACACACTGCTAAAATAAGAAAGTTCAAAGGCATTGGGAACCGTGAATTCGTTATATACTAAGACATTTGCGAGTTTTGTTGCCAGTTTGAACATTCTCAAATACATATCGAGCGCCGATTTTCGCATCGCCTGAGAGGAAATTAGTCTATTTGGTGGATTTGTACCGCATGTTTACACGGATTACTATGGTTTATATAATAGAATGAGTCATCGGCAGCGAAACACAGCGAGCGTTGGGAACCGCGACTACATCACGGTGAGCGAAATTTTTTTGTTATAACTCTTCGTTACTTGACTGTGTACAGGAATCGCGCTCTGATTCCGGGAAATATATGTGCCAAGTAGGAGATATTTTAGATTTTACAATTTCACTGTATTGTTCATTGGCAGCCATGTTTGTATTTTGCCTTAATTATGCAGCCGGCGCTCCGCCATCTTGTCCCGAATTTCTGGTAATGTCAATGCAGAATGTTCAATGGAGTTAAATACTAACGTTCGTTATGTAAGTTAGTTAGAAAAAATATGAAAGCTGCTAAGTTTTCAAAAAGAACTGAATATAATATGAAAAGGAGAAATAAGAGAACTTCAATGTGTCGAAATATACTTAAATATGAGTACTTACGTATGTTCATGACGACGTTTTGGACGACGTTTCGGACCTGAAGAAGGACACATCGTCCGAAACGTCGTCCATGAATATACTCTTACTTAAAGGACATTGGCAACAAAAATTAAGCTTGTCTAATATGAAATAACTCGTAAAATGATAGAGCAACACCTTTTACAACTTTTCCGTATTTTACTTCGTTTTTGAAATATTTCAGTTTGTTTGATATGTAAATGAGATGGTCTCCGACGTCAGGTGTTGGGTGGAGAATTTTCACTCATTAAAATATTAGTTCCATCTTCAAGTTTGTTCCATAAATTTACTTGAAAGTGTGAGTATAATAACTCCCCATGATAATGAACGTTGTAAACTTAGCAATCACTGAGATATAAGATATTTTTTAATGAGTGAAAATTCTCTACCCCACACCTGACGTCAGAGACCATCTCATTTACATATCAAACAAACTGAGATATTTCAAAAACGAAGTAAAATACGGAAAAGTTGTAAAAGGTGTTACTCTATCATTTTACGAGTTCTTTCATATAAGACAAACTTAATTTTTGTTGCCAATGTCCTTTAAGTATTTTATACTAAAAGGTTGGCGTACTGCCGAAATACATGTAGGGAATAGGAAGTCTGTTTCTAGCGAAGATACCTCCTTAAAAGAGTGAAACGTGACAAAAATTATCCAATCAATGTTCGATGACTGACAAGAGGATTTTTACAGACAATCCTGACCAAAACAACGTTGACATTAACAATTTGTTGCGATCGTTGATAAATATTCCGTAGCTGGCACGCCGTAACTCACGTATTTACTAAAATTAGACTGAGTGCATGTGTTGTTTAGTTCGGTTGTCAGGTTTGAGACAGCGGAGTGTTAGTTTCGTGGTGTAGACTTTCGTACGCCAGATCTGTACACATGGTTAAACTTGATTATATAAACAAGTTATATATACTGTAGTAAATCCATGTCCTTGGTTACAATACAGATTTTTACTACTCTATCGCTATCTACCGCGATAATCAAACTATAAATTGTGAGAAAAGACACGGAAGCTATTTCGTGTTGCGAAAGAGAAATCGTTGCTGCATGTGTTGGAAGAGAATTCTTACCAGAATCTGTGGAGAACACTTTGAAACTTTTATCCCAGTATCCACACGCAATGATAAAACGATTATCAGCTGTGACACAAAAGCAGGAAGCAGTGGGGATGACAGTTTGGTCTAATGGTTCACCCAAAAGACGACGTGGATGGATACCTTTACTATCTATGAAGAAGGAACAGAGCAACGCAAGACAAATATGTTAGCGAAATAGGTTTTGTTTTTGCCAAAAGCTGTGTTTCTATATGTTTTGAAACACGGGAAAGCGTATAAGGTTGCTAAAACTTAATTAAAAATTTAAAAATGTTAAATTCTGATCTTTTAAGATGCAATAATTATGTTATTTTATAAAAATAAAAATATTTTTCCCCACGGCGATTACTGGTTATAAGGTTATAGGAAAGGTTATAGAGAAGGTTACAGGTTTGATCCCTTTCCGGGACTCATTTTCTGAGGATTTGAGCTTCACGATCGTCATGAAACAATGATCGGAAATTAATCAAGGTAGCTGTGTGTCCAGCGAATGTTCTTTAAAATGTTCTAATGTAATGAAGTAATGAAGATATTCACAAACATAAAGTTTTAGACAAGGATACGTATACGTATATAGAAAATTGCCCAAGATTGCGGGAAAGAGATTCGGAATATATGCCTTTGAAAGTCCCATGAATTTGTTTTCTTCAAATACTTTGGAACAAAAATACGAAATGTTATACCAGAGAGTATTAGCATTTTATTGCTTTCCTTCACTTCTCTGTTTAAAAGAATAAGAAAACAATAACAAATAGCTTAAAGATATTCCTCATAACGATAACTCATAGTGCAAATTCAAAACCTTTATGTGGTGATCAAAAGATCAACTTACTACTGAGTGGGTCTTGCTCAATTTCGACATCTCTCAAAGAGCCGTCGCGCGTAGTACCTGAAATATTGAAAGATAACCATATATTTACATTGTTATAGCGTTTGTGAAGATGGAATTTAATCTATTCGTCATTCAACTATTTAATCCACTGACTGTCTAAACCTTGCCAATTCGGACAGGTCACTTTGAGCCCAAACTAGATGCCTTGTTGATAGATAAGTTTGTAAGATAATAAGTTTGATGAGAATGATGATGGTAACAGTAATGTTAAGGTTTATGAAGGTCATGAATGTTGTGAAGGATCAGGATAATGTTCTGATGATGACGAGTATGATGATGAGTATCACGACGAGTATGATGGAGTTAGCTAAAAGTGATGATCCAAAAGAAGGACCCTCCTAGATCCAGTCTTTTTAGGGTTAGTGGCTAAGGTTAGGTCCGTTTTTTGGACAGATTGAGTTTTTTTATATACTGGGGGCGGGGTATACGAAAATGGGATTTCCTGCGTTCTGACAGCAATTTTGAGCGAAATCCAAACTTAATCCAATGGGAACAAGGTTATATCCAATATCCATGGCACAATATGACATAGCCAGGCGGATCGGAAGCTTTTCCTTTTTAAATATTAAATGTTATTATATTTATTATCGAGGGACAGAACGAAAATGTTTGAATTATAGGGTCTCGGAAACGGGATTCACTCGATTTTATATTATTTTGACACATTATGTAATGTGTGTTGGTTCGTAGTTGTTTATGATAGTGCTAACCCTAATCCTACAGTAACCATTACAACATAAATATGCCTAAACCTAATCAAAACCTAACATGAAGTAGCAGCCTAGGCCAACGATCATTGCACAGGTGCGCAGCTAATCTTCCACTTTTATTCAATAGAGATTTCAATGAGGTAAAACACCTTACTCTATATAGGTAATTTGGTACTGTTCATACTTCACAGTGTGAAATGTAAAACGGTATTAATAATAACAGATGAATATTTGGAAAGAGTTAAATCTCGTTAATAATTGTAACGTACACAAATAATTTATTCGTCATTCAAGATTGAGTATTAAATCTCAATCCCAGATTGAGTTACTAGGTCCGCTGATCGGACGTAGAAAAGTGCTTGGATAAAACCCTGGTATCTAAATCTATCAGACTAGTCTTACCTCCTGTTAACCACTTGTTGACTGAGAAACATTGATTACAGCTTATCGTGACTAGTCCTGGCATGGTTGGAAGGGTCGTATTGAGCGCAATGTAAGTAACCGGAATATTTGGTGTTACAGTAAACGTCAAATATGCGCCTAAAACAACCAGAGAAGCATTGTTACTGCTACATCTCTATAAAGATCATAAAATACACTAAAGTGGGATCTGAAGCCAAAATGTGATGCCCTCCCTAGCAACTTCTTGGGTTCTTGGGTCAAGGATATCAACAAAAGATTTCAACCTTTCATCCAGGTTCCTTCATTATTCCCCCAATTTAGGAATCATCACATAGCTGGTAGAAAATAATTCATCATATAACAAGATCCTAACCAGTGGGCGTGTTTACTAGGTTGTGTCCAATTGGATAAAAAGGTCGGAAAATTTAGCCAAAGTAGCAGTGTTCAATTGGTTACCCAAGGTTGACTGAAATTAAGATAGGAGGACATGTCCTCTCTAGTTTCTTTTATAATTTTTATATGGTTAAAACGCTAAAAATATTACATGGGACGTACAGTCTGTTTTGTGCATGTGCATATTGGAGTCTCCACTAAGGAATAAAAACAACAACAACAATAATAATAATAATAATAATAACAATAATAACAACAATAATAACAACAATAATAATAATTTATTTTTTTAAATTAAAATAATAACTTTATTCAATAAAATCTCAATTACATCTGAAATTAATTAAAAATTAAATAATACTATATTTTACAAATTAATGATAATTTATTACATAGCAATAATAATAATAATAATAATATAAGGAAAGGAAGATAATAGTGAAAATAAGTAAATAATAAAAAAAAGTTACATATCAAGTAACTTTATTCTTTGTTTCTTCAAACTATTCTGGCCGCCACATTCTCTAAGGTAATGTCATTGTCTAAGGTAATATTTGCAGTTCTTCTTGCTCTGGTTCCTCTAAGGCATAGGAGAGCTGAAAGTACTAAGGCGAAAGAGATTTTCGCTCTCAACCAAGACATTGTGCTGGCATAGTCTTCTCCCTTCTTAATGGCAAGTAATTCAGCAAGTCTACTATGGTATTTCTTGCATTCATCAGCCATTCCACCTGTCGTGGTAAATACTAGCGGGGTGAAAGTACCTTGTTCTACCTCCATCACTCTGCTCGCGTATTGGCGCTTCTTCTCATTTTCATGTTGCCGATAGATTTGCTTGGGACTGAGATCTTTATAAGACTCTGCGTTTGGGTGACAAACCCGAACATCAAAGAACGCAGATCTTTGCCTCTCCCAGAAGCCTCGAGCGTGAACATCTAAACGAGCATCAGGGGCTCTGTTGGCGCCTCTGTTTAAGCCTTCTCCAGTGATATCCTGTAGGACCGGTTCTATTTCAACATCATTACACACCATGCTCAACAGCTCGGCTTCCAAATCACGAAGCTCATTATGGCGTTGAATTATGAAGCCGCCTCGCCGGCAGACCATAGCATGGTCCACATTGAACAGGTCCCCGCATACGCACACTGTTGGAGTATCAGTGATTTCCCAATCATATCTTAACTTTATCGCGTCCTTGAATTCTCTCTTATTCAGATTGAAATTCAGGTCTTCGATGGGGATTACTGTTAACCAATTAGATGCTCCTTTTTCCGTGGCCAGCTCGACAGCTCGTTTGGTTCTTGACGGTAGGGAACTCTTCACTTGTTGTAGCCTCCCATTCAAACATTTATCCTTCTCTTTCCGTGCGTTTAGTTGTAATGTCATTATTTCAGACGCATCCGGAGGCTGGTGTACCTGCTCCATAATTTTCTCTTCCAGGGGGGCTGTGACATTGACAGAAGCCTCGTATTCAAAGGATGCAGTTCTCGTTGGATCTGTAAGCCCAAGCCCCCCCCCCCCCCCCCCCCCCCCATGCAAACAGGGAGCGCGAGGAGGTCGTGCTCAACTTCCGTGACTACATGATCCCCCGTGATAGCTGGTATTAAAGCATCAGTTATCGCGTGCTCCAATGGCTCCAGTAGGTCGGTAATATCGGGTAATGTCCTTACGAAATATGTCCAACGATGCCGTAAACCAAAGGTAAAGGCTGCATAACTCGCTTGAGGTTGTGATATGGCGAACTCTGCAAGTTTGGTGACCTGATTTACCCAGTCCTCTACTTTCTCGCCGACATATTCTTCGAGATACGATCTTGATCCGAGAGCTGCACCTAGATGCTTGTGACCCTCCGTGGTGATGTTAATTGCTGTCTCGCAGAAGACCACCTTGGCAGCGTCCTCTTTCTCGGGTTTGACGACCAACCAGCACTTTTTCGCATTAGGAAAATATCCTAGCGCTGGACCATTCTCTGACAGTTCATCCCACCAATTCTTCACATCCTTTAGCGAGCCACTTCCAGTTGCGTCATCAGCAAACCAGCATTGTTTAGCTTTGCTTGAGATGTGTAAAAGCGTTACCAGTGGCTGAAGACTGATGGCGTATACGCTCATAGCGATAGGATCGCCCTGTGTGGTGCCCTCTACTGATCTCAGTTCTTCTCCGCCTGTAACGAAGAGTCTCGCAGGTTGTCTATAGGTGTTGATCGCGTAGGTCGCTATTGCTGGACATAGCACTCTGGTATTGTGTAGCGCAGCAGCTCTGTTCAGAGCATTAAATGCGTTGGAGGCATTGATGAGTAGAACAGCATCTGTTTCATCGGCGTCAAATACATTGCGCATTGCATGAATTGCTGCCTCACTTCCACTTTTAAGACCAGCGCATACCTGCAGCGAGCCACTTGCGTCGACGACATCAGGTTTTGTTACTCTCATCACACATTTCCCAATTATCCTCCGTATTACCTCTCCAACCCCGATCGGCCGAACCGCGCCCTCTCCTTTGTCGAGTGGAATTAGTCGATTTGCCAATATTACCTCGATACTTCGAGGATCAATCGGTTCAGTGCATAAACGTCTGGTCATTATAGCTATCGCTGCGCACAGGTCTGTGCCGGATTTCTTGAAGGATTTGCATGCAAGCATTCTCCTAAAGCCATCAGCATCTACACCCGAAGGCCCTCCAGAGCCTTTAGTCCTCAACGCGGCGTCTCGGACCATCTCTCCATTGATCGGCAGGAAGATTACATCTGGGACGTTTTCAATTGGCCCGAAGAGTAGAGATCCCGGGTGGGCTTCCTGTGCCGTAGGGTGTTTTCCCTAAGCTGTCTCATGACGTCGTCACTTAGGGGCAGGACGCCCCCGCCGTCGTTATCACTGAGGTAGCGTAAAGCCGAATGAATTTGGCCTTTCATGACTAGGTTTGCAAACACTTTTGCTTTATCAGGTGGATCAGTTCTCCGGGAGCTTGTGAGACGCCTTTGGATCATTCGCCCTTCACGCAGCAAAATATCTATTTCGCCCTCTTCCCATAGTACCAACCGCTTAGCCAAACATTCTTTGTGTTCCTTCGCCTTGGATTTCTTACTTGGTTTCTGTAGACATAACGCCAGAAGTACAATGGCTGCTTTTAAAGCACAGTGTTGCATTTCTGATCCATTGTTCCAATCATTTATGTGTTTTGTTAATTTGTCAATGAAATTTTTTCCGATTTTTCCATAAGGGACAAGAAAAGCGTTTTTCCGCCATTTCGTGATTTCATTGTATGCATTGTCAATGGTCGACGTGTTGACCGTTAATTGTTCTTCCATCACTATGTCGGCCACAAATAAATGTAGATGGCGCGTTGTTGGCTTTGTATTCAGGCAAGTTTCCTGGCACGTCGTCTAACGCATTTTCAGAGGTTGAGTGAACACGCTCCAGAACTACTGACTCCCCTGGGAGTTGTACTGCAGACGTATGCAAATCTAGGCCTTGTGTCGGGTGATTATCATTCTGGCTTTGCTGGTCAATATTATTTTGATTTCGATTCCGATTCTCGTCGATATCTTCGGTAGAAGTCATATTATTTACAATATTTGACATCGGCTGAATCCTGTCCGAGTTCACCGTTGAATTCCGTTGAGTCTTTTCCAGCCTTGAAGCTTGATCTCGCAGATTTTGTCGTTTAAGACCAAGGTGACCGTACCTTTCTCGTTCCATAGCTCGTTCATAACCTCAATGTAACCTTTCTTCCTGCCGTTGTTATTACAAGGGGCATTATTGAGTGTAGTCAGCTCCTGTGCTTTTCGTTTGCATTCTAGCACATCAATGTTCATTTGTTTCCGTCCATTTCATCTTTTTGGGTTTCTTTGACATCGTGTAAATTTGTATCTTGTGTAGTTGCCAGAACCCGTTATGATATTTCCTCGTAGTTTCGTAATTTAAGCCACTAGTCTTGATGATTTCTCCATTGTGACTCAGTAAGTAAATATCTTCAGACAGAAGGCGGCGGACAGAAGTAGAACAATTTAATTAAACTTTTAAAACGGGGAGCGAACTCAAACACGTCCGCTTCGATGCTCTAATAATACAATAATCATATAATAATAATAATAATAATAATAACAATAATAATAACAATAATAATAAAACAGTCTTCTTTACAAGTAGATTACAATATAAAAAATTTGAAGATAAATATATATAAATATATTAAATATATATATAAATATATATATAAATATATATATAAATATATATATAAATATATATATAAATATATATATAAATATATATATATATATATATATATATATATATATATATATATATATATATATATATATATATATATATTATATATATATATATATATATATATATATATATATATATATATAATATATATAATATATATAATATATATAATATATATATATATATATATATATATATATATATATATATATATATATATATATATATATATATATATATATATATATATATATATATATATATATATATATATATATATATATATATATATATAATATATAATATATATATATATATGTATATATATATATATATATATATATATAAATATATATATATATATATATATATATATATATATATATACATGAAAGTATACAATGTGCCCTACCGGCTATCACCATAATGGCTTTATGGTAACTGTGGACTTGGGACCCACTATGTACGATATATATATATGTACAATAGATATATATCCGATATATATATATATATATATATATATATATATATATATATATATATATATATATATATATATATATATATATATATATATATATATATATATATATATATATATATATATATATATATATATATAAAAATATATATTTGAAGATAAATATATATTTGAAGTGTGTGAAAAAATTTGAAGATAAATATAAATATATATATATATATATGCACCAACCGGGAATCGAACCCTGGTCTCCGAATCAACGTTTCGGCGCTCTGACCTTTGAGCTAATGAGACACGGTCAGAACAGTCAGTGATTTGCCATATACATATTAAATTCGCCGCTTTCACTTAACGTGCCTATACAGCCCTTTCGTTTTTTAGTTATCTGTATAGAGGATCAAAAAATAGCTGATAAGTTATTTTACAGTTTTTGATTTGGACTTTTCGTTTAGAAGATATTTTGCATCCAAATTAAGAAATGTAAGCAAATTCCGATTAAAAACCGAGTCTGGAAACTAGGTTGTGACGAGATGAGTCCAGGATCTTCCCAGCTTCGTACACAAACGAGCTCGATTCCCAAATTATACTATAAAATTTATCGTTTATGTTGAACTATTCAATCATGCCAGACAGATACGCAGTGTATGGATGTTCTAATGAAGCGAATTTGAAAGAAAAAATATCTGTCCATCATATTCTTTACTTAAACGATACCTTACTTGAAAGATTCCTTTCTTGAACGATACGCGGACTGTAAATATGAATATCACATAGAGAACTTGCAGTTTGTTTAATACAGTATGTGTCTTTTGCCTTGGGGAACTTGTAAACACGTCTCTTAAATGACGTCACAGTGTGGCTCGTTCCAGGCCTTTCTAATTTGCGGCTTTTTGATATAAATAGCAATGTATAAAGAGTGATATCTTCCAAACGAAAAGTCCAAATCAAAACTGTAAATTAACTTATCAGCTACTTTTTCATCCTCTATACAGATAACTAAAAAACGAAAGGGCTGTATAGGCACTTTAACACCAACAGGCAGACATCGCATCTAACCATAATGTGGAGAAAGGCCTCTCGAGCGCACTTCCCAAAGTAGCGAAGCGGTGTACAGAGGGCTTTAATAATAATTAATTGATATATGAGAGGATTTAATATTGTCAAATACATATATGGAAAAAGTGACTGCCCCAACCGGGAATCGAACCCTGGTCTCCAACGTTTCGGCGCTCTGACCTTTGAGCTAATGAGACACGGTCAGAACGTCAGTGATTTTGCCATATACATATTAAATTCGCGCTTTCACTTAACACCAACAGGCAGACATCGCATCTCACCATAATGTGGAGAAAGGCCTCTCGAGCGCACTTCCCAAAGTAGCGAAGCGATACACAACTTCTTGTATACAGAGGGCTTAATAACAAATAAATAACAAATTCACGGAGATATTAATGTTCAAAATAGGTAGCATATTTCTGGATGTGTCTAAAATATGCAAAAAACGCCGTATCAAATACTTAATGTTGGATGTCTCTGGGGAGTTGCATGTTATGTCTTATGGAGTTATGGTTTGATTGTGTTTCATAATTCTGAGTTTATTCTGAACATGAACAAATTTGCAATGTACCACATGATCAGCAACCGCAGAATTTAGAAGAGCTTCGCAGCATGCCGTAATCTAGAACAACGAATGATCCATGACTCCTTCGACGCAATGGTGTCACGGGCTAGGCAGTGCATTCGTGCTAGAGGACACGCGATTCCGAACGAATAAATCTTGCTTGTATTTTGCAAATAATAATACTTCGTTTCATAATAAACAATTTGTCAAGTGGCATTTATTTACTGCTAATAGTGCGTGTTTCAGTTGAGCAAAGCTTGATTAATATTTGATACGGCGTTTTTTGCATATTTTAGACACATCCAGAAATATGCTACCTATTTTGAACATTAATATCTCCGTGCATTTTTAAGTAAAATACAACTGTCATATATCAAAATCTAAGTTAGTCTTCCATCTATCTAATGAAAGTTATTTCAGTTTAATAGCTTCAGTGGTTTAGAAGTTATTATGAATCAAACCGGAGTACTTTTTTTTGGGTCACCCGGTATATATATATATATATATATAATATATATATATATATATATATATATATATATATATATATATATATATATATATATATATATATATATATATATATATATATATATATATATATATATATATATATATATATATATATATATATATATATATATATATATATATATATATATATATATATATATATATATATATATATATATATATATATATATATATATATATATATATATATATATATATATATATATACGTGTAGGTTTTGGTCTACGAAATGCAAAGAGTGCTCAACAACATATAGTTTAGAGCAAATAATAGATTTTCGCTTACCTCAAAATTGTTCTGCTACAACTTGTTTCATCTGTAAAAAGAATCTTCAGGACTGCCTGAAGATTCTTTTACAGATGAAACAAGTTGTAGCAGAACAATTTTGAGGTAAGCGAAAATATATATATATATATATATATATATAATATATATATTATATATATATATATATATATATATATATATATATATATATATATATATATATATATATATATATTATATATATATATATATATATATATATATATATATATATATATATATATATATAGTACAATATCTACAGACACGTGTTTCGCTGTTCCACAAGCTTGGTACAATCTAGATATGGGCATGAGTACCAATTATACACAAACGATTGCCGGTGACAACCGCTTGTGGGATAAACAGCGGTCATGCGCACATCCAGAGAGCGTGAAGCGGTATAGGGCCAGACTGCTCAAACTACCACAAGGGTAGTGGGCGTTGCATTATCGCTAAAGGACACCTACACCAACTTCACAGAGTGCTCAACAACACCGAAGTGAAGGAGCGTAATATATACATATATATATATATATACATATATATATTTCATTTTAAACCACCTAAGTAAGAAATTTGGCAAAGAAAGCATCGGCCTATATAGAGATGACGGTTTGGCTATCATAAAAAGTAAATCAGCACGTTTAGCAGACAAAACAAGAAAAGATCTCCACAAAATTTTCGAGCAATTTGACCTAAAAATCACCGCCGAATCAAATTTACGTATAGTAAACTTTTTAGATGTAACTTTCGACCTCAACAATGGAAACTATAGGCCCTATAGGAAGCCCAATGACGATCCGCTATACATAAATATGCACTCTAACCATCCACCAAGCATAACAAGGCAACTACCTGCATCAATTAACAAACGCATTAAACTCCTTTCGTCAGATGAGCAAACTTTTCAGGAATCTGCACCCTTATATCAGAACGCGCTTAGGCACAGCAACTTTAATCATGAACTTAGCTACACTCATGATACACCGCAACGACCACGTAGGAATAGGCAACGCAATATAATTTGGTTCAACCCACCATTTAGCAAGAGTGTCAGCACTAACATAGGACGTAATTTCCTTAGCCTAATTGACAAACATTTCCCTCCGCACCACAAGCTCCATAAGATTTTTAACAGAAATACAGTTAAAGTAAGTTACAGCTGCATGAACAATGTTAAGTCAATAATCACTAAGCACAATGCACGCATAGCTAGGAACATCAAACCGCAGGATAGGGACGCTACTAATTGCAGTTGTAGAGAGAACACGATTTGCCCGCTTCAAGAACAATGCATGACTAGAGACATAGTATACAAAGCAACAGTGACAGTAAACATCACAAACGAAATAAAACACTACATTGGTATGACTGCAACCACATTCAAAGAGCGATTGGCCAACCACACTAAATCTTTTCAACATAAAAAGCATGAAAATGACACCGAACTTTCGAAATATATTTGGACATTGAAAGAAAACAATAAAGATTTCAGTATTAATTGGCAAATTCTAAAACATTCTATTTCGTACACAGGAGGATCAAAACGATGCAATTTATGTTTAGAAGAAAAATTTTGTATTTTAAAAGAAAAAAATAAGAATAGTTTACTCAACAAAAGAGCGGAAATAATTTCACAGTGTCGTCATCGTAATAAATTTCGCGTAATCAACGCAAACAAAGCCATGACCTCATGCTTTGTCCCCCACATACGCCCCCACTTTCCGGCAGAAAGCCTATAAATAAGCGGTCATCCCTTTCGATATTGTCACTGCCTGAAGATTCTTTTACAGATGAAACAAGTTGTAGCAGACCAGTTTTGAGGTAAGCGAAAATCTATTTGCTCTAACTATATGTTGTTGAGCACTCTTTGCATTTCGTAGACCAAAATCTACACGTATACATATATATATATATATACATATATATATATATATATATATATATATATATATATATATATATATATATATATATATATATATATATATATATATATATATATATATATATATATATATATATATATATATATATATATATATATATATATATATATATATATATATATATTTATATATATATATATATATATATAGGTAATAGGTAATATTATATATATAGGTAATAGGTAATATATATATATATATATATATATATATATATATATATATATATATATTATATATATATATAAATATATATATATATATATATATATATATATATATATATATATATACTTGGTTAAGAAGAATAAAAATAGTTTTAAAAATTTGGTTACTCGAGTTTCACGCTCAAGGCGATCATCAGTCAAGTATTATTGCTCCACAGCATTAACTGCTGTGTAGAGCTCTCTCTTGGCCAAGTGATCACAGTATTTGCCTTATCTTATCCTATATATATATATATATATATATATATATATATATATATAATATATATATATATATATATATATATATATATATATATATATATATATATATATATATATATAAATAAATATAAAAATAAAATAAAAAATTCAAGTATAACATAATCGACTTTCTGAAATGGTAAGTGCAATGTCCGTGTTCGAGGTTCGATGCGATGATGCTCTCGTACCTCTAATACATGAAATAGCCGACCTAAGTAGAGCAAATGAGAGGGAGCATCGCATCCAGGCAAGTGTAGTACTATACTCAGTTTTTCGTTTTAATGCCAGCAACTCCGCTATCCTCTTGTATGCTACGGTGGTTTCTTTGCTAAGTCCTCCCGTTGTTGAGAATAATAATAATAATAATAATAATAATAATAATAATAATAATAATAACAATAATAATAACAATAACAACAATAATAATAATGATAATAATGTAAACTCGATCCCATGCTATTCTCAAAGACAAACAATGGTGGAAGCTATTTCTAACATGGCTTACTTCCTACACGCCCTAAAGGTTTCTACATTTATAATTATATAATAAAATAATATTGGATCCGGCTAACACGTGATACACTGTAAATCTGGGGGTGTTACCACAACACCAAAATCGGTGTAAATCTTGCAGCTGTGTGGACACCAAAAAGGTGTAAACTTACACCGACACTGGTGTAACTTAACGTGGTAACAGTGTAAACTTACACCAAAATCAGTGTAAATAGCTTGCAGCTGTGTGGACACCAACTTGGTGTAAATTTACACTTGGAGAGTAAACTTACACTAAGATAAGTTTGTTTACACCTTATTGGTGTAAATTAGCTTGCAGCTGTGTGGACACCAACTTGGTGTAAAGTTACACTTGGAGTGTAAACTTACACTAAAATAAGTTTTTTACACCTTATTGGTGTAAATTACCTTGCAGCCATGGTGACACCAACTTGGTGTAAATTTACACCACAACCAACGGTGTTGGTGTAAATTTACACTTGGGGAGTAAACGTACACCAATTAAGTTATTTTACACAGTGCATAGCTGGGTGTGTAAATTAATATTGTATCTACAATGGGAGAATAAACATCACAATAGCTGTAGTCATTTACAAATGACTTCAGTTGATTTATCACCATTTGAGATTTAAGATTACATATATAACTAAAATTGACATTAAGCAAAAAGTATTATTAATAGCTTTATTAACAGATCTTTATTTATCCATTTTACAATTTTTTTGAAATTGCAGTTATTAC
The DNA here is from genome assembly GCA_035772405.1 of Chrysogorgia sp. JL179-B06. NCBI lineage: Eukaryota > Metazoa > Cnidaria > Anthozoa > Scleralcyonacea > Chrysogorgiidae > Chrysogorgia > Chrysogorgia sp. JL179-B06. The sequence goes on along the minus strand of JAYKKM010000360.1, from coordinate 889,825 downwards.
TCAAACTCAGAAAAATGTAACATTCTGATCTCTGGTTAGACGCTCTAAACATTGAGCTACCAGATGGCAGAGCGAAGGCTACGTTTAATTGTGTAATAGTTGGTACGTGCAGCATATGTACTGCCAATTCAGCAGTCCAATATATCTGTATATCTTTATCAGAATATATATATTAAATATGACTTGCAGATTAGCTATTTCAATATAGTAAATTGTTTACTACACAAGCTTTAAACTGGAGATCATGACGGTTGCAGGTTCAATTCCCGTCTGGGGCTCAGAACATTTTTCTGAGTTTGTGTTAAAGCTTGAGTAGTAAACAATTTACTATATTGAAATAACCGAGCTGCAAGTCACATTTAATATATGCAGAAATATTATAACCTAAATTCACTAACAATTTGTATATGCAAAAACAGGCCAGAATTTGTAGCCTATCATCAACATTTTAGTTCTAGTACTTTGCAAACATGGTTGTATCTTCAAATTACTAAAATTAAACACTTGACTTTACACATTAACAACATTAAATTGCCACTAACCTCCTAACGATAATATTTTGTTTGAAAGGACACTTAAAATGATTAAGAATGGCATTGTCAGTTCTTCAATATCTATTTTTCTTCTCGAGGTATTCAGTTATATGTCATATGTGTTATTACTGTATTACTTGAAACTTTGCATGTGGATGCATATAGATATCGAGGAACTATTAAATAGATATTTAAGAATTGTTAACACCATTATTCATAATTTTAAGTGCCTTTTCAAACAAAACATTATCATTTTGGGGGGTTAGTGGCACTTTAAGGCAACACTATACAAAACTATTATGAATATATTAGTTAAATTATCATAATATTGGTAAATGTTTTGACTTGTTTTTTCTTGCCTGCAGAGCATGTCTCCTGTCTTTGCATTTTTGTGCCATTGCTGCCTTGATTTCTATTGTTTGGGCATTTGATAATCTTTTGAGAACTTTGGCTAAAAAGGGCAAGAAGAAAAGGATAAGACTTAACATCCCTATATTTGGTGTTAAAATATAATAATAAACAATTATCAGATGAGTATTTTAATATAATAATTATCAAAGTTGAAGCCTGCAGTCCAATAATGCAGAAGTGTTGCAGGTTATATATGAACAACGAGAGCGAGTGTTTCACCGGGATATCCAAACACGAGAAAACAATGGATGAAAACACGAGGCCGAAAGCCGAGTGTTTTTGTCCATTGTTTTCGAGTGTTTGGATATCCCGGTGGGACACAAGCTCGAGTTGTTTATATAACTTCTCAAATGAGGTTTTTGCATGCATAATTAGGATATTTGAGGAAGATCACTAGTGATCTTCCTCAAATATCCTAATTACGTATGCCGATCAAATGTATTGTAGTAATAGAGACACGGTGTTTGACCTACTTATCCAAATGCAATCCCGTGACTAGATGCGTCTTTATTATTGGATCATTAGCTCACAAATTATTGAGTTTGAGAAGGGAGATTGAGTTTAAGATTATTATAGGCTTTTGGGGAGGGCAAAATTGGGTGATCGAGCACTGCGCGTGGAAATAATCGTGTGGAAACTCTCAGGCAATTAGAGTGAACTAGTCAAAACTGTCTCCTATTGGACTTAACATCCCTATATTTGCTGTTAAAATATAATAATAAACAATTATCAGAGGAGTCTTTTAATATAATAATTATAATTTTAGCCAAGTTTAAGCCTGCAGTCTGATAATGCAGACAGAGACCTTGATAATTCTTGATGTCAAAAGACTCAAAAAAGCTGAATTCGACAATTGTTGTATTATACATTTTCAGCAAAGTATTCATCTACACAACAGTAATTAAATCAAGGGTTGTGATACTCAAGCTTTTAATTGACAAACTTAAAATATAAACAGGTACCACCATCAAGAGTTGGTGAAGTGGGTGTACTGTGTACAGTACATCTACTAAACATCCAGTTTTTGTTGTAAGGAGAAAAAATTTCAAATTATTTAAAAATCATACAGATTTTTGAAGGTACTGTATGTATACGCTCTTTAACAAGCATAATAAAAAATGTATTAGTAAATAAGATAAACTTACCAAAAATAAGCTGAATACATTTTCCAGCTACTCTTCTCTTAGTTTTGTTTAAGCAGAAATGGCAAAGTTGCAACTTCATCTATATATAATATTTTAAAAAGCAAGAAACAACCTAATTAAATATTAAATTTACAGATAATATGAAATTAAAGATCATAACCAGTTAATGAATTAACATTAGAGAATGGTTGCAACCACTCAGCCAATCAATATTTACTGCTCTATGTTCCATAGTGCTTCAATTCATCAAGATTAGACAGATTAGCAAACTCTATATAGAGTCCACTGAAAGATCTCATGATTTATTTTGCATAGTGGACTCTATATACAGTAGAGTTCACTAATGAATTCAATAAAGTCACTAATGAATTCAATAAAGTCAATGTCTCCGGTAAATGCACGTGCAAAACAAATTATAGTAAAAGTTAAAATTACTTTGTGTTCCAACCATTCTCTAAGATTGTTAGATAATGGTCCCTCGTGCTCTTTGGGTACAGAGTCCCTTGAATTAGATAGAAGTCCACTTGGGGGCTTTTCTCTAATTTGCATGACTCTATGTCTATATGACTCCATTATCTAACCTATGCTTAATGTTACATTATTATAAGTCTCATTAATAACAAGTCGGTGTTCAGTCACACAGCGGCTGCAGTGCTACAGGGGCAATGGACTGTCCAGCTTTCCGGGGAACCACATGTTCCTGGAAGCAATGACAATAAAGACACTGACATATACAGATCCTACCGGAACTAGAACAACCACACATTGCTATCAGATGCTCAGTTGCCTGACCATGGCGGGGAAGGGCAGGATTGGCGGTGTCTGTACTTGCAGCTCTGGTCCCAGTCACTGGCCCGCCAGTCGGCGCCTTACCGACGATGATAGCCCTAATTCGCCGTAACTGGGGTAAATGAGAATATGAGGGAATACTGGACTGGAGCAATGTGATTGGTTCCTCATATACAAAGCCTGCCAAATCCCTGCCCCCTAGAAGTGTCGTATATGCTACACCTCTTGTTTTAATACTATTTATTGCATAAATCCAATTAAACTATCTTGTTATGTAAAATATTATACAGTAGTGATTATTATTACAAATTATTATTCGTCAAGCTCAAATCCTCAGAAAATGAATCCCAGACAGTCTCCTAAGTATTACTGGTAGTGGTAATGTTGCAATGCAGTGAATATAGCAATCAAACCAGTACATCATTGTGACCTTTGCTCTCCATAAGAGTCTTAATATTAGAGTGTCGCAGGCAATATGAAGGTTACAGGTTCAAGCCCAGTCTGGGACACTTTCTGAGGATTTGAGCTTGACAATCGTCCATGTATCGTCTAAGCTGGTTCACTTGTTTGCCACATGCATTTTAATTCCATGAAAAATTAAAAATCTATAACTTATTGACAACTGGTATGCAATATCACATGAAGAAATCTTTTGAGTAATGCCAAATGTTTGGAAGTTAAATTCATATATAAAAATTATGATAACAACACTTCTAAAACCAAATCAATGTCACATAATATGCCATTACTCTCTGAATTTGTGCTTTTGAGCTTTTCAGCAAGGATGAAGGATATAAAATATAAATCCTTAGAAACCCCCATTTGTCGATTGTTATTCATACTTTAATAATCATTGTCATAAACAAATAAAAGATCATGTAAACGGTTATTCCGATAAAATTAATGTTTGTATAACATACCATTTTGTTTCCTGAGACCACATAAAGGATGGGCTTTCTCCAGACTCCATCATTCAAATTATTTTGATTAGACACTTGATTAATCCACATTTCAATATGAAAAATAACTCTTCCCATACAATGGAATGGAATCATCTAAGACAAATTATTGGTAATATAAGTTCAGGACAGCTATTTGATTTGCTTTCGATTTGAGTCAGACTTACCTTCGTCTTCGAGCTGAAAGCCTGAATTGCTGAAATCGTATCACTGCCGTATTTACCCCACAGCCAGTATTTTCTAACCGTATTTCCAGTATTTTGTAACCGTAGTAAGTCCGAGGAATAATTGATGACAGCCACTTCTTTAGAATTGGTAACACAAATCAATTTACCAAACAAAGAATCCAAGTCAAAGTGTTTCAACTTTCGGCGACACGAGTTTCAAATATGGCGCAGAATGCTTGACATTAACTCGCTAGGACCTCTGGGAAATGTCCACATACCCTTCGCGAATCCCAACAATCCCTATACTTCCCTGCAATCCTTATATCCACACAACACGTACAGGGAGTTCTAACGTGGTCTAATTAATACCTGTTAAGGTCTCCCAACACAGCCAATACACAGCCTACATGTTTATCACTATCAGTATATAAATAACTGGCGACGGAACATCTCGTATAAAAGGCTGTGTAACCACGTCTTACCTTACTCGACCCAGATCCCACGCGGGCCGACTCTTGTAAGAGTCAGAAAACGTTGCGCGAGCGCGACGCGGAGTCATTCGAGTAGCTTTATATAAACCGGCAAGATACACTGGCTCTACTTGACATTATGCACCGGCAGTTCTAACGTGGTCTAATATAATTAATACCTGTTAAGGTCTCTTCCCAACACAGCCTACATGTTTATCACTAAATATCAGTATAAATAACTAGCGAAGGGGCCTTACAATGATTCCATGAAGCAACTATATACAGCAAGACTTTGATAACAGTCTACAACAAATAAAGTCCTCGTTCTGGTCAACTAAAACGGCTTGTCATTTCAGTGTATATACCAGTAATAATTATATTTAAATTGACTCTAAGAAATATTTTCTTGTTACAAGTAAAATTGATTGTCGGTAATATTATTCTTGATAAAAGTTGGAAGTCTTGGCAAGAAAATATTCTTGTTTTAAGCAAAATCGATCAGTTATTGGGGCTTGGTAAGAAAATATTTTAAAATTCTTATTTTAAGCAATAATTTACTTCAAGTTAAAATGAGAAAAAATGTCTTGCCTAGAATTAATTTTACTTAAAACAGTCTCTATATTTCCGCTTTCCTCAATTCCTCTGAAGGTTGACCTGGTTCATGGCAATACAATGATGAAGAGGAGAGATACGTAACATCAAGCATATATAACTTACATTTATAATATGCATTAAAGTCAAAATATAACATTAAGAAAATGTTATATTTTGTTAGATCAACTGTAAATGCTCATAACATAGATACGAAATTATTAGCCTTGCGGGTGTCAGGCTACGGAATTAAGGATGAGTTTTAAGTATGAGTTTTTTAGTTCCGTGGAAGTGTGTGCAAACCATGGTGCATATCTGCAGTCAGTTAAAATTCCAACAATGCGAAATTTACACTGAGTTTTGGTAAAGTTACACCATGTTGGAGTAAGTCTACACCGTAACAAGAGCTAACAAAACAGATTCTATTTAACACCAACATGGTGTGTTATTACACCTTGTTTGTGTAATGTTACACCACGTCGTGTGTAGATATACACTGCACCAGAGTTAATGTATTTTACACTAAAAAAGTGTAGATTTACACTTTCACAATGTGTGAAATTACACTCAGTTTCAGTAAAATTACACCATTTTAGAGTACGTTTACACCGCAATAAGTGTCAACAAGACAGTTTTCTACTTTACACCTAATAAGTGTTACCCTAACCCAAGCGTGGTGTAAAAGTACAAGTTACGAGTGTTAAGTTACACTTGAAGGGTGTTAATTTTCATTTTACACCAAATCGGTGTAACGTTACACCGGTTAGGTGTTCCCACAACACCGCGAAATTTACAGTGTATCAAGAGTTACCCAGACCTCTGTCAATGTAATCCACCTCAGCCTTAGCCTTCGGCAAATAACATTGACCTCGGTCTGGATAATTATTGATATCATGCTCAGCCTCATCTAATATTTTTCATATTCGTATTACTTATCCTGTTGCTTACATTTTGAATAGTCGTATCCTTCTGGTGTCTAAATAGATGGAAACAACAAAAGTAAATTAGTCCGTAATTATCACAATATTAAAAGAGACGTATGGCATGTGAGACGTCATCGGACGATGTGTCCTTCTTCAGGTCAGATTATCTAACCTGAAGGACACATCGTCCGAAACGTCGTCCATTAAGGTATTTGCACTGGCAAAATGTGTCATTTTTGACATTGGGAAATTATAACGAAAATTCAATGGAATTCTGTCAAACTTTCTCTGGTCATTCACATACATATTTAGGACCATTTTATATTATTAAATTTGAAGATTGTACCAGTGTAGTACTTTAATTGGAGAAAATTGTCGACAAGCCTTTTTTGAAATAATTTAATTTTTGCCAAATTGTATCAAGATTTTTCATAAAATGAAAAGCGAATCTTAAATACATTGTTACAACGAGTAAAACTGTGCTTAGGTAACATATAATTTGGAATAGTTCCCGAGTTATCGCTAAAAATTGTAACAAAGTGTAAAAAATTCGATATTTGTATATATGTGTTACCTAAGCACAGATTTTATCGTCATCATGTCGTAGTAACTTTGGCCAAGTTTCGTGGAGAATGAGTCTTGTTATTTCGGAAAATGCGATTGATGAATGCTTATGATCTTTGAGGTATAGAATTGTCGGTATTGGTTTCTAGAAATTCATTTAAAATAGCATATTTATGTGATAAGTTCTTCGTTTCTGTATTTCCTTTTAAATCCGCCATTTTGGATGGATTGTCGCTGTCCTAGACCTCGCAGATCGCAACCGACCGAATCTTCAGATCGTCGAAATCGCCAACTTCCGGTAACTTCCGGTAACTTCCGTGTAAAATCGTCCATTTTCTTAAGCGTTTTTTAGTATTTAAGCTACTGACAGAAGAAAAATAACTTTGGAAAACAAAATTAGATATAATACTTATAAATTTTTGCCAGTGCAAATACCTTAATATACATAAGTATCTTACTTATGTATTTTTTGACACATTGAAGTTCTTTTATTTCCCCTTTTCATATTATATCCGGTAAAGAGTGAAGTAACAAAAAAAAAAAATCAAAGTAATTCATTGACAAAAGAAAAGCTATCAAGAATCATTTTCACGGCTTTTCGGTTTGCAAATTTCGAAAGTTATTGGAATTGTCGGTTAAAAATTGACATTTTTTGTTTAACGAGAGTTGTATGAACAGGTCGACGGCGTTCCATGACTTCTCCCTATAGGACCACTTTTCGCTAATCGGAAACCCGTACATTTTGAATCTATTTGTCTTGACTATTGTCCTCTTGAGCTTAAACCTTTGTTTTATCGTCGTTACCCTAACCCTTCTATTTTGTTCGCCTGACCATGTTTTAACATTCCTAATTTATCTTAATTCAAAACATCCAAAAATTACTCATGACGTAGAATTAAATAAATCACTTTCGTTCTTGGAAATGAACTTCAATTCCGTTACGGAAGTTGCTTTTCAATCAATGTTTATCGTAAACCCACATTTACTAGTCTTCTTACTTCATTCCGTTTTGTTGTAAAAAGGTCTTATGTTATCATTACTTAGACGCTGTTTCAATATTATCAACCTATTTAAAATTTCACGAAGAACTCGAAATACTTATTAGAAATAGCTATCCCAAAAACGTGAAATCGTAAACTTAAATCATCTTTAAATGGCAACATTGGTTCTGCGCCACTTTTCCTTCTATAATTTCTTTATGCCCCTTATTTTTTATATCTTTATTTGTCAACTTTAACACTCTGACACTTTCTTCGCATCTATTGTCTTCCTTTTATCGCTTATAACTTTTATTTTTAACACCTCTCTCTGATTGGCTAATTTTTGATACGAGGCTTAGGCACTATGTAAATATTATCTCCGAAGATGTTGTGATGCATACAACAAAACGTTAGATCCTATTAAAACTTTATTAAACTGTTAACGAAATAACAATGACTCCAATTATACCTTATGATAATTACGAACCGCATGTGGTTCTGCAAGAAGTTGAGCTGGAGTTTGACCAAAACTTTTAATTTGTTGTTCCACAGCCTAGAAGGTAATATTAAAATAAGGTGTAATTATCACATTTTTCAGTCTAGTTACATCAACAAATCTAGTATTTGCCGGACAATTGTTGCGAACTTGCGCGAAAGTTGAAGCAACTGTTGATGCCGTTTACAGGAAACTTCACAAACAGTGTTTAAGGGAGTATTTGAAATAAATTCTTACTTCTCTCATAACTTGGTCTTGAATTGAATTGAGGTCAACTTTCCCTTCATACGTAAGGTAGAAAAATACGTTGACCGCACGTTCAGCTTCCACGCCTAAAAGGAAAATATTCATCTCAATCACGAATGAAGGATAGAAGGTATCATGTGCATATATTAGACAAAAGGGTGGATGTCACATCCATGCAGGAAGAAGCTTAGTTGCCGGACGAAACATACGAAGAAGATAATCAAAGTAACCAAACAATAACGGTAGAGTAAAGTGAAAAAATGAATGATTGAGACAACGTTTTGAGTGAGGACCCGGCCTTCATCAGAGTAAAATGTGAGGTGGGTCGAAAACATGCCCCCCCCCCGGTTCATTATGCGTATATTGATATTTTCGAGATAAGCCACATTTAAACCAAAAAATGCGATATATACCGAAGCAAACGGACATAGAGCGCATCCAAGCTCGCCATACTGTGTAGTTGGTTTCACACTCCATCTGACAAGACACAAACTCCGTAACATCTGTTACGTATTAAACCAGGTCCAAAGAGCAACTTCTTTGCCAATTGTCACCTAATGGTTTTTACAATGCGCCTCTCCACAGTCATAAATGTAAAGTTATTTAAATAACAATTTAATACATAGTCGTACCATACAAGTCGAACAATCGAGAACGACGGCCTCTCCTCGATAACCGCCGATGAAAACCTACTGCGCGAAGATGACACGTTCATGACACCCGAGTTTGAACTAAAGGATGAGGCGGAAACGAGAAGACATTTGAAAAAAATCACTTGGATTGCCGAAGAGCGATCCACTTGACTTGCTTACTGAAGAACGATGTTGTTCTGTGCTAAAAGATTGAAACTCGCGGGCATCCCACAATTCCATTGAAATCTTAAATCTTACTTCATTCCCGATACCAATTGCGGCTATTACCCGAAAGCACATTGCGGGCTTAAACTGAACAAATCGAAATTTTTTCTGGGGTACAACTAATATATACTTATATTATATTACGTGCGTGGGCTAATATATATGCCTCCTTGGGTTTTGGATTTTGGCCCTCTAGGCAAAACCCTACGGGGGGAATTCAAATGAGGTGACTATTGGCAATAAAGATGGCGGCTTGCACATTCAACCACAATTCCTTGCGAGCAGTAAACATTGCATATTTGCAGAAATATGAGATGGGATTTCATAAAAGATTAATTTGGTAAAAAGGAACTAATGGCTTAATAAGTTAAACAATATTTAGTTGTTACTACAACTAATTTAAGGACGCAAAGCATTCTGGTTAAATGTACAGCCGCCATCATTTTCGTTACCGACAAGCGAAACTGAATAATGAGATAACTATTTTTATCATCGATCGGCAAACGTGGAAAAAGTAACCGATCGAGGGTGCAATGCAACCAAATACCCATATATATATATATATATATATATATATATATATATATATATATATATATATATATATATATATATATATATATATATATATATATATATTATATATATATATATATATATATATATATATATATATATATATATATATATATATATATATATATTTAACAATTATAACATGAGCTCGAGTCGTATGAGCTCATAGCAGGCGCGAAGCGCCGAGTTGGCTATTAGTTCATATGCGGCGAGAGCAAATGGTATAATTGTTTTATAATATAGCAAAACATTCAAGATAATAATCGGCAGTAAATAAATTATGGAATTATTGAAAGCAATGAACTTCCACCAGATATACTTCCGTCATGGGTAATGTTGTCACGTAAGAAAGGTTTCTCGCTGAGTTGAAAACAGTTTCAAAATTTTGTCGGAGAGCCAAAAATTCGTTTTTATTCTATTATTTATTTTATTTTATTATTTATTCTTTTAATTCATTTTATTATATTTTATTGTATCACGGTTGTGAATATTTGGGCTTTTGAGAGGACAAAAAGCTAAAATCACACTTCAGGTTGTTTTTCGATGTTTATCACCTAAAAATAACAAAGTTTTCATTCATAATGCTTTATTACTTCAAAAATTATCTTTACTGAATAATAATCATAATATTTGCAATATAAAATATATGTTGCTAGCTAACTTTTATCCCATTTATTTTGTCTGACAAAACATTATCAACTGTTGACAATTCAGTCGGGTTTTTCAAAGCCTTAAGACGATTTTTAAGGTGGATTTTGCATCATAACTTAGTAAATTTTGCCGATTTGGTTGATGTATTTGCTGTTGAACATTAGCCTTATTCCTCAGTTCCGGTTTTTCTCTCCTGTGCGTTAAAGAAACAGCCAGTTTCATCTGCAGTAGGTTGAGAAAACACGCCGCCATTTTGTTTTTTCATTACTAGTGATATATGAGCTGATAGCTTGCTAGTATAAGAACCAATCAGATTGCAGAATAGCTCATATACAGTGGATGGCTATATTATAAAAAAATTAAAAAAAAAAAAAAAATTAAAAAAAAAAAAATATATATATATATATATATACGTGTAGGTTTTGGTCTACGAAATGCAAAGAGTGCTCAACAACATATAGTTAGAGCAAATAATAGATTTTCGCTTACCTCAAAACTGGTCTGCTACAACTTGTTTCATCTGTAAAAGAATCTTCAGGCAAGATTCTTTTACAGATGAAACAAGTTGTAGCAGACCAGTTTTGAGGTAAGCGAAAATCTATATATATATATATATATTGTAAAATAGAAAAATCATCCGCGCGATTATATTCGCTTAATCGAAATCCAGATTTTAGGTGGATTTCGATTAAGACCCCATCCACACGTATACGTTTTCCTAGCGTTTTCATATTGTTTCAGGTAATGGACCATTGTTTTCTGCTCCCCTGTGGACTGAGAACAATATAAAAACGCTATGAAAACGCATACGTGTGGACATTGGGTCGCGCGGAAGACTTTTCTATTGTACAAATTGAATGGTTTCCCACTTGGTTGCACACGAGCATTAACAAAACATTAGGAGAAAATCGCTCGCGTTTAATGAGTGCTCGGCTGGACTAATTACCGATCTATTCAATTTTCTCAATATAAATATCGGTTCGTGTGAACAAATTCACCAAGTGGAAAACAGGCTTAACAGGGGTTCCAATACCAGTTAAAAATCGCGCGCTTTTTATTCCATTGTTTTGTTAGAGTTGGGTAATAAATAACTTATTGGGAAATCTGTATCGTGTAATTGGTTAAATTTACCTAAAATAATGTGATAAGAGGCTTGAACTCACCTTTTTGCTTAAAACCAAATATGAGATCAATCCACTTGTGGAGACTTGCAGATACGATATCGGACTCGAGCGCCTTGCAAAAACAAAACACTTCAGATTACTAAGAAACAAATATTCTAAGTTACGAGTTATAACTAAAACAATTCGTCTGACCCAGTCTTGGTAATAGCGAATTTAAGATTCCGACTATGACTATACGGTTGAAATGGCAAAATGATGGAGACTCACAGCTCGATGTTTAATGATAAAGTCTTCTGGTGATTGTGCCCAAGAAGGTAGCTGAACATCGTCAATGACTCTCTCATCATCATCGACACCAAATTGAAACTAGTAAAACAGAATTAGAGTTTTGATGATAAAATAGGTTATGTCTTACGCACGCTGTGATTGGTCAGTTACCGTAATTACATCAGGCTATGCAAACACTGTTATGACGTCGCGGTACATTTATTAGTCTTATTTTATTAAAGAAATAGAAAATGGACGCTTGGGAGTTTGGGAGAATTAGGAAGTACTTATGCAGTTTATTATATTTATCACTCTTTTAGATGAACGGAATACCCCGCCAGGCTAGAAGCCTAATTGTTCCGAGGGCCTACGTCGTTATCCGAGAAGACCCGAAAGTCTTACCATTTGCTGATATTATTGCAAAGGCAGCACTTTCTCCTCAATTATTTTTAAGACCCTGAGTGGTGGTCAGACCTAGGATTTGAACCTGTGTCTCCCAGCTCATAGACATATGTGTTAACCACTAGACCACGACAGCTGGTAAAACTTACTCCTACGACTCGTGTTTACATAAACTTTCGAATTCTCCCAAACCCCCTCTCGTAAACACGGACGGCCATTTTCTATTTTTTAATTAATTAGTTAGCATGCATGCATGTATGTACTTGTAGAGCCAGTTAAGATGTAAATTTGCCAGATATAGCAATTTTAAGTGACAGGACGGATATTATTTAATAAATAACACAAACCAGTTCATTCCATTATAAAAATACATGCGACTTACCCGATTTGAATTAATGAACATCTCTGGCAAATAATATAGCTCAGGTATTAATTCCTAGAAGTGTAAAAAGAACAAAACCTTTTGAGAATTACACAAGATCAGTAAACGAAAATTAATTCCTTTTATCATGCACACATAGTATGCACCCCCAGTTTATGACGATAAAGGAATTAATATTATAAAATAACCGGACGTAAATGAGCAACAACACGCTGTCTGATTTGTTACTGAGCTCAAAAACCGTGTCATTATAACCCAATAAAGCATAAGCTGACGTGATTTCTCGCGTAGATTTTGTCGTTTTGACGGATTTTGTAAACAACTTTGTCGTTGTGTGATGATCGAATTATAATGGCACTCGAGAAGCTACCCTCCGCTATCGCCTCATGTTTTACACGCATCTCTCATGCCATCTTAAACTCGGTAATCAAACGCGACACGTTTTTTATTTCTTAAATAAAGTATTAGTATATGTTGTTGGATTGACTTGACGATTTCGTTGAATGTCAGTCATGGATGTTGCGGTGAGCACGCATGTGCGCCACAAGTCCAGCACGTCCTTTGCAAGGTCTTGAACAGACGATGCAGATGAAGTAGACTTTTATTAAAAGTGCTACTGTGATGAAAATTGTGTGTTTTGAAAAATTAAATTTGCCACTTGAAATAAACCTACAGTATACTATTTAAATGTTCTAAATTCGAAAACATTTTGGAAATTGAATGAAGTAATGTGGAAAAATTTTCATGAGACAAGAAACGAAAATGTCCTTCGCCATTATTAAGTTATCGCTTGATCTGCCCACAAATTCTAACCAGCGGTCTGCTTTCGTGACATCATCCAATCAACCTTGTTCTTGCTGCATGTTACATGTTAGCTGAATTTGTTTCGCTTTCTTGACCTTTGTACACTGCAAGACTTATAAATGTCATCACGTGACAGTGATAATATCTACAATATCTAAAACCGTATCTAGAAGTCTCCCTGTTGATTGGATGACGTCACAATTCGTACTCGACCCATTACTTTCCTAGTACTAGCTGGCGACGAGCACTCAATGGCAAACGTAAAAAGAATTGCAAAAATATAGTACTTCCAATTCGAATTGGGAAAAATATTTTGAGTATGTATAGTACCCGGTACTGAGGCATTAAAATTAGAAAGTTACAACTCTTTTCAAGTTTTCACATGTTAAAGAGATGGCAGCCAGTAGTTTGACGACCGTATCCTGATAACGTCTTGTGGATAAGTATAGGAAAGCTCCGCTTTATATACCATAGACCTTACCAATGAATGATGAATCAATCAGTGACTACTACTCCCAGAATCCTTTTCCATTCATCTTTTTGTGATATTAAGCAGAACAATGGTTTTAAATATAACATAAAAGCGAGAAAGGAAATCTCGCAAGCAATTATGGTATAGTAGTCACTAATAGATTCAGACGACATAATGGTTAAGATTTATTGGTTGCTAATATTAACCTTAACCGTCACCTTAACCTCAACACTAACCTAACATTAATCTTTATGTTAGCCGCCATCTGCAAACCTACAGTACCTTTCGTAAATACACTTTCGCTATTACCTCAGGGAAAACCTTAAAAATGACCTCCTGCCTGGACTTGACGTTTTAAAAATCATTCCCGTGATTGCCGCCATCGTTATAAAATGTTCCATAGCTACCATAGTTTGTCGTTGGCGATGAGCTTATATATAATAGATATTTTATTATTATATAGACACTCGTGGTATTTTAAAAGTAACTTTTGTGTTGTTTTATCAAACATATACCCGATCTCTTGCTCATTTACTTTAGCAAAACGTTCCGTCATATTTTTTATTACCAATAATATACATTATATGATTGAGCTGATAGCTTACTAGTATAAGAACTAGAATAGAACAGCTAATATATGGTGATTGTCTATATAATAAAGTTATATAATATACCTTAACGTCAGATGTATCACGCTGACAGTTTTCCCAGGCATGCGCCACAGACGAAAAAGTACGACCAGGATGATCAAACATTCCTCCTTGCATGTTAAGGAATTGACTTGCAAAAGGTTCCTAAAAGAGAAAAAAGCGAGCTTCTTATTTCTTTCTTTAATAAAATATGATTTAAAAAGCATAAACACCAGATAGTACGACAACAAGCTAAGGCTGTTTAGCTGATGTTGAAGCTGATTTGAGACTCTGAGTTGGAAAAGTGTTGTGCTTAAATGTACAGCCGCCATCTTTTTCGGTACCGTCAATTCATGCGATATGTATAAATTTTCAATATTTCTATAAAAGAGAAGTTCCAAGGATGTTCGTGCCGCGAGATGTAGCCTTTGTAGTAAGCTTCTGTAGAGACACAGGTCCTACACTGTCTTAAAAGCGCAAACGGAGTGCGTTTATGAATGCTGGTCCAAAGAGATCAGAGGAAGAATGCGGATTAAACATTTTGAACCAGGTGATCTGACCGTGAGGAAAAGAACTGCATGGGACTAATACCAGAATAAATGTTCAGGGTTGTATATTTAAATAGATAGACAGACAGACAGACAGACAGACAGACAGACAGACAGACAGACAGACAGACAGACAGACAGATAGATGGATGGATAGATTGATATATTAAAGATAGATAGATAAATAAAATGATAGATAACTTAGATTACAGTTGTAATTGCATGTATTTGTTTTGAAATTTTTTGAAAGCTTGTAGTATTATTTCCTGTCATGAAGTCGAAGACCTGATTTTATCTACACCTGGATTAGTTTAGAAGGATCATTATTACGCGAGATATTCTCAATTTAAAATTCAAATATTAACTTTCAACAATAAGATCTCCTGGTACGCGTTGCCCTCAATCGGCTTTGTTGGCGCAAATTCATGTTACAGTTATAAGCAAAAAGATTAGAATTTGAAATACTTACAAGCCTTATTAACCAAGCCAACGTGAACCCACAGGTAGAATAGTGTGTTCCGTAGTGGAAAGGTGGGATATCTTCAGTCTTGTCCCACGAATTGTAACGATCTAGAAACTGACCCAACCGTTCTGGATTCAACGCACCAATAGGCTTATGTCGAAAAAAAGACAACAAAGAATACCTTTTCATAATACTGAAATCGACGCTGGGGAAACGAGGCTCGTGGTTCAAAACAAACAAACTCGGAAAACGTTTAATGCATTGAATACAGAGATTACCTAGTGTTTTGCCTCACAGTTTGAACAACCGAAACGAATAGAAACCTTCGAATATATTTCTGGAAGTTTTGCATTGAACTTTTGCGGCTTCTAATGCTTGCAAATGTTGCAGGGTTGTCCCCCGATTTGCAAAACGTTTTCTCCACAAAAATCTACTCCTCCCCTAAAATTATCATGCTATTGTATAGACCTTATTCATAATGGCCGACAATTTAAGATTATTTTATCTGCATATAAATTGGCCCTTATGACCTCGTTTTAAAGTAAGAATCCTTTTCAATTTCGTACATGAAAAGAGTTCATAAGGGCCAATTTATATGCATATACAAGAATATTAATTCGACGGCCATTTTTGAATAAGGTTTATAATGTTGGTTTACAGTTAGCTCAAACGTCTCTTTAGTTTAGAAACAAAACTACTGAAATACAATATAGAAAAAATACGACATGACAGTGTAAAAAAAGTTAATTAAAAATATGCCCCACTTGTAAGGAATCGCAAAAATTATCGCCTACTAAAAAATAGGTCTCTCAAAATTGCAAAGGTTATATCCAGCAAAACACAAAAAAATGCCAAATATAAAACTCGTACAAATTTCATAGTTTGTAGAGATTTTTTAGAGTTTTTAACAAAGAAATTGGCTTCAGAAATGTCATAAGATAAACAAGATCATGATTGTGTAAATAGTCAAGATCACCATGAATATGGACCCGGATATGAATATAAGCATCAGCATAAGCATCAATATAAAACAAATAAACAAATAGATAAACGCAAGCATCCTACCTTTGACAAGTCCCTGTAGTTTTTAGGATCACTTAGATCTAGTGTTTCAGACGTGTAATTTGACAACACCCAGGGAAAAACCGGATATTGATTTAAGTCGTTGTATGTGCGACCTATAATAAGTTCAATGTTGATTTAACAAGGCGCACCATTAATTATAACACCAATAAATAAACTAACTTATTTTAAAGTGTATATGACATGAAATTGTTTATTGCTTCATTTGAAAGAGCATCAAAAAAAAATAGGACGAAATGCTGTTTACCGTTCCTCGATATCTTTTCTAGTTCCAGAGTTATAAAGATTTAAAGATGTCAAAATCAAAAGAAAATATGGCACAAAGAAATTGCGGATTCAGCACAAATTATGACGTCATAATTTGTGCTGAATCAGCAATTTGTTTGTGCCATATTTCTCCTTGATTTTGACATCTTTGGGTCTTTATAACTCTGGAACTAGAAAAGATATCAAGGAACGGTAAACAGCATTTCATCCTACTTTTTGATGCTCTTTCAAATGAAGCAATAAAAATTTTCATGTCATATACACTTTAAAAAAGAACTGTAGTCAATAAATAAATTATTTTTAAATAAAATAAACATTACAGCATTGAATCACGATAATCGGGCACATGTGAGATTATCACTAATAATTCACGTGTTTGATTATTGAATAGACTAGTGTCGGAGATACTTATAAGATACTGCTTTTTATATATTAAAATATAATAAACGGAATATATATTACATGACTGCTTGAAGATGCGAATTCCATCTTCTCGTCTTGATAATATCTCATTATAATAAAAATATATAACATCTCAATGTAATATCGTTCATACAATAACCTGTTTACTATGCGCATTCCCACTGGTTGTTAGCTATGATCTAGTTTTGGACAGGCTCACGTCAGCTCACGTCAGATCACGTTTTCCATGCCCCAGATATCACTAAGAGCTTCAATAAGCATTTTGAACGGTTTGACTTCAATTTTTGTTGTATAAAACAAATATATTACATTTTGTCATTGTCTGTTCAGTTATATATGCACAGAAGACGTCAGAACGTGGTAAGAACACCAGTGACCCATTAGACACGTCGTGTTTAGTTAAGATTTATTATAATTTAGGGAAATCGTAGTCAAAGAATAAATTATTTTTAAATAAAAACTGCACAACTATCATGACTGGAAATGTTAAATAGTAAACAAATAGGTTTCATTTTGCCGTTGTCTGTTCAGTTATAGATGCACCGATGACGTCAGAACGTGGTAAGAACACTAAAAATTAACCTTAAACGACATTGGAAACAAAAATCATAATTTCAAATGTTGGACTTTCTGATTAACAAACAGGCTTACGAAGGTAATCCAAGTGAACAAAACTACTCTTGTACAAAACAACAGCACTAATTTTGACCAAAGAAAATCCTGTCATCTGCCATCTCGCTGTAATATGAATGAATGAATGAAAACCTTTATTTTAATTGGGTAGTCCCATCAGTAATAAAATGACTGTTATCAATGGGAGCCCTATATATTTAATACTTTGCCTAATAAAATGGCAAGTTTGTGACATCACAAGCAGGCTAATAAACCTGATGAAACTACTTTAAGAGTGCATTGCGGAGTTTCCGCGGAGTGCTTTTTAAAATGTTGTGGTTTGATTGAAAAAGGAAGACATTCATAACGATCGAGTTTCCGACTTATAAAAACATGTGGATGGCTAGATAAAAAGTTCGCTTTACCCTGCTTGTAACGTCACACGCATATCGAAAATACATCCAAGATGGCGGATGACAGGATTGACTTTGGCCAAAATTAGTGCTGTTGTCTTGTACAAGAGTAGTTTTGTTTACTAGGTTTACCTTGGATTACGTAAACCTGTTCGTTAATCAGAAAGTCAATTACGATGTTCCTAATAAGGCTAAGACAACTGGTCAAATCCAGGGGCGGAATACACTTCTATACAAGTTTAACCGGTTTAGAATAGGTAAAATCTGCCTTGTATGGAAAATCCAAAGTAAAATGTCGAATGCGAACTGTATATTTCATTTGAGCAGTAATGTAATAAATATCCCATTGAATGGTTTTACCGATAATACGGTCGGGCATTTTACTCGTTTCTCGCATTTTTCCTCGCTGTTTCAGGGCTCGGAGATATACATCCGAAACTCGTAAAATACCCGACCGTATTTTCGGTAAAATCATTTAATAACGTGTATTTACTAAACTGACATCTACTTATTAACCGAGTGCGAGGTCTGTACGGGATAATATTTGGTTTTCGAAAAATATGTAAATACTTTCCCATACAGACCGAGCAAATGAGGCTAATAAGTATTCTATTATATGGCTTTAAGTTCATTTTCTTGTTTGTTTTTAACGCTGTTTTCATTGCTTTGCCTTATCTCTTAATCGACTCGTGTTTGCACCTGTATATTCGTTCCCAGTATTAAAGGGAAACTGTAGTCAAAAAATAAATTATACTTTTAAATAAAAGGCCTTTAAGTATAATGTTAGAAATATTAATAGTTTTATCTGCTCTTGTATTCGAGAAATAACGTTTTCATTCTCGTATTTTATGCTTCTGGACGCCGCCATTTTAGAGTTTGCTCGACGGCTCAGACTCGATGTATAACAGATAGAGATACAGTCAAACTATTAATATTTCTAAACATTATATTTAAACGCCTTTTATTAAAAAGTAATTTGTTTTTTTGGGTACAGTTCCCCTTTATAGAAAAGCAACACTAATGTTCCAGCATGCTTTATTGTTCGGGATTTTTCAATAAAGATGCCTAGTTCTCTTCTAGTTATGCTCCGAAATCAACAAAAAGTTTTCCCGCCAAAACCATCAGAAAACCCCGGAAGTAATTCCACCGGAAGTACCCTAGCCATATAATAAGATTATTTATTTATCGTCGTCATTGTCCTATAGTTTATGCGTAAGCTGCCTATTATAAAAAGAAACGTGTGCTCACCTGCTATCTTATTGACGAACATTAAATATTCAAAATTGGTGATTTCACCTCTCTGCCATCTTTGAGAAATGTTTGACTTTTGAAAGAGCTGCTTTGGAGTTAACAGAGACGTGGCCCTGAAAAGAAATGACAGACAAGTCAGTGTCGCAGTCTTGTGCTCAATATTTGTTTATAATCATTGGCTAAAAGATGTGTTTATTTAACAAATAGAAGATTGCTCGCGTGTCTCTGTGCTGTGATAGGAACATGGTGGAAACAGGAGGCGAAGCCGCGTGATTTCAGGTATTTTGCAGTATTTTTCCTGTTGAAATAGCATAATTCATGTTTCTATCACAGTACAAAAGCCATTCTTTAAAGTGCCCCTAACCTAATACATTTTTTATTGTCTTATTTGGAAGAACTTTTAAAATGATAAAGCAAATATCTGGAATTTCGTCACACATGCGTAATGAGTTATCAGAGAATGTTATATATCTTTGCGTTCATGAAATAAAAACACTAAGTGTGAATAACACGTGTGTGCGTTTCTCCCATAACACCAAACGTCTTGATTTTAAAGGATTTCGTTCGAGAATGAAAGAGATACACACATTTCTCCAATAAGTCATTATGCATGTGTGACGAAATTCCACACATTTGCATATCAATCAAACTGATATATCTAAAAAAGAAAGCAAAGAAACGAAAATCTTCAAAAGAAGTTACTTTATCATTTTAAAAGTTCTTCCAAACAAGACAATAAAATATTTTGAGGTTATGGGCACTTTAATTGTTTTATAAAATAGCAAGTGTCTTACGACAAAGGTAACCTAATACAAAATGAAAATGACATCATTTGTGTCTCTGTACTCTGATAGAGAATGAGGCTCGACCAATCAGATCCTGCGTAATAGGTTGACTTGTTAAACTTGTGACTGTCCGGCCCAGTCAAAAGGGGTCATAGAAGACCCCCGAATTCGTCAATCCAAAAACACGGCACACGGTAACGCAAGATTAAAAATTGAAATTTGACAAGCGCCAGGGACACGAGATCCAATCACACTTGATTTCATAAACAACTCTGCGATTGGTGGCATTTTGAATTTTCATGATGCTGCGCGTGCGTGCAAGATGGTCTTTTCTAGAAAAATGGAAGTTTTTCAACCTGATTTATGATAATTAATGCTAATTTATATTAACATAATGTGTCTTGTTCGGAAAATTCAAAAGCATTGGTAACAGCCAGTTTATTGGGCTTTCAGAAAAGGTATAGGTTTCGCAACAATTATGGATATTTCCCGAGATATCAATAGAACAAAGAGGTAGTTCAATTTTGGATGTTTTTCAGCCGGACAGGAAAGAGTTAAACTGTATACAGAAACACAAAAATTTTCCCGCCATTTTTGAAGACAAACGAAACGTTGCTAAAATCTTTTTAAAATTTAAAAAATGCCCAATTCTGATCTTAAAGATAACATTCATTTTTTTGTAAAACAAATTACTCCTACTCTCACAATTCAATCGCATTAATAGCTGATAGTGAATTTTACGTGAGTAAGGAGAATTTATATTTTCATAATTTTCATTAATGAACCTTATTCCCACGTTTCATTTATTTTCAAATAGAAAACATTTTTCCGTGTTCCAATACAGTCACAGAAACACTCGTCAAAGTTTGCGAAAACACGAAATCAAAAGTGATGGCTTTCATATAAGTATCCCGAATTTAAAACATAGTCCTAACCCCAAACCTTACCCTAACCCTAACCCTGACCTTAACCTAATACCGATATAACTCTTACGACAATGCTTTATTTTAGAAATAACAGCTTATTTTAATTTCGAATTTTACTACCGATAGTCTATGTGACGTCATTTCGGGATTTATATGAAACTTCACCCGGAATGGCGGGTGTTGACATGGCAACGCTCAGAATTCTAGTTTTGGTTTTAAATGGTTGGCGGTTGCAGTTAACAAGTGTTAACAACAATGTTATATCACTTAATGGTTCAAGTACTAAAGTGTATATGGCAAATGGACATACATCTATCCTAACCGGTCGCATTCAGTTTAATCCAACACCACGTGTACAATATCTTCGTGTTCAAAGAAAGTATTTTAAAGCGTCTGTACTTATGCAGTTAAGGGAATTTCAACATTTAATATTTGTTAGTTAAGTATTAACCTGAATTATTATACGGCACAAGCTACTTCCGGTGAAATTGCGTGCTCTGATTGGCTGAGACACGTCACGTGCCGGTCCGTTATTTCCCGTAATGGACCGGTCCGGATTACGATTTTGTCAGCCATTTTGTTTACAAAGGAGGGAACAACGATAGGAAACTTTGAAAAGCAGCAAAAATTGAACGAATTTAGTAAATTAAGCACTGAATCATGTACGAGTCGGACGATGAACAATCTAAAAGAGAGTCTTACTATCATGAAAACAATAGAAGAACAAGAACAAGATTGAAAATGACGATTCTGTCACTCAAAACGTATGTAAAGTATGTTGTTTAAAAAATCCATGCCATATAATAAACCTCTTATTAACCTCGACCGCTTGGTCATTACTGGAAAATATCAGACCTCGGTCTTTTATGTACGAACCTCGCCCTACGGGCTCGGTCCGTACTGTCAAGACCTCGGTCTGATATTTTCCCGTAATGACCGCGCTCTCGGTTAATAAGAAGTTATTAATATGTTTTTGTGAGACCGAAGAAATCCCATATGGAAATTGTTTATAGGGATTATAAACATTTGGATGAAGATAAACTGCAAGAAGATCTTATAGAACAGTTAAAATAGACGAAAGTACTAGATGATTCTGCCTCCGTTAACAGCTGCTTGGAAAAATGTGACTCTATACTTGACAAGAATTTACTTCTTCGCCGAAGGGTAAAACGATGCCAATTCATTGGAAGCCACAGCAAGATGCGAAATAGATTAGGAAGCTGTCATTAATTCTACCCGGAGGGGGTAGAAGGAAAGCTGAAAATTCTTGTTAAAGTTTCGTGGCCCCATCATACGTCTTAAATTTAAAATTTTCATTCATACCGACAACGTAGAAGTGCAAGGTAGTCAGCCATATTTGTACGATTTTGGTCCATCTTCTGTTTTTTTATAGCGCACGAAGAGAAGGAATGAAAACAAGAAGAAATCAGAGAAGAGAATGAAAACTAAACTGATGCTGTAGTTAAACTGGTGAAGTTGATTGCACCAGTGTGGAAAACCTTACGATTTCTGCAACATAACCACAAAACGTTGATAAATCACAATTAAAGGCAAAGTTTCACTCGAATGCTCTCAAAACTATGATTTAAGAAAGAATGTTTGAAGACAGCTCAAAAGCTCAAGAAACAAGACGTTTTGGGCTGACAGCGTGGCATACTGTATATATCTCTTATATACTGGACTTTGGACAGAACTTGGTTGATCTGGAGGTCCTAACTGCAATCATAACCCTAACACCACCTAGAGTTTCATCCTAACCCTCTGCGGGATTTCCCCGATCAATGGTCCCCAGACCTCGCACGCCATGTATATTTGGTGATCACAAATCGGAAAAGATGCATGTTTATAAATCGTAGATCTTGAACGTTATCTCGGCCAATATTTAACCGATTTCAATTCTAAAAACAGATTTGAAATTACCGAGTCCAAATACATAACATACGTGTCTATTATATTACTCGAACGTACATACCCTTCTTAAAAATCTGTTTATGTAGTTAGAAATGTATCGGCAATACGCGCGAAGGCCGCTTCGTCGTAGATTTTTGAACGTTTATATCTCGGTCAATATCTACTCAGTTTCAATTCTTAAAACAGATTTGGAATTACCGAGTCCAAGTGCGTAACATACGTGTCTTCAGATAACATCAACACAGCATGTTTATCTGAATTTGAGATCGGGGGAATAGCACTTTGTCGAGATGACGCCAGTACCCATGTTTGTCCGCATTTACCCATAATTATTGCGGCCATACCAAAAGAAAATAGCTCATTTGCAATCATTTGTGAGTCAAATTTGGTTCGTTTGTCCGCATTTAGAGCTATTAATAGCAACCGCTTAAAGGGTATTCATTATACCCCTCTACAGATGGGAATTAGCCTTTCTCACGCTATGCGACCAGGCCTAATCCGCCATTTTTGGGTGGCAAACCGCGTGGGGCCCGAGTACGAAAACTACTAAAAGTTCTATTTTGAGAAGACGAAAGGTGATAGTTTTGGCAGATTTTTTTGGCTTTTACTGAGAGAAAAGTTTAGATTTCAACTTGTTTATTTAACAACTCAGTTCAACTTCCTGCCCACCAATTTTCCGACGTCAATTCAATAAACTTTCGGAGAAAATCAATGTTGACTGCATCGTTGAAGATTTCAGGTATGGATACTTCGTTTGTTTAAAAGCACAATGTTTGACCATGTACCACTCTCATCGCTTTCAACATAAAACCATTCTAATAATATGAATGAAATCACTGACAATCATTTGAACTATATTTGGGAATAGTACAAGGCTAGCGTCTTAGACAAAAGGTTTTTTCATGTTCTTTTCCAATGGTGGACACACTACTGTCATGGCTATCCTAGTTAAAGTTTTCTTCAAAACAAAGTATAAGAATTATGAAATAACGTTTAAATATATCTTTCAATTATTATTTCTGTTTGCTGTGAAGTAATGGGAAAATATTATGTGTTGAAAGTTTGAAAACTGTGGTTTAATTGAGTTTATAATATTTAAAGATGTCAAATTATTTTTTTGAAAGTTTGATTAAGATTGAAAGCTGTGTCGACAACCAGATATTTGGCAGATAATTTAAGTCTTATCCTGACCTTCTTTTAAAAAAAATCGTCTGGACAAAAAATACAGTATACATGCAGAAATAACCATATTCCAGACAAACCAATTATTATAATTTTATTTTGCTGGTTAAAACTAATAACAGTACTTCCTTAGAGATTAGAGTGTTTTTATTTTGTTGAAAGTTTAAAATTGAAGGCTGTGTTCAACAAGTGAATATTTGGCAGATAATTTAGGTCTTATCTTGGTCTTCTAGCACAACAAAACCTTTTCTATATATTAATTTCCAATAAATAATTGTCTGGACAAAAAATACAGTAATCGGATACAAATACACTGTGGGAAAAGGATAAGGTACAATGTAAATAAATCATATGTACAAATGAAACATAATTTTGAAATCAACGTAAGTGGCATATAGGTCTCGTTTTTAAAACCGTATTTTTCTAAGATATTACTGATGCCCGTTATAGATGGCCAATCAGTGCTTAAGTTTAGTCTGGCGCTGATTAGGAAGAGACTGGATTGGGCATGGTCCATGAGTATGAATCCACATTGGTCTCCGTTAAAATCACTATTTAAGCATTTACATGAGACCAATTAGACCTATACTGATCCATTCTGGTTGCTGAACTGAACCATAATGATTCAAGCTGATCTAAAGTCAGGTTGGCAATGTCTTGATAATATCATGAATAAACACAAAAATAGGATAGTTAACATAGGTAGCTGGTATTAAGAATCTTGTTATTCTGAATTCTTATGATATAATATAATAATATAATTCTTACAACAGTCGGAGCTCTCGATAACACGTCCTCACACCACGACAACCACACTATATGTCATACTGGCAAGAACATATACTGTAAACATATCAACATCACATATAAACATCACATATAAACATGTCATATAAACATGTCATACTGGTATAACTACTGTTTTACCCAATGATAGTCACACGTAACCACTGGACATTAATTGTGGAGCCCTTGGCACATGCCTATATAGTGTCCTCCACTTAATCTTTCTATAGTACTATTTATCAGCGCAATTAATAATTTGCCACAAATTACTTGCACTGAATCAATCATGCGGTAACATTATCCCCAAGAATCTTAATAAATCAATTTAACTTCAGTGTGGGAGAAAAGCCAATATAGTATGTGGCTTGGAAATTCAGCAGAAGAATTTCTTTTGCCTACAGTTGAAAGCCACAACTTAATATTGATCCATCTATAATCTCTAAGGAAGTACTGTTATTACAATAACTTATTAGTTTTAACCAGAAAAATAAAATTGTAATAATTGGTTTGTTTGGAATATGGCTATTTCTGCATGTATACTGTATTTTTTGTCCAGACGATTTTTTTTAAAAGAAGGTCAGGATAAGACTTAAATTATCTGCCAAATATCTGGTTGTCGACACAGCTTTCAATCTTAATTAAACTTTCAAAAAAATAATTTGACATCTTTAAATATTATAAACTCAATTAAACCACAGTTTTCAAACTTTCAACACATAATATTTTCCCATTACTTCACAGCAAACAGAAATAAGAATTGAAAGATATATTTAAACGTTATTTCATAATTCTTATACTCTGTTTTGAAGAAAACTTTAACTAGGATAGCCATGACAGTAGTGTGTCGACCATTGGAAAAGAACATGAAAAAAACCTTTTGTCTAAGACGCTAGCCTTGTACTATTCCCAAATATAGTTCAAATGATTGTCAGTGATTTCATTCATATTATTAGAATGGTTTTATGTTGAAAGCGATGAGAGTGGTACATGGTCAAACATTGTGCTTTTAACTCGTACATGGTCAGACATTGTGCTTTTAAACAAACGAAGTATCCATACCTGAAATCTTCAACGATGCAGTCAACATTGATTTTCTCCGAAAGTTTATTGAATTGACGTCGGAAAATTGGTGGGCAGGAAGTTGAACTGAGTTGTTAAATAAACAAGTTGAAATCTAAACTTTTCTCTCAGTAAAAGCAAAAAAAATCTGCCAAAACTATCACCTTTCGTCTTCTCAAAATAAAACTTTTAGTAGTTTTCGTACTCGGGCCCCACGCGGTTTGCCACCCAAAAATGGCGGATTAGGCCTGGTCGCATAGCGTGAGAAAGGCTAATTCACTATTATACCCACTGATCTCAAAAATAGGACTGGATCGAGCTTCTGTTGTTACAAAAATGAAGCCAACAGCGGCCATATTGGAGTGACCACCTAAGGAGCACTGTGGCATCACAGACATGTTGGGGAGGATTCTGACATTTGCTATTTAACTTTAGCAAAGGAAACATACTCGCTGGACAGTTATTAAATGTCAGAATTCTGCCTTTCCTCTCCGATTCACCACTGTATTCGTAATGAGGTCACTCCAATATGGCCGCCGTTTGCTCTAATTATCCAGTAAGAGAAGTCTAATATGAGACGTCAAATTAGGTTTAAGATTTTATGCATTTAATGTCAACAAAGAAAATATATTGGCCAGACACTAAACCTATTGTGCGAGCGTCGCATTTCGATTTGCTTGCAAACTCGGAGCTTTTGATGATCTCCCGTCAATTTGCATTATGCAAATATACAGGCTTCAAAATAAGCTCGTCAGATACAATAGAAAGCTCAATCCAGTCCTATTTTTGAGATCAGTGATTATATCCCGCCACAGCAGGGAATTCGAGTTTAAATTGACTGGTCACGTGGTACAAATCTAGCTCTTTGATTGGACAATTTATAGTTGAGTATAATATTCATGTTTATAAACAGGCGGGATGTTGCGAGACTTGAGTAAATCGTAACAATTTACGCTCTAATTGTAAATATAAAAATAAAAAACATTTTATATTTCTTTATAACATAATAAGCAAAATTGAAAAAAGGGAAGGAAAATTCCGCATTTATACATTCTTATCTAAACACGGTTACTGGTCAATCAGAGCTCGAGTAAGAAGCAAATTATGTAATGTACCTATAAAACGAAAATTAATTTTGTCTTATTTAAATGAACTGCGAAAATGATTAGGAATGGTAATTTAGAGCTCTTTCATATCTCACGTCGTTCTTGAGATATTTAGACTTATATGATATGCAAATAAAATAACCTATGACGTAAATTTTTAGGAAATCAAGAAATTAGAAATAGTCAATTAATTTGGCATCATTATTTCGATGTAATAATGTTAGGTTTCACGAAGTGTCGTAATGTGCAAAGTTTCAAGAGATTTTGTAGAATAATTTCAAAGATATACTTGATTTTCTAAAAATGTGTAAAGCTCTTTACGTCATTGGTTATTTCATTTGCATATCACAAAAGTCTAAATATCTCAAGAACGACGTGAGATATGAAAGAGCTCTAAATTACCATTCTTAATCATTTTCGCAGTTCATTAAAATAAGACAAATTTAATTTTCGTTTCATAGGCACTTGAACTCTTTCCTGTCCGGCTGAAAAACATCCAAAATTGAACCACCTCTTTGTTGTATTGATATCTCTGGAAATAACCATAACTGTTGCGAAAGCTATACATTTTATGAAATTTTTACATTATGTTAATATAAATTAGCATTAATTATCATAAATGAGGTTGAAAAACTTTCATTTTTCTAGAAAACGCCATCTTGCGCCCGCGTAGCATGATGAAAATTCAAAATGCCACCAATCACAGAGTTGTTTATGAAATCAAATCAAACTTGGCGTGTGAGTGGATATCATGTGCCTGGTGCTTGCCGAATTTCAATTTTTAATCTTGCGTTACCATGTGCCGTGTTTTTCGATTGACGACTTCATCGGTCTTCTATGAACCATTTGGACTGGACGGACAGGAAAGAGTTAATAAACTATTTGATACCTTGTTTGCAATAATCCGTAATTAGCTCCAATTCCAACGGCAGGCAAAGCTCGGACAACTTTACGTACTGTTTGATGATCTTCAAAGACAAACATTACTGATGCTGTAAGCAAAAAGAAAATTAATTGGAAAACTTGTAGACATTTTTTTACTGCCGAGAAGTATAGAGAAAATAAAGAAATAATAACGATGATACATACTTCTCGAAGTTGTAAATATTTCAACCCCGCAATTTTGCAGTAAGTATCTCCGTGGGAATACGGCTTTAATGTCCTCAAACAACCATTTTCCATGAAGAGAATCCGCATACACTGTTATCTGAAGGAGAGAAAATTAAATACCACTGTGAATTCCCATCAACAGAAAAAATTGAAAAGATTTTTGAACCAAAATTTGTTTAAAGAGTGAGTGTAAACCGTGACGCATTGCACGCTCGGTCGGCCATTTTTTGAAGCACGAAATTCCCTTGGTAAACTGCACCATAAATATCTTGTCAATCCTTGATATAAATGATTCATTTTGTCTTTTAATTGAAAGAAGATATACCTTAGAAAGTAATTATTTCTGTATTTTTCACAAAACTCAACGTTTTCGTGACTTTCGTTTCGAATTACAGGTATGCCAGCCTTGATTGACGCAAAGCGTGGAAGACCAAGTGACTAGGGTTCAAACAAAAAATCAGGTTCCGAGTCGATGTATTTGGATTGTGGATGAATAATAAAGCCTTTATTATAGGGTTTTCTGTATTTATACCACATCAAGTTGGCAACGAAGCACTTCGTTATCGTATGGAAAGATAAACACAAACGCGCAATGCACGGCGGTTGACACTCACTCTTTAGATATTTATTTATCGGATGGGGTCCGTATAGAAAAATACAGGCATGAAGCTTCCGAGGGCAAATATTTTTCTGTACGGATATCAACCAAAAACGGTAAATAATATATTTATTATTTTTATTATAAGGCGAAAGTCTTGAACTACTTTGAGATAGATATTTAATTTTATAATAAAGTTATTTCCGGCTTAATTAAATCAAATTATGTGTTATTTTTTCATTTTACAGATAAAAATAAAGCAACATTACCATAAAAAATGTGTATTTTGGATTCCGTAACGCGGTCAAATATCGAAAGGTACTTATAGTACGTATTCCATGTAAGGTCATATAAGGAAAAGCAAATACATTTTTTACATGTTCTGCACATCCCAAAAGGGTCATATCCCACATTAGTGTATACGTTTGAACAACTAAGTTGGGGAGTCGATGGGGTGGTTGGGGAGTCGATGGGGTGGGGGAGTTGATTGGGTGGAGGTTGGGGAGTCGATGGGGTGGGGGAGACGATGGGACCCTCAATTTGGGTTTAGTGGTTTAAGGCTTACGGTTATTTGGGGTTAATAAACAAATAAAAGTCATTATGATCATGCAATGATTGGTCCAACCTCCTTTATTTCGGAACAATAATGTGGATTACTTCCCCTGCTATTTTCTTCAGCTTATCGAAAAGGATATAGAACTAGGGGAACGCTTGTAACGTTCAGCAGATAAGACATTTGAAGAGGTTGAAAAAATATTCCGCTTGGGGGTCCGTATTCACGAGAATGGGTGGAAATCTGCAAGCGGAAACCTGTCAAGAGTCCAGGTCCGCTGTGGCATTGGCATCGTGTGAATATAATCGTAAACAACGTTTACACACTCATGTGATTTCTCATTTATGTGCTTGGTAATAACCCTCATTGGGTTCTGTTTCGACATGCTTTACGAAGCTGTTTCGACTATCCAAAAAATGATAGGCTTCAGTGTTAAAAAACGAATCAAGACCACTGAATGGTTGGCAAACTGCCGAAATTGGGAGGAAATGTATATTGCTATAACGTTTGGAGCGAAGGCCCTTCAGTTAACATTTCACTCTCTGACGAAAGGCCTTCCCTCAAAACAATTAGTTTGCTTAACACTGTGCAACTGCCGGGTATGCATGTAAAGGTGATCATATTTAATCCTAATCCTAATTACAACATGTATCTTTGTTTACGAAAATGTCATTTAAAGAATTCAGAACACTCTTATACCCATCTCCAGCTCTAATGAAAGCACACGTGGTGCATAGGGGGGCTTGGGTTTGTAAAGAAAAAATGGGTTCATCTAAATTTAGTTTCTGCACAAAATATGCGTGCAGTGCATAACTATATATGCATGGCCTAAAAATGTCTTTGTATGGTATATTGTGTTTATATGGAGTTGGGAAAAACAACCCTGTGTTATCGAAATGTGTTAAGGGGAAGTCGAATATTAGCTAACCATGGCAGCCATATGAGGGGAAATGAACTAATAAAAGGGATCGCGGTGACACTTGAGTTAACTTGGAGTCTCGCCAGCTCAAAAAGTAACTAACCAAGGATGTTTTATTCCGTCTATATCGAAACGTCCATTTCATAAATTAGATTATGAGCTCGACATTTCTATATGAGAAGATAATAACTATATCGCATCGCAGAAATTGGGAGCGAAAATTGAGTAAAAAAGTGATTGAGAAATAAACGAGATTAAGCATTGTTTTTCCCCGAAAATTCGTTATCACATCACTCGCCACTATATCGATATCTATCCGGGCTTCAGATAGCGAGTAACGCGGTGAATTAGATTGCAGCATTTGTATTAAGCCTCTTATCCAGTCATCGCAAGAACTAGTGGGTCAACATTAGATCCCATCCATATCGGCTCCAAAAATTAAGAGAGGCCTGAGACAAGCTACTTTATAAGCTTCATTCACAGGCGTTTCTATTTTAGAGCTTAATATGTTCATGGCATCTAATATTGATCAACCCGCAGCGTGTTAAAATAAGGTTTCCGCGGAAAGACTGAACACTAGTTGTTTAAGGAAGGTTAGTATAAAGGTTTGAAAAATAAACCTAACCCAAACTCAAACCCTAATATTAATCCTAATGGATTAGCAGGAATTTTATATAAAGTTCGTAGAGACTTTATATAATTTTCATGCTGATTAGTATTCATGGCTTTTATCAGGTATAAAAGCCTTGCGCGTGACTAAATACGGAAATGTCATTGGACAATTTGGTTAATGAATATTAATGAGTTTTTGAAAGTATTACAGACATTACTAGTATTTCTCGCAAAACATAACAAGTGTAGGTAACTATGAACAGAAACAACAGTGTATATCAACAACAAAATAAAGCACTAGAAAGTTGGTTACAGCAAAATTGATGTGCAAATTTTAAAATATTTTTCTATTCATTTATGTCTACGATTCCCTGGAAAATGTCTCGCATACATTAAGCTGGCAATCGTTATCACAACGTGTAGATTAGGCATGAATAACTAGACTTTTTGATGGTATATTGTTGATACCCACATATTGTTTATTTACCGCATATAGCAACGCGTTTGCTAATGTTGGTTTTAACTCAACATTCACACGATATAAGCGGGGCCGCAAATGTATTTGCACACGACCCGCCAAGGTGATCACCGGCCCGCCGCTTGCGAGTGTTTTCAAAAGGGCAGTTTGATATTTGGTCGCGTATATTGATGATAATGGACGTTTATACTTCGAGAAACAAAGATAGTGAATGTGTGTAAAAATCACAAACCGCCCTAAAATGGAAGCACAGGTGGCGTGTGCTATTAGGGCGCTGCCACTCATTGCTAAGGTCGGACGGGGTTAGTACTTCGAAGGATGACCAATTTGGGAATAACCTCGCGTTGATTCGCGAGCTTGGAACTCATGTGAGTAGAGTTATTAGTTGATCTCTCCCGTACTTTCAGGGTTTTCCTCCGGGGTCTCCGGTTTCCCCCCTCAGCAAAATCAACACTTAGATCTTAGCTGTGCTCCGTGGTCAGACATGGGTCGTATGGTGGCAGCCTGCGGCGCCTTTGACATACCTTAGCTAAACAATTTGTAAAGACAGACGTCTTTTGTGTCTGTTAATAAGACCATTATTATTATTATTATTATTATTATTATTATTATTATTATTATTTTGTCATATAATCACAGTGTAAATAGACACTGCATGAAACTCCTCCGTCGGGCAGCAACCAGCGGCCTTAGATCGTGAGGATCCCAGTAACACTGTCTTCTGAATCACATCCACTCCTATCGACACATTAATGTTTTTCAAATACCCCTTCAGGTTAACGGAGACAGTTCCTAATGCACCTATCACAATAGGCACGATCTTAACCTCCTTTAACTTCCACAGCGCCTTCACTTCCATCGCCAGGTCCATGTATACTTGTTTACCTTTTCTTGCTCCTTCTCCACCACCCTACTATCTCCTGGGCATGCCACGTCTATTAATTGGCAGCTTCGATCCTTCTTTCGTATGACCACAATATCAGGTCGATTATGATCAATCCTTTTGTCGGTTTGAATAGAGAAGTCCCACAAGATCTTAATGTCATCACTTTCCATCACTTTCTCTGGATCGTGTTCATACCATTTCTCTTCATGTTCTAATCCGTACAGTTTGCATATGTCCCAATGCAGGGCTTTTGCGACTCCGTCATGTCTGTGTTTGTACTCTGTTTTTGCCAGCTTGGAGCATTCACTCAACAGATGGTTAGCTGTTCGTCTTTCCTTGCACACCAGCGACACAGCGAGTTTCCCTGAGTCTTGTCAATTTTAGCCTTGATGGCGTTAGTTCTTAATGACTGACTCTGTGCAGCCATCAACAACCCTTCTGTCTCTTTCTTCAGCTGTCTCTTTCTTCAGCTGTCTCTTTCTTCAGCTGACCCTTTCTTAACCAGGTATTAATAAATAGGTTCAAGTAGTCAATTATAAATTACCTAAATTAGTGAGATTTATAATTGTATATATATAAAAATTTCAATAAAGTTTCCATTATTATTATTATTATTATTATTATTATTATTATTATTATTATTATTATTATTATTATTATTATTATATCTATTGGAATACCAAGAGACTCCCTTGAAAAGCTTAGCACGAAGCGCATCGAAGCGAGCAAGCATGAACTCCAAATTATTATTGATGAGGAAAACCACCCATGTTCTAAGTTTATTATTAATAATAATCATAAATATAATCTTAGATCAGGAAGTATATACAAGCTTGCTATGCCACTCTCTGGAACTGAAAGACATAAACAATCCTTTTTACCACGCTCGTTAAGACTTTTATAAATTCTTAAATATTTCAAAAAATGATAACAATTTCGTACACTGTACATTTGTATATATTGTATTTCATATTCTTAGATATCTGTAACATTTTTATATTCATTTATTTTCTGTAAAACCATTGTATTTATCCTCAAAAGATGGTTATTATACTTCTGTTCTGAACTTTCTCAACTTCTTCTATCAGGTATTTTGGCAAGCCACCCCAAATAGGGGCTGCACATTCAAGGAGTAGTATTATTTTAGAACAGAACATAGTAATGCCAATGTCAACATGAAGTCTTGCCTTCCTACATTCTCGCAAGTGAAAGAGCCTCTTGTTTGCCTTGCCCGTGATTTCGACGTGGCTGTTCCATTTTAAGTTTTTTCTGGCAGTATACTCCCAGGATCTTAAATGGGATTATTTTTCAGAGTGATGGCGTTAGGTTCAGGCATATCTTTAAACGTGATCCACATATCTTTGGTTTTGGAACCATTTAGTACCATTATTTATTGCCCATTGTTGCATGCTGTCGAGAGTTTGTTGCATGTGGCTTGTTTCTTTTGGGCCAATGGATTCATATAAAGTGCAATCATCTGCATATTTACAAATACGGATGCGATCCCTGATGTCCTGAGGAATGGCTTCCTCAATATCGTTAATAAAAAAGTTAAAAAGAGACGGTGAGAGAACAGACCCTTGCGGTACACCAGCAGGGCAGGAAGCATTTGATGAAAGGATGCCAGGAAGTTTTACTTGTTGTGTTCTATCCCTCAAAAAGCTGCGGATCCACTCCCAGAATCCTTTGTTAATGTTGAAAGAGGCAAGTTTAGTCAACAGTATGTTGTGGTTGACATAGTCGAACGCCTTACGAAAGTCCAAGAAGATGGCATGAATTCCCTTACGGCCAGCCGCGGTATTATCGGTGGAGTCGAACCATGATTGTGTTATGTCTACAAGAGCAGAGACAGTTGATCGATTCTTGGTAAAAGCATGCTGATTATCACGGGTATCAAGATCTTTACTATTACTGTAAGTAGCAGCTGTACCTTTTCCAATACTTTGGCCATCTGAGCAAGCACTGAAATTTGTCTAAAGTCAGTTTCAATGCATGCTGGTGGGTGCATTTTTGGTACAGGACTTATAAGACCGTGTTTATACAATGTTGGGTAAGTTTTTTGTTTAATGCTAGTACAAACTATGTCGTGGACAACAACCGCAAGTTCCTCATGGTATCGTTTCAGAAGCCATGCAGGAATACCATCAGAGCCCGTGGATTTCTTGGGATTTATGGTTTTGAGCATAAATTTCACCTGTTCATATGCTAGGGAGTGGAGAAGGTTCATCACGTAGACCATCAGGGGTCTCAATAGGGAATGTGGATGTTTCGTTGTTCCAAGTAGATGTAAATGCATTCTGTAGCTTTTCAGCGAGGTCAGCAAGGTTATCCGGGGGCATTTTTGTGGTTGCTTAACCGACCATAGACTTCTGATCTCTTCGTTTGGCGAAGATTTTAAGCAGATCGGGAGACGGTTTGACACTGGAGAAATTTGGTTGAGGGAAGAATTATGTTTAAATCTAATTTGTTGTGAGGAAGCAGAACGTTGCTAAGAGTTGCAGAAATGGGAAGTTCTAGCCATTTTCGAATATATTTGGATGTGATACTGTCTAGTTGTTCGCAGACCCAAGTTTTTGGTATATCAGAAATGGTGAAGTGCCAGGATATCTTTGAAAGAAGATAGCGATTGTACAAGAGAATTTTGTTTGTAGTGGTATAGTTCGCCAATTTCGTTCATTATGTTATTAATCATGTCGTATGATTCTGACTTTTGATCTTGGTCTGACATATTGAAATCAAAATAACGACCTAAATAACGGATGGATTTGCCGTTTTCAACTCGTGGAACAAGTATGTTATTGACGAATAACTTAGGTAGATACTGGACAAATTTTGTTGAGTTTTTTTTTATGCCAAATGTTGAATGACATTTGTCAACTCGGATAATCATATTAGCCCACTGGCACCAAATTGTAAATCGGTTGAGAAGCATTTGGTTTTCTTTTTCTTGGCCGCTAATAACGGCAGCATCATCCGCAAATTGAAACCAGTGAATTGGATTAAATGGGATACCATTTTCGTATAATTTCCAGAAGCCAAGCTGACGATATTTGTCGTATTTAATGTGTTGCATAAATGTATTAAAAGCCATATTAAAGAGGAGGGGGCTGAGACAGTCACCTTGAAGGACACCACGGCCAATTCTAATGAAAGGTGTGTTGAACTCTTCGGTTATGATTGAAGTTTGGAAATCAGTGTAGAGACTTTGGATAAGATTATTGATGTGATCAGGAACGTGATGGTTATGATGAACTTCACCAAATGCATTTTTAAGGTCTAATAGTGATATGACGAGAGATCGTTGTTTTGTACGTCGTTTGGTCGATCTTTACGGAAAAATAGTCCTGCCCTTGGTCTTTTTGGACAGACCTCGCTCCTTCGTCGCTCGGTCTGTGCTGAAGGGATAGTCTATTTGGCGAGATAGTCGATTTGATAGTCTATTTGGGGCGCGAGTAAGTGGCGCGGGTGCGGGTAATAAAATGGCGCGGGTAAATTTGCCGGTCAAGTACTTTTCGCCGGTATGCTGTTGTTTTTCAGCCGGACAGGAAAGAGTTAAAGTGCCTATCTCAAGTTTGTGACACTGCCAGCGTGTCAATTAGACTTGCTCCACGTGATCTCTGTGTGTCGTCCCAACGATGATTATACTGTCTGCGGTATGCACTCCTGCGGTATACAGGAGATACACCTAGGTGCGTTTGTGGCATTAGCTTGCAATGCCCTTTTTGCTTTGTTTATAACCTTACCACACTAGACCGTGTTTAAATTGAATGGTTGGTGCAGGCCTAAAAGAAAGAAGGCTACTTGTCGATATTATAAAGCATGTTCAAGCCCGTTTTTCGGGCAGGATTATTTTGCCGTAAAGACATCCCTGCGCACTATTTAAAACGACTCGGACGATCAGGATAATTAAATGCATATAATAGTCCCGGTCGTCCGCTAACACTGATCGCTTTACCCAGCACACGACTTCGCAGGTTATGTGACAGAAGAATCCTAATTCACTTTTAACACGTTTACGAGCATTTTTACAACCTCAAACTACGACATTCCGGTTTAGGTCACATACATGTACTTTGATCCAAAAAGTACTTATTTTTTGTTGCCAATGTACAAAGGGATACTGCGATGAAAAATTGTGTTGTGATTTTTTCCAGAAAATCAACGTACAAACACCAAATAAGTACACTCACTTAATATTAAATCAAAATAATAAATTTAAAGTACCCCTGTGATCAAATTTTTGGTATCCCGAATTTTCACATATTTGTAAAGAGCATGGTGTTCTTACTTAACTTGCCAAATTTCAAGCAATTACGAGCATGCGAAGTCGTGTTTTCAGACGAGATTATACGGCCGCCATTATTCGAACATGTTCCTTGAGATTCCTTGCGTTCCTTTCATGGCGATTAGAGGAAGTGACTTCAAAGACTCAACACTTGGCTAGTTGTGTATGAATATAAACTTACTTGGGGAAAACTTTCTATTGTAACTTGTCGTATAATTTCCATAAAGCTTTGTCACGTGTTGAGTCTCTGACGTCACAACCACATACTCTGCTGTGGAATCGCGGGCACTATGATATTTCGTCGCAGGGGCACTTTAAGTCTGGAAACTTGCAGCTTCTTTTCACAAATGGCGACAATCCATGGTAGAATACAAAATGGTCAAATTTGATAAAATAATCTCGAAATTTGGTAGCCTAAATTTATTATTTTACTTAGTTTATTATTATTATTTATTATTTTACTTACTTAACGTAGTTATTTGGTGGTGTTCTTTGATTATATGAAAAAATATTGCAACTGAATTTTCATCGCAGTGGCACTTTAAACTCTCTAATGTAAGATCTAACATACATATACATATATATATATATATATATATATATAGATATATATATATGTATATACCTTAACAGATATGGTCATCAAAATAACTGGACAAAAGTCTTCATTATTATTGTAACAGCAGGTGATATTTCGAATTTCATCATACAAGGATATGGCGGTCTTCCTCCCTTGTATAACTAACAAGACGTTTTCAAGACTATCATTTGCTCAGACGACAAGAGAATGATTTCCGATCATATGAAAACACTACAAAAGATAACAGCCCTGAGAATACACTTTGTTGTTACAAAATAATCTCTAATCCTTTCAAATATATATATATATATATATACATACAGTGTGAAGTCTCCGAGTATGGCATGTCTGCCAAAAGAATGTTACGTAAATAAATCTTGCAGCTTGCTGTTGATAATTAAATGCATAAATGAATCACCTTTGTTCTTGGAAGATCTATCGCCGGGATTATTAAAGCTATACATCTCGAAAGATCGTTTCATAAAGGTTTGATTGATAAAAGGCGACAATCGCTGCCATAATCCCTTAAGAGATATGGTCATCAAAATAACTGGACAAAAGTCTTCATTCTTATTGTAACAGCAGGTGATATTTCGAATTTCATCATACAAGGATATGGCGGTCTTCCTCCCTTGTATAACTAACAAGACGTTTTCAAGACTATCATTTGCTCAGACGACAAGAGAATGATTTCCGATCATATGAAAACACTACAAAAGATAACAGCCCTGAGAATACACTTTGTTGTTACAAAATAATCTCTAATCCTTTCAAATTGGTTATAACAGGAAACGGACAATTAAAGAGATATTTGTAGTATTATAGCACAACCTTTCCTCAAGATGTATACATGCAGAGCGATATGTGCGACGCTTTATACACCGTTCTGCTCACCAGAGTCGTAGCACATAACGGTTTGCATGCGGAGAGGTTTATATTACCTTTTAATTACAACTTGCGATCAATTTCCATATAAATAAAGTGGTGAAGTCCAAGCGCTATATATTATCATAATCCATAGGATCATTAACCTGGCAGGAGGTATTTGTAACCATTCTAAACATCTTATACACAAGGACCTTCTCGGTCATTCTAGCCACCAACTGCAAGAAAACAGGTGTCATTTCCAAACAAAAGATACTCGGGCGACACGGCGAGAGGGAAAAGCTAATAAATATACTTCAATAAAGCGCATGGTGTCAGGTAATGTGGTAGCCTTTACGGTATACGTCTTTCTGCCGAAAGGTTATCACTGCCACTCCTAATGTAATGTGTCCACTGCAGAACCAATACAAGATATACTTTTCGGGACAGAAAAACCAACGCCAAACGTTTCAACGGAGAGCAGAATATCAGGATATTAAATACACACAAAAGAAAACGATGGTGCATGCATGCTCACAATTATTAAAGAGCCTACGAGAATTGGAATGTGGAATCAAAAGCTATCGTCCAAGTCGAAGAGAATTATCGTAAGAACAAACGTTACCAACCGAAATAATGTCTCGTAGAAAGTTAATCAATTTCAGTTTGCTTTTCTTGTCCTACGTCGATCCAATAAAATGTAATGAAACGTAGATCGTCGGTGTTTGTTTTTTCAAATGGGTAACGCAAACTAACAAGAACAATCGGCATTTACCAAAGAGAAAATGGCTGTGTTTTGATTAAATTTGATAACGTTTCTATCGGCAGATTATTAAAACTCTAGGTGGTCTGCATAAAGAGAAAACCGCGCGACGGTGAAACAGTTGGCAACTTCTATCAAGAAATTCAGTAATCGCAAGTGAATTCAACATCGCGAATTTCCCATGTAACGAGGAAAATGCTATATATCCAAACACGGAGAGTTAGTAATGAACATTTTAAAACTGAAATATACATTTGCATATAGCTACAATCAATTTCTCGATAAGATGAAGACTTATTGTCGTGCCTACTCAGTACATCATGTGACCTCTTATGAACGGAATTTAGCCCGTTTAAAATCCAGGCTAGATTCATAACCTGCACATATCCGTGGCTATGTTTTTAATTTAGGGTTCAAAAGACAGAGTATATGTACATGTGTATACATCTTTCATTTCTATAATTATAATTCTGTACAGTTCGGATTTGTTGTAATTGCACGTGTGATTTTCCACGTCTGTTGAGCTGCATTGTTTAGCACCTCGCGTGATTTTCCAACGAACAAGTCCACGCCCTTGAGAAAAAAATGAGGACAGCGGCGACACTGTACGCAGGATACCAACTGCAGCAAGATTCCATTGATACGTTCCCCGAGTGAGCTCTCGTCCCATTCTGTTTCCCGCGGATGTTTTTCACATTCGTACAACAGTAATGTTTTCATGTGTAAAGGCTGAATAGGTCTGCCCGGAAGGTCCAAGTGTCTCTCGAACAACGTCTTTAGTATCGACAAACATTGTTTCCGACAGCTCCCGCGCAGGAGCACTCCCTCACCGTCTGAGAAATCTAAAACCCACGCGTCGCCTTCAGCTGCCTGGCTTTCGTAGCCCGGGAACACATCGCCCGCTAGCA
The DNA here is from genome assembly GCA_035772405.1 of Chrysogorgia sp. JL179-B06. Taxonomy (NCBI): domain Eukaryota; kingdom Metazoa; phylum Cnidaria; class Anthozoa; order Scleralcyonacea; family Chrysogorgiidae; genus Chrysogorgia; species Chrysogorgia sp. JL179-B06. The sequence continues at coordinate 850,016 of JAYKKM010000360.1, read as the reverse complement.
GATTAAATCCTCTTCGCTTGACATTCTCGACCTCGGTCTGCGAAGGCCATAGCTGACTTTCCGTTGGCCAAATGGAAGCGTTGCGCGGCCATATCGCACCGCATTTGAATGCAGGTACAAGTTCGAGAGTGCACTGGTCACGAATTATGAGCATTGTTGAAGACGTGCCACGCTGGATTCTAACTTGGTCGCGGAAAGAGCATTTGATTACGGCTTCTGCGACCAGAGAATGGAACCTAGCTCGCATTTTTCTGGCAGACAGGTAGCCGGATGCAGTGATGAATTCGGTCCAAAGAGACATGGACCGCTTTCTCTCGTCACTAAGTTTAAGCATTGCACATCCTGGTGGGCAACTCTCGTCAATAAAATTAAACACTCCCATCTGGTTGAGGAATAAATGTAACTCGAACCGGGTTGAGGTTATCACGTGTAGGCCGACATAGCGTCCGTTCTCTTTCTTGAAAGACGATATAAAGCGCGGTTCGAGACGTTCAACGGACTTAAGGACGTCGTTGACGACGGCCACAATGCTGTCGAGTGTCCTGTTGATCTCGTGTCGTCTGCTTTGTACTTTATCTTGGACGTACTGTAGTATGAACTTATTTAGTTCAACAAAGAACGCCATGACCTTTGGGTTGCTGCACGGGATTAGTGAGGTTGTCAACTTTGCACAGTCCGTGTTGACTATGAAACGAATCGCGCTTGAGCGCGTCGTGCACCAATTAAACTTGTCACACGTTATTAATCTTTGTCTTCCACAAAGGTTACGAAGCTGCGCCAATCACAATTCGGCTCACTACTCGAGCTACTCGTTAACCGAAAAGAACTGAATACCAGTTAATCTGTTTAGAGGAAAACCACGAGAACCAGTACTTGTGCACGACCGTCAAGCCACTTGATCATCCCCATGCAGCAGCCGCACAAAACCTGTGCTGGCCTTTGCCGTGCGTTCGACAGCTCCCACTGCCAACGATGCGGGAATATATCACAAGACGACGCACAGATTTTCAAAGTAATGATTGGTTTCTGCGAGGATACGAGTTTGCCGTTGTTTGCACTTTTGTTTGGTTAACACATCGAGAACAGCAAACAAAGACCGCCTACCGTCTTAGTGCAAAACCTGTGAAATTGATCACGGGAGAAAACACAGCATACACACATGTAGGCCGACATTGGTATATTACCTTGCAGTCGCATGCAGAAGAAATACTCGACACACTTAACCATCATTAGTTCCATAAGTTTCGTGTCTGCACTTACATATATACATATCTCCTTAGCCAATCTCCCGCCAAGGAGAAGGTATTATTAGGTATTATTATGCGATATTATAAAATAGGTTATAGTAAAAAAGACACCTTTGTTAATGACAGACGAAACTTAGTGGATGTTATAGAAATTACGGTAATTACTTAATAACAGAATCACCACGATTTTATCTCGCATCTTCCTGTTCGAGGCGGAGTGATATTATCACTTAGTATTATGTATTAATAGCTCTCCGACAAGACAGCAATATTGTTGCGGGTTTTTTCCGGATAGCTAATTTGTTCGTCCTTTGATGCGATGGCCTACTTAAGATCTTATCTCGATTCCCTTGCTGCATGAACATTCAAGACTATAATTCCCTTTCACCGACACTTAATTGAAATAACCACGCGATTCACAATTCGGCTTTTCATCAAATCGGAAGCTAGAAGAAAAGCATGTTTACACAACACTCATGAAGCACCACGAGGGGTTGCTTTGCGCCGGTCGTGTACGCGAAAACCTGACGAATAGTTCGCACGGATTTCTTCCGCCATAAAACGAGCGAATCGCCTCAACCAGCCTCGCCTCCGACACGCAATTTAAGAAAAGAAACGTAACGGTAATTGCGAGTTGGACCACGGGCAAACAATCCACTTCAATATTCTTTGATCTTGGGGACTCCGAAAATATTTACATCAGTAATCAAGATCACTTTTGATTTCGGCGTTCTTTAAAGCTGCCATGCATTAGAATTAGAATGAGAAGACTTATTGATTCCGCCAAACGCCCTCCCCGAAACAGAAGTAAGCAATCACAGAGCAATTATTATTATTCATTACCATAATAATAATGATATTGAGTTGATAATGCGATAATATGCAGAAGTTTGTAACAAAACCAACGGAATAGTACACAAAGTCAGAAAGAACGAAACAGCAACTCTCAGTTTATTCTGAGCTGATGATAGTAAACGGTTCAGAAAAAAGAAAATCTGGGTGCAATCAAATTTGAGTATTAATAAAACGTGGGAAATTCTGTCAAAAAACCCAGCAATCATCTCACTATGTGTGGACAATAAATTTCGGAGTGAAACAACAGGGTTTACATGAAGACAATCGCAAACGTTCGCAGCAGACGTGTACGATATACGCAGTGCAACGGGAGGTGAAAAAGTAATTGATAGCTGTTATAAATCATTCGCAATAGTTCACCGTCATCGGCGCATCGCGCGACAAAAGCTACGTGTGTCGGAAGAAACAGCTCCTGTGATTACGCTGTCAACGTTGATTATATAGTCGCGCAATCACTAGCGACGCAATCGGCAACGAGAAGGAAATTGGTAAATCTTGCAATGTTGAATATTTCAATTCTAAGATGATGAGAGTATCGTGCATGCGTACAGCTGTTAGTAGATTAAGAAGTGTACACTTGTTTTCTATACAGCGCATTTCTATAAAAAGGTTGGTCTCCTCGTGGTGTTAAATTTTCGGCAATAGTGCATTCATTGTCTCTTATGACCACTTGCTTAAAAAGAAGGCTCGATTGAAAATCCATTGGACTGCCTCACATCATATGCCATGCATAGTTACCTGCAGCAGCACACGTAGGCGTAACAAACCACACTCGGCTTCAGCTCTGCTCTTTATTGCACAATACTACCCGGGGTTAGAGCTACGAAACTAACACAAAAAGCGGTTGGAAAATCAACCTTCGCCAAGCCAACATATATACGTCACACGTTTCAACAACTTAAGCTTTTCTTATCCAAATCATCACGCATCTAAGTCGCTTAGTCGACATGTAAACAGAGATAAAAATCATAGTTGACATACGTATGTTCAATAGACTAAAAGCGGCTTTAAACGCATCAAGCGAGTTTGGCCACAGCTTTTTAAAGACGTTCCTTTTATAACTTTGCTTTCGCGATCACGCAAATCATGAAGCTTGCGTAAAAATGGCGTGACAAATGTTTGACGAAAATAGTTGTGACAAATGGTTTTGCAGCAACCAATATGTAAAGTACACTTTCCGGAGAAGCCTAATGCAAACTTGTACATTTAATGAGTCACATATATGTAATATATTCAAATACATCTATGGAAAAAGTGACTGCCCCAACCGGGAATCGAACCCTGGTCTCCGAATCAACGTTTCGGCGCTCTAACCTTTGAGCTATTGAGACACGGTCAGAACAGTCAGTGATTTCTCCATATACATATTAAATTCGCCGCTTTCACTCGACACCAACAGGCAGACATCGCATCTAACCATAACGTGGAGCAAGGCCTCTCGAGCGCATTTGGTTCTTACATAAAGGTTCTTACCGTTATGATTTGATCCCGCCGGTATGATTTGTGTGAACGTAGTCTTAAGCAAAATTATTTGTATAATAATGTTCATTCAGTTTCTGTATATTCAGTATGTTGTTAATGAAATAGCCGGAAACAGATACTATAAAAGAGGGTTTCTTTTCCTCGACAGCAGACGAAACCAAGCAAATTAGACTATTAAAGAGCGGTTTTCGGTTCAAACGTAAGTACAATCTTTGTATCCGTGCATGACAAGCAAGTGAAAAGCAAATAATTTATATTACTCTTATATTTGGCTTGTATTCAGTTAATGGTATTGGGCTCGATCCTGACAAGCTATAGTTGTTTCGAGATGGAATTTAGGTACGGGTATAAAACATGAACACTGAATGTATGAACATAATAACACTTCTGTTATCAATGAATTGTAAAACATTTATATATATTGTTAGCAATTTCAGAGTTATTCTCACGTTAAAATGCTCAAAGGAAATATTAATGATGAGGGTTAGCCCTTTCTCGATAACGAGCAAAAATTATAGTTATATATTACATTATTTAACGTCTGTTTTAAAACTCTTAACGTTAATAACACTTAACAACGGCAGCGAGAGTTTCGTAGCTGCATGAACTGCTCTACCACGCCATCAAGATATACAGGGTGTCCCACAGAATTCCTAATCCAATAACAAAATTTTACATTGCGCGAGGTAGCATAGAAACCTATATACGTCCGCCACAGTTAAAAGTTGATGTGGTGTAACATGCCATGACTGCCAAACAAAACGTGAAGCCAAAAATTGCACGCTTTCATTGGTTGATACATGATCACATGACATGCAACAAACAAACTGTTGCCCGTTGTGGTCGGTTAAGGGGATGTTTACACGAATCCGGATTGAGTTTCATTCCGGATTGAACACATACCGGTTCTGTTAAAATCCCTTTATTCATGTAAACACATGAATCCGGAAAGAGATGCAACTCAATCCGGATTGAGTTTATTTCGGTTCTCATTCAGGATTGAGTTTCATTCCGGATTGAGTTTCATTGAAATTTCGTTCCGCTGTCGTGTAAAGGCGGTGCGAGATTTTATTCCGGAATGAAAAATATGACTTAGAGGACTGAAACGAACAACACATGCGTGCTTTTGACATTTATAGACGACAATTTTCAGCTAGAGACAGGAATTGCGCCGACGTCATATTGTTCAATATAAATAGCTCTTTGTCGACGACGTTATAAATTAAAGGCAAATTAAATGCTTGTTTACTTGCGCCGCATCGATCATCGTTGCTATTAATGTTTTTCCCCTTTTCTTTATGTTTATTCTTCGCCAAATTATCAGTTTAAGGCACATGTTGAAGTGTACAAGAGCAGAAATCGTTGAAAGAAACATACCCGCTATAATGTTATTGATCGCCATCTTGAAATTTCAGATTTCGTGCGATTTTCACATGTTGGTGTGATTATTTACATAAAAATTAAGAGTTCGTCATTTAAAAATGGAATCTCGTCATCCGTTCTAACTTTTGTTATTGTATTCCTCTCCTTGTTTTCCTTGGAATCATGCTCTGTATAAGCAGATAATAATCTGAAAGTTGCAGTAGGATCTGTCTGTATATCTATTTCGATTTGTTATTAAAACTTGTATCGACGATATGCCGGTGGGCTTTATCTAACTATCTTCTTCTTGGGTTGGGTGATAAATTTTCTTTACCCATAAATGGTTGGGACCGTTAAATTTCTGATCTTAATTTGGTTGGGTAAAATTTTTTTCCAGCATTAAATCTATTTCTCTTCGGCCTCCTCTCGACAATAAATAATGACAGATCCCTTATCTTGTAAAGGCAACTTTCATTGCGTTGACAAATGTTTATCTTTTCTGCTTCCTGTACTTTGAATATTTTTGGATATATAACAAATCACTTAATGATTCAAATGGAGTCAGAATATATGTGCAACTTACCAATTAAATGAACTGTATAGAATTTAATTTCAATGGTAAAAATAATGTTCGGTTTAATATTTATAAACTGAAGTTTTCAAATCTATCGTTTTGCTATTTTGTGTTAGTTCTCACGATTAGTTTTCTTCGAAATGCCTCGTTTGAGGTTTTGAAATTTGTTTTACCGCGAAATACCCTTTGAGGCTAAACCTGCCTGTGTTTTCACTAAAATTCTCTTTCTCGTCGTGCTTTATAATCAATATGAAGATGTTATTCCCAAAAATATAAAATGTCAAGTTGACCGCGTAAGGCCTGAAATTGATGACCAAGAAGTCCCCATGTCTGGCTTCAATTTTTAAGCACACATTGACAGGAGTCAGTGTTCCACGTACATATAGAGTTCAGTGTTTCTGATAGATTTTTAACGGATTTTTGTTGCGGCAACATGTTGCGTGACAAATCGAAAAAGTACCATATGTCATCGACCTAACCAGGTGCGCCAACAATCAGTCATACACGTGTCAGCGGTACATTAAATTTCCAGTCGTTTTCAACGTGGATTTTCTTCTGATCTTTTCATTTCTTAGAGGATATGTTTAAGAATATGTTTAAGACATTGTTTCTTTCTCTTTCGTAACCAAAATGTGGTTAATACGTCAAAATAGAACCGGAGGTTAGGACTAGGAAGATACTCAAGGCGGGGTTAGGATCTAAGTTGTTTTGGATTAGCAGTTCTATGATGTATATCATCATTCAGGCATGTCCGATCGTATGATGTGGAAAATCAGCCGTTCCGCACGTTGTAATTACCAATAAATTATTGGCATTATTTTAACATTGTAACCAATAAGTTATTGGATTGTAACCAACCCCAAAACAACAAAGGTCCTAACCCCCAGCTAGTGAGTTTTCTAACTTTAACCCCCCCCCCCCCGGTCGTATATTCTACTTCGCTAACCCCCTGATTGTTGGCGCATCTGGTTTAGGTCGATGACATCTAGTACCTTCCGACAAATCGTCGATAAAAATCGTCGCGCTAGTTGTAACATCACTTTTAGTATAGTGTTTGATTTTCTAGGCTGGAAACATAAGCGGCGCAAAATAAGGAAGGAGCCGTGCCATAAGTAACATGACATATAACACTTAATTATCGCACAGGCACTGATATCTCGTTACGAGCAGATGTATATATACGATGCCCACTTATCAAAAATACTTTAAAACGCTTCGATAATGTCGCTAGATACTATGCAACGAAACGTTAACTGGTATAATATAAAGACTAAAGTAGCTCTTGTAACGGCATGTCAATTGATATAGTATAAAAAAGAGGAATAAGAGAACTGCAATATGTCAAAATATAGTACTTAACTAAACGTACTTATAGGTATTTCCACTGACAACGTTTCGAATGATGTACAGTATCAGGAACGAATCGTCTACTACGAAAATGCAGAAGTACTTTTACTTCAGTATATTTTTCGACATATTCAAGTTCTCTTATATTCTTTTTTTATATCCAGTTATTTTGACAATTACTTAGCAGCTTTCTTAGAATTTAGAGTTTTCAATCGAGCCCAAAACTAGCGCTCGTAGACGTGAATGACCGCGTATATTCAAAGACATTAACTATAATAATTTGAAACAAGGCCCAAACTGAAGACAAGAAAACTGGTACATTTGACAAGTGAATGTGTACAGTTGACGAAATTCATGCGTGAGATGCGAATATACATATTATATCTCAAGAAACAAACGACAAGATTTTTGAGGAATTTAAAGTTCCAGCATATAAACCCTCCACATAAAATAGTTGATAAGTCCTTTTATAGTTATTGATGAAAAAATATAAAAACTAAAGTTTATAGTTTTTGATTTGGTCCATTCGTTTCTGGTATATCTCTCTTTAAAGGTCAACTATACCTTTTGAGGTTATTCTATTTTTCGTTAGAATTGAAATTGGTTCTGTTAAACTTAAAGATCGAGTTTTCAGCCCTTTTGCTAAATTTATTTGAACAACCACCGCGTCGAAAGAAAGCCTGGTACTACAGGTATGTGACGATGTCATACCCGTATGAAACGGAAAGAAAATACTGTATATTTTGGTTTTATTTTAGTGAAGTTTGGAATACTGTTTACTCTTACAAACCAAATATCAAGCACTGGAATGTTATTTTGTTCAAAATATATAATTGACCTTCAAACATGGCCAGTTGTATAAAAATGCCGCAAATTTAGAGCCCTGGGACGTCATCTCAGAAACGAGTAGATTTCACCCCACAAGAAAAACAATTACATTTCACAACAAACGTGTGATATATATAGATCCTATATACTTTTTAAATATTTAAAAATATTTTAAAAATTTTTTTTGTGCCTGTGACAGATCCAAGGATTTGGCGCGGCGTCCCAATGTTTGCGTCCTGAGACACGTCATGTCAGGGTAGGTACCAGACCCTTTTTTACAATTTGCGGAAATGTTTAACAGGGCGAATGGTTTTACCGATAATAAGGTCGGGTATGTTACGAGTTTCGGCAGAGGGAGCCCAACTCTGACGCCTGTGATGTATTGCTCTCAACCTCGTTCCCAGGGCATTTTGCCTCCACGGTGGAAGGTCGGCGAAAATGGCCCTGGGATCGGCTGGTCCATTCTATAATCCGATTGGCTTGTCAATAAACTCAATTAATTCTGCCGAGTATAATTTATTCATCTAAATCTGAATGCCGTCTTGAACTTTTACAGCAAATTAGAAGTGATTGCTTTCGCTAAATTGGATATATGCTTCTTCATACCTTTTGTATGAGATAATCATGGATGTATGGTAGATTATTAAGCTTCTTAGCTGCTTTTATGCCTACGAATGCTGATTTCACAATTATTCACAATTATTCAGGTCAACAAAGTAGACAAAGGAAATAGAACAAATACAACACAAATTATCATATCTAAACACCCAGAAATTCTGGGTGTCATGTGACCAGCCGATCGCAGGGCCATTTTCGCCGACCTTCCACCGTGGAGGCAAAATGCCCTGGGTACGAGGTTGGTGTTGCTCTGTTTCTCTGTTTGGGCGGCGCTTATGATACCGCGGCGCTTATGTGAATTGCACGCGCGGTAATTTGAAACTGGAAACAGCAGTCACTGGGTGCCACGTTTTCCCGCACTGCGTGTTATCCCTCGCGAGTGTTGTGTTGTCTCAGCTTTCAGTGATCGTCACGCGTATTCACGTGGCACCCAGTGATAGCTGTTTAGAGTTTCAAATTACCGCGCGTCCAATTCACATAAGCGCTGTGGTCTCATCCCGGAGATGAGTCGTCTCAGCTTTCAGCTATGATCGTCACGCGTATTCACGCTGCTTCGAGTTTCAAATTACCGCGCCAGAGAAACAGAGCAACACATCACAGGCGTCAGAGTTGGGCTCCGTGTGGTTTCGCACGAAAAATGCGAGAAACAAGTAAAATGCCTATCGAATTATCGGTAAAACTATTCAATGGAATATTTATTACATGACTGCTCAAATGAAATAGACAGTTCGCATCCGACATTTTACTTTGGATTTTCCATACAAGGCAAATCATACAAGGTTAAACTGGTATAAAGTGTGCAATTTACTGTATATTCCGCTCCTGGATTTACCAGTTCTCTTAGCCTTATTAGGAAAAATGACGCCATTGTCATATAATAAAAGAACTTATCAATAATTCCACTATACCGAAAAATAAAAATTGTGGATGATTTATATTAAAGACCCCCTACAGACCCTGGGATTGTAGGAGATCTTATGATGGTACTTAGCTATGATGGTACTTAGCTATGATGGTACTTGAACTCAAAAATAAAGATATCAGTGATGTCTTTTTTCGTCGAAACTTAAGTGCCAGCATGGCTCTTCATTAGGTTACTATATGTGCGCTCTGGGAGGCTTGATAAATGTCTTAATTATATATCGTCCTTTTATATATCGTCCTCCTACACACTATTACAGCAGTACATCAACCTTGTTGAGTATTCGATTTATATTCTATATAACATCTGCCTCCATATACCAAAAACAAAATATTCTGTAATGTCAAAGCAATTTTATTTTGGCTTTACAGGATCTGCTTATAGTCTGTTTATTTATTGTTCATATAGAAGGGAAAACATAAATGGAAAACAATTTTGTGCTTATTTTCCAAATATACGAAGCAATTTGTTGCATATATTTGTTAACATAGCAACTGAGTCTGTTACAGAAAGTAGCAGGATTCGAAAGTAGAAATATTATTTTATAAGTGCAACCAATTGTCTGCCGACCGAAGTTTAAACATACAGAATCTAGGACTGCCAAACTGTCAAACACCTAATTCTTAAAAAACGTTTTCGAGCCACGAGCTATGACAAAAATTACATTGATATAGTTATATAACTTGTATTAATTAATACGAGAATAAGAGTCACGCACGATATAGTATTCCCTATATCTATCATATTACAATTTAAGAAATAGAAAACATTTTTCGTGTTTCCAACGATTTATAGAAACACGAGTGGACGTTTAGGAGAACAACAACTCGCAATGGAGAACACGAGCCTGGAGGGCAAGTGTTCCCTTTGCGACTATGAGTTCTCCCAAACTTCCACGAGTGTTTGTATAACTCAATTTTTCTATTTCTTTAATAAAATAGCCCGTAGAAAATCAGTAAAACATTGAAGTTGCGTTCCTCCATTAATGTCATCAAAACGTCAATTCTCCTTACCTCAGAAGATGGCGCAGGCGTACAACTGTGTGCGATGGCGTAAACTCAATCTCGTAACGAGGTTGGCGCAAACTAACCTTTCCGTGTTTCAATCGAGTTATGGAAACACGGCTTGTAGCCAATCACCGTGCAGGTTTTCCAAATGTTATTTTAGAAATTATAGATATTATGCAGCGATGGTCATGGTATACCAGTATTGATATTTGATAGTGGTGGTTATCAAGGTCTTTGTAGCGCATCGTGTTGGTGGTGTATCGATGGTGATACATGGCATGGTGGTGATGGTGTGCACAATAGTAACGTTGGTGATAATAGTTACAATTGTGGTATACGGTGGTCAAACTATTAGTGATATAAATATCAAAATTGACAACAATGAACATACCTTTGGATCGAGCTTAAGATTATCTGGGTGTTCTTCATCCAGTGAGAAATACAAGGCAGTGGTAGTAATGGTAAGTGTTCCACAAGCGGCGATACATGGTGAGATATTTTTACACGACGTTGTCAGGACTACATGGTCACGAGGATTCAATTCCTTTAACTCAGTCTCGGTTGTCGTCAATTCCGTCGCTTCTTCTTCTTCGGAAGCACCCGGCTCGTCTTCGCCAGACACGTTCACGTTGGCGGGCAGAGCCTGGTGACGAGCACTTGCCTCAGAATGATACGTTTCTAAAAGATTACATATGCAAGTTGAAGATTTCGAATTTACTAAACGCCTATAAACCATTTCCGAATTAGCTTCGCTACCCACAAAACAATAGCTTCACATCAAAATTGGGATGGATATTTTGATACATGTGCTATAGTTTGTCTACTCCAAGCTCAATGTGAAGCTATTGCTTTATGGGCAATGACGGGAATGCGGGAAATCTCTATACTATTCGACATTTGGTTTACTTTATCCGCTAAGCGTAGAATCCTTTGCTTAAGCGTTGGGGGTTATTCCTTAATATAAGCCCCAATCTCGTACCAAGAGCCTGCGTTCCTTTTGGCCTGCGCAAGAAACGGACGCTATGGGGAACTCCGATGAAACTCGTCATTCGATTGGTTGATGAGCTCTCGCACCAGTTTCTTTAGGAGCTATTGCTCGCGAAGTCGCGATAATAAACAGTTCTTTCAGAACTATGGCTGGTAAAAATTTATTCGATACACCCCTGGAAAATGTGATATCTCATTTGTTCCGGTGCTGCAATAAATTTATACCTGCGTCCAACCACCCGTCGGATATTTTGGGGGGAAAGGCAAAAAGAAAGAAAGATTAGCCTAGCTGATTTTGGAATATGGATTTGATTCTATCGATAAGAGCGATGGTTGTAGTAACAAAATTTGCAAGGTATACTTCTCGAAAATAAAGCGCATTGAAAAATTGATTGACGAGAAGGGTCGAGGGAAAATGACAAGGCAGTCCCTATTGTCAACACAGTCCCTATTGTCAACACAGTCCCTATTGTCAACACAATCCCTATTGTCAACACAGTCCCTATTGTCAACACAGTCCCTATTGTCAACACAGTCCCTATTGTCAACACAGTCCCTATCACATTCTCTCTCCAAAGAAACGCTTTATCTAAAATTATCTAGTTTCGTGAAATAAATTAATTTTATCCATCTTCGAAATCGAAAGTATAAACTTGCTTTATTTAGCGTTTCGAAACTTAGGCGGCCTGGGACGAAGTCGTGAGGCGCTCTGGGAACGAAAGACTCAATTTTGGGGACTTTTTCATCGGAGTTCCCCAGAGCCTCTGTTTCTTGGCGCAGGCCAAAAGGAACGCAGGCTCTGGGTACGAGATTGCATAAGCCCATGCATGGGCTTTTGCATGGATTTTTGGCTTTTGCGTCTAACATTTGTGGGTGGAGCTTATTCATTATTATAAATAAATAAATAAATAGAGTGGGCTTATTTATTGTGTCGACAGGGATGGTATATTTCTTTAGTATATTTTTAAACGAGAATAGATGGAAGTCGCAAGGAAAAGAGGATTCCATCTTTCTGTTTGTCGGGTTGCCGTCACGTGGTCGTGAATAACCTCAATAACAGATAAGGAATCCACTATATTGTATTTTTTCTTAGTTTTGGAAATTGCATCGCCCTCCATGTTACCAAGTTTTGCATTATTCTCATTGCGGTAAGTTACAATGATCTAAAAAATGATATAAAAGTAAGCTAACCTAATGCTTCTAATAACGTTGCTTCTGACGTTGTGTAGACTAGGTATTCCGTTATCGTCTATCTAAAAAAAAAATTTCGTTCTTTATCAATGATAGCCATTTGCTTTACTAACAAATGTTTAATAGATATCAAGTTCACATGCCAATGGCCGTGGGAACAATGTCGTATATAATAGTTTAAACGGAAAAATACCCTACACCATTGCGTATCATTTATCATTATCTAAAACAAAACGTGTAATTCCGTGAAGAAAATGTCCGCTCATCAAGACTAGTATTTTACAAAGAATTTAGTGAAGAACCCGCGTATCCTTCTTATTGACGGTGAGACGATCTAACCATTGAGCCACAGGAACTCAGATGGTATGGACTCATAAATTTTCTGAGGTAAAGGCTTGATACGCAAAGACATAAATACGCTGTATCTTAATAATTTTGATTTACTAATAATAGTTAAATACAAACAATAAACAAATTTCGTGGGCCGAAAAATGGCCGCCAGAGCGATGGTGAGCGCGCGACGCATTACCCTGAGCCTCTTAGAGTTTTTAATAAAATAACCGGAAGTAAATGCGTGACTACACGCGCTCTGATTGGCTACTGAGCCTGCTTTATAATTAAGTAAAGCATAAGCTGTCGTCATCTTCAGACTAGATTTTGTCGTTTTGGACGAATTTCACGTCGTTCTAATTACAAAAAGACGTCAGGAAATACCTGGATATAAGTTAAATCAACGTGTCGACAAAAGGAAATGTTTTATCTGCAAGTTTACTTGCATTTTCATCGCCGAAATCGCCAACGTGTTGTTGAGAAAAAAGTACCTAGCAACGTGTTTTAAACTGGTAAATCTTCATTTTTCTTTACTTTGCTGATGATATAATGATGTTATTTTATAAAAGAAATAAAAAACTTTGTCTCTATGATATTAGGTCGTTATAATAGCACTCGAGAAGCTAGCAATACAGTCGGCTATTGTTTCGTGTGTTACACGCTTCTCTCGCGCTATTACAACGACATAATATCACGCGACACGTAATTTCTTAAAGGGGAAATGTACCTAAAAATGAATTACTTTTAAATAAAAGGCCTTTAAGTATGTTTAGAAATGTTAATAGTTTTACGGTATCTGCTCTTGTACTCGAGAAATAACGTTTTCATTCTCGTATTTTATGCTTCTGGACGCCGCCATTTTCGAGTTTGTTCGACTGCTCTGCAGGATTGATGTACAGCGGGGGTTTTCTTTTCAATTTTGACGTCATTGAGTGCTTTTCTTTTGTTCCTTGCACTCAAGTGACGTCAATTGAAAAGAAACCCCCGCTGGACCTCGAGTCTGAGCCGTCGAGCAATCTCGAAAATGGCGGCGTCCAGAAGCATAAAATACGAGAATGAAAACGTTATTTCTCGAGTACAAGAGCAGATACCGTAAAACTATTAACATTTCCAAACATTATACTTAAAGGCCTTTTATTTAAAAGTAATTCATTTTTTGGGTACAGTTCCCCTTTAAATAGCTCCGAAGACTATGCAGATTCACTTGTAATTTTCAGTAAACGTTCCTGCCGTGCTCATCTGTTTATTAAAACACTTTATTACAGTTACGTTTACCTTTTGAAACTGTCGTTTGGCCGTATTTTGATCTTTTCCACGTGTAGCACTGGTAATATGATCGTGAATCGCTCCCTGATTTACAAATGTATTCGTTGACAAGTCGGACGCACTCTGGAAAAACTCGTGTTTTTGAGCATCTACATCCTTGAGCTTTTGTAAAATAAACAATGCTTCGCTGGTAGTGAGGACCAGTCGCTCGCGTGTCGCGTGTGACACCATTCTTCCCTCGTTGATCAAATCCATGAAGGCCGAGCCAGCGTGTCGTTGAAGGGAGTTCTGCCATTCTTGGGAGCACAACAACATCACTAGTTCCACCACGGACTCTGATTTTAAACAAGACAGTCCTTCCATCAACAACTCTTGATTATAGCTGCCAACGAGAACTTTGGATAAAAACGAGCAAAAATCCAAAAGGATTTCACGTAGCAGAAAGCCCGAAGTTCCAAACGTTAGTTCAAGTCTCTCAGAAAGGCTCATTCTACTTGGAAGTCTAGTTGTCAAGTTTGCACTGCCCAGATCCTTGTCAAGATCGTCCAAGTCCACATGTTGCAGTTCAACATTTTTCATTTTTGAAGGACTTGCAGGTTCAGCGTTAACTAAACGAGCAGGACTCCTAGGTCCAATAGTAATTGGTGCTGTATTACGACTTTGTTTAGTTGGCGAGTCTGTAATAAAAACAAGAGTAAATAAACTCGGTGACGATGGCAGAATTTAAGGTGGCTCGATACAAAATGGAGTCATTTTGAGAGCACGATTTATCATACTACAAATTATATATAGTCATATTTTTTTACATAAGTAGTAAACATGGTCCAATAGCATTTACAAAGAAAAATATTTGGGTCCATATCTTTAATTGCTTAGCAGTCACAACCTTTTCCGCGAACACAACATTTTTAAAGGCACGAAACTGTAGGACGCGCCAATAGTGATTTATCCAAACAGGTAAGCGCTAAGGTATATATGTGGTACATGCAATACCAGAGCTGTGCAATGACGAATTATTTTACAGATATGTCAATGCCTTCATATATTTTAGCCTTTCCCAAAAAAGAGGGAGAAAAATATCAAATTACATCTCTTCCAAAGGCCCTTTTTTGGAGTAGTCTAACAACAAATCAATTCGTCATTGCACAGATAATACCTGTATGAAGTCAGTGAAAATTTCATGTATATAGGTCAAATATTTTTGATATCACAAAAATAGCATCTCGTGGCCTTCAGTTTTATACCCTCAACGTTTACCTGAGTGGAGAAATCGTGTTTCCAATCGTGTTTCACAATTTTTCTAGATATACAAATGTACAAGTGTGAAACGTTTCAATAATCAAGATCACCGCTAGAGCTACGCAATGAACCAAAATTAAAAAATGCAATTTCTCATGATTTAGACTATCGAGCCACCTTAGCTATACAGAGTGCAGTATGATTTTTAATTAAAATCTTACACAATAAACAAAAATACAAACTTTTCTTGCTATAGGGAACGTACAGTTTCGATCCTCTAACACCAGACAAAAAACAAACAATTTCCAAATCTATCGTTACGAGAAACACCGTTAATAAGCCTAGCTGGGCTTATATTTATTCAAAAAACATTTTAATATGCTTATTTTCGGGGAGGGATGATTTTCGGGGAGGGATGATTTTCGGGGGGCTTATTACTGGAATGGATTTTATGTTTCAAAATGGGTTGGGCTTATTATTGGATGGGATTTTACGTGTAAAATATTTCAATTGCGTAGAATCCTTTGCTTATGCGTTGAGGGGTTATTCCTTAATATAAGCCCATGGGCTTATTATCGGAAAGATTTTTGGCATTTGCGTCTATGATTTTTGGGTGGAGCCTATTCATTTTTATAAATAAATAAATAAATAAATAAATAAATAAATAAATAAATAAATAAATAAATAAATAAATAAATAAATAAATAAATAAATAAATAAATAAATAAATAAATAAATAAATAGATAGAGGTAACTTATTGTATCGAAGGGGTGACATATTTATTTAGTATATTTTTAAACGAGTTTAGATGCAAGTCGCAAGGAAGAAGAGGATTCCATTTTTCTCATTCAACATGGCTCCGTCACGTGGTCGTGCATAATCTCATTAACAGATAAGGAACCATTAAATTGTCTTTTGTCTTAGTTTTGAAAATAGCATTGCCCGCCATGTTACCAAGTTTTGCATTGCTCTCTTTGCCGTAAGCTACTCTACAATGATCTTCAAACAAAACCAAAATTCGCGATCAAGGAAAGGGGAAGAGAGGTCATGCTCCTTTCCCGCCAAGTGAGAAATTGACTGTATATTTCATTAAAAACTATTTTAAATTCGTTTTTCTTTAATAGAGCTCACTGTTTTGCTGAACCCTATCCGGGGCGGGAGAGGGGCGGAAAGTGCCCGCGTCGACTTAAACTGTTTATATCTTAATAACCATGATTGTTACGGCTCTGAGATTCCAGAACTTTTTCTGAAATTAAATATTGAATACAAAAAAGATACAGAATATTTCCGAACACCTACACTGTACTCACACTAAATTTGGGTAATGCATTTTAATAAAGGTTTAATTTTAATTATATAAGGTGTTTACTTATTCAAATTTGTAAAACAACACTACACAATTTCCTTACTTTGACAAATAAATAGTTGTAAAGCAATTATTAACAATTTTTAGTAACTGTGCTATTTCTTTAAAATCCAAAATCTTGACATCATCAGGCGACTTCACACTGATATGACATTACGTAAGATTGTATTATCGTCAACATAAGTGTAACATATATTAGTATTTAGTACAATCAATCTGTAAAAATTTCGTTACCATACATCAAATAATATTGACTGCGGGAACTTTCTGGCCGGCGCCCTTGTCCAGGAAGACCAAAAAAGTACGGTCTGTATAGGGTTAATAGTCTATTGTATAATTATACATACATAGATAACCTAGATAACCTTTATGGTTAATACGTCTTTTCCCTCATGAAATAAAGTTTTATTCTATTCTATTCTATTCTATTCTATTCTATTCTATTCTATTCTATTCTATTCTATTCTATTCTATTCTATTCTATTCTATTCTATTCTATTCTATTCTATTCTATTCTATTCTATTCTATTCTATTCTATTCTATTCTATTCTATACTATGTGTATACATACTCAAACAAACTGTAATTCAATACCTTTTGTCTTCGAAGATGATGTATCTTTAGATGCACTAGTATCTCCTTGCTCCTCCTCGAGGATGTCTCGATATTTTGACACAGTTAAGACAGCAACGAAGTAGACGATAGTGATAGCAAGGAACTGAGAATGCCGGCTGTCTTCAAAGTCGCGATAGATGGCGGCACGTAAACGATGAACATCCATATCTTGCAATAGTTTATCAGGATCAGTGATTGTCGTCAAATATCCAGGCATATTCTGTACAACATTCTAACCAAAACAAAACATGAAAATAACATTAGAACAGTATTTTTGAGCCAGAGTAGCGTTATTAGATATCCCATTTAATATACAAGTAATACGACACTACCTGTATTTTCATTATCCGGTATCCGGTGGTTATCAGCTAAGTGGTAAGTGGTAACCCTACTAACTATAATGCTCGTACCAAATATTAACCTCAGATCGTCCTCACAATCAGCCTTGGTTAGTTTCAACTATGACCGCCGATTAATATTCATGTTAAAGGCCAAAATACAAATGTAGTTCATATGAAAGTTCTCACTGACTTTAGTTTATTTCCGAAGTTTCAGCATTCCTATCAATTTAGTTAAGAACATATGGCAGTTGAAGTTGAAAATTTGAGGATTTTGACGCCATATTGGTTTTGAAAATATGATGACATTGACTGATTCTTTATCGGTAGTGGAATTGTTTTGATGGCGATCACATAGTGATGTGATAGCTGTTGTGATTGCTCTTTGGACGAAAAGTCGAAATAAACTATATTTAGTTCCTCTGCATGTAGGAAGTAGAGAGAATCATTCGGTGACGTCATATTTGAGAAACAAATCGTCGAAATTGAAAGCGTCGAAATTGGACAAACTCTCCAACTTCAACTAGCCATATCTTCTTAACTAAATTGATAGGAATGCTGAAACTTTGGAAATAAACTAAAGTCAGTAAGATCTTTCATATGAACTACATTTGTATTTTGGCTGGAGTATCCCTTTAATGTTCAGATTCCTGTAGATATTCTTACAAATTTTAGAAGGTTTGTTATAACATAGACCCTGGTTGTAAGAAGCGGAATCGGACTTGTTTACAAGGAAAATCGGTCCGGCCGATCTGAACTGAATCTCAGGCCCTACCCATTTAAACAACCAACAGAAAAGCAACCGACAGGAAGACAACTTACAGGGAAAAAGCTAACATGTAAAAAACCTACATCCATACGAAGGTCAAAACTCGAGCCGGCTTCACGTAAACACCTCCAAATACTTATCAGAGTGTATGTACTTATCATAGTGCATGAATGTAGTGTTCGTTTGTTTGTTAATTGATAAAAAAAAACATGCAAATAATACAATCTATACCAGTTCAGTTGGAGGCTGAGTGGATGCAATGATGGCTTTGATTGCTTCTTGAGTATCCTTCATAGTTTTAAAACTCAGTTTTCTTTTGTCGATGGGAATGTAACGATGTTCACGGCGACGACACACCAGTCTGTTTCTCGCAGCGCAACAAAGAGCTGAAGAAAAATAAAATAAGTAAATAAACGAGAGAGTTGACTGAGTATTGACTGAATATTGAGGATCGACTGAGTATTGGACAACAGAACTTAACACAGCATACACAGTAAAACCTGTACAACTTCTCTTAACTTTAAATAAAGGATGTTAACAGAATTTACATAATCAGAATAATATATCATTTTTAACTGCACCGGTCGAAAATTGATTGAACCGAAGGACCTTTTTATACATGGAGAAAAGGTGTCCCTAGCAAGTGGGTAACCGGCCCACGAGTTTTAAAGAGCGTTTATGAGGGAAAGTTGTCTCTGCTGGTAGGGTGACCTTCAATTGCTCTCTCGCGCGATGTTTAACCAATCAGGTTGAAGCGTTCCCGTTGAGTGGTCTCATGTAGGGGAGGCAAAGTGTTTGCATGAAATAAAGTTATCTCGCCCCTAGTGTCACCTTGCTGCGATCACCCAAATTAAAAAGGTGTATGTCTTGCTAAATCCCCCCCCCCCCCCCCCCCCCCCCCCCCCCCCCCCCAAAAAAAGAAGGGAAATCTAACAACTTTTGAACAACTTAAATAATTTCTGGTGCGGATAACGTTAAGGCCTTTATGGGTGCAGATAACGAGCCCGTGCACCTGGGTTCTTTAGTCTAGCAAGCGGCTTTATTCTAGTTA
This sequence comes from Chrysogorgia sp. JL179-B06, assembly GCA_035772405.1. Lineage (NCBI taxonomy): Eukaryota > Metazoa > Cnidaria > Anthozoa > Scleralcyonacea > Chrysogorgiidae > Chrysogorgia > Chrysogorgia sp. JL179-B06. The sequence goes on along the minus strand of JAYKKM010000360.1, from coordinate 830,621 downwards.
AACGTGTAGGGGAGCACTAAACTAGATTTCCATGGTCATTGTTCCTACTACCACCGAATGAACTGGAATTTTATTTCTTCACACAAAAATGTAACTTAAGTATAATTTATTTTAATTCTTTTAGTTCTCTACGCTCAACATTTCCCTTCTCAAGTCTTCACATTCCATTTTAACGATAACGAGCGCTGGTAACGAACGGAAATGTTATACTTATAAAGGTCCATCCATATACGATATGTGATTCACTGACGAGAGTGTAAAGGATGTTTTATAACATTTGCCAGCGAATCATAAGCAAACATTATGCCGCGACAATTACATACGCCACGATGACAAGGAAAAATCATATCGTGTGGATAGGGACACTCCCCCCCAAAAAAAAACAACCAAAAAACAAGTGTTGCTTAAATGAAAGTTCTTTGTCTCCTTACATGAGAATGGGTATTAGTTTCCTTCTAATATTTTTAATAAGTTGAAGGCCGCCATTTTTGTTCTGATTGCGGGAGTATGCGGTCGCTCCCATTAATTTTTGACGTCATTGAGTGATAGAAACACGATACAAAGAAACTGTTGCAAGGTATGTTACACTGTGCAATGGTGCATGCAACTTGTTTCGCAACGCCGTTACAAGACAAGGTGCATGAACCATTGCACAGTGTAGCATCGACTTTAGTCTATTGTGCAGGATTTCTATTAACGCTATGACGTCAAAAATTAATGGGAGAAATCGCATTAACCTCGTACCCAGAGTGTTATCTCCGCTCTCCGCGGGGGCGGGCGGGGTGCCGGATCCGGGGGCCGAATCGCTGTGAAAACATACCATAATACCATTTACAATTTATTGGAAAGACAGTACGGACTGCAGACAGAAGTTAAAAGATGGTGGATCACTTCGAAAACTACGTTGATTTACTGGACATTTGTTGCTGTCATATTAAAGATAAATGATGATCAACGCCAGAACAGTTCGAATTTACAGTCTGACTGTTGAAAGCAGTTATAGGGATTTCAGATTTCTGGTGTGGTTTCGCTCTCGACGTTTTATATTCAAACTGCATATTTCGAACTGTTCTGGCGTTGATCATCATTTATCTTTAATATGAAAGCAATTGAATGTCCAGTAAATCAACGTATTTTTCGAAGTAATCCACCATCTTTCAACTTCTGTCTGCAGTCCGTACTGTCTTTCCAATAAATTGTAATATTTTTAAATTATCCTTATACTGTACTTTCAATTATAAACGTTTGTGGTATGTTTTCACAGCGATTCGCCCCCCCGGGTGATATAAGCGAGAATAAGCCCACGTGACCAGCCTTTACCAGGGTCTTCTCTTCCCTCGCTCCACTCCCCTCCCATCCCGCGGTACGAGGTTGCGTTACTGTATCTCGGCCAATATTTACTCGATTTCATTTCTGAAAACAGATTTGGAATTAGCGAGTCTAAATACATAACACACGTTTCGTATATTACGAAAACGTGTATACCCTTCGTAAAAAACCTCTTTATGTAGTTCGTCAGATCACAAATTGTGAAATCGCCAATGGCGGCTAGCGTTTCTGCCAAAATATTGTCCGATTCAAATGGATCACCCAAAACGACTTTTTACTTCCTAATAAGGAGTTGGTCCTACCATGCTCCGCTCAAATATATATAAATATATATATATATCAATATATATATATATATCAATATAAATATTTATATCAATATAAATATATATATTTATATCAATATCAATATCAATATCAATATAAATATATATATATATATATATATATATATATATATATATATATATATATATATATATATGTATATATATATATATATATATATATATATATATATATATATATATATATATATATATATATATATAAACTATTCGTGGGAAATAGATCCTGCCCCGGCGAGATTATCACCCTCAACAAAGCCATTCTTATGTAAAGAGACACAATTAGAACTTTCATGTAAGCAACATGGTTTCGGGAGTGGAGTGTCCCTTGTATGTACTCACCAAGTCTTGTACACTGCCGCAGGAACCCTCCCGTGCTTAAGTTTCTGTTAACTTCAACACCACCAAAACTAAAGTTGCTCGTATAAACGACGGTGTCCACTAAACTCATGACACGGTTAAGAAAAGAAAATGCAGTTTCCAGATGCATCCCGCCACACGGTTGAATAACATCCTGCGAGAAATCTGGTGACGTTGCTGAAGACAACAAAGGAAGAAGATCGCCACAGCAAAAAATCATACTGTCTGCCAGAACGGAAATAAGAAATGCCAAGTTCGAGATATATGTGAAATTTTCCTTTGCGTTGACATAATCCACCACGGTTTTCCTATTTTGGCTAAATATAGATATGGAAAGAATGCAATAATGAGAAACCTGTAAAAATATATGTTAAACACAACAGGAAAATGGAAGGGAGATTGGCATCGAGATCCAAAGATGGCCGTCATGAAGACATTTTGCACGTTAGTTTGTGCAGGCCCTATGAGGTAAATTACCATCAACCATATACATATACTACAACTCATGACACTCGCAGCAACGGCCTTCGTGGCTCAGTTAATAGGACGCCGCACTACATTCGCGGGCTCGTGATTCTCACCGAAGGCCTTGGAGTTGCATTTTGTAGCCATTATTAAGTGCCTATAACGTCAAAAAATGTTATTGTTTTATTTGGAAGAAATTTAAAATGATAAATTAACTTCTTTTTAAGATTTTCGTTTCTTCGCTTTGTTTTTTATATATTTCAGTTTGTTTGATATGCAAATGTATGGAATTTCGTCACACAAGCATAATGACTTATAAATGTTATATATCTGTGAAGTTATTCAAAAAATTGTAACGTAGCAGCTCGTCATCAGCCAAGTAAAACACTAAAGTGTGATTATAAAATAACCGGAAGTAAATGAGCGAGAACACACTGTCTGATTGGTTACTGAGCTAAAAAAACGTGCATTATAACTCAATAAAGGATTCCTCGCGTAGATTTTGTTGTTTTTGACGGATTTTAAGTAGTTTAAATCACAAAAGGAAGTGAAAGAATACCTGGATACACGGCCAATAAAGGTACTAACACAACAGAATGTTTTAACTGCAACGTTGAGTGCATTTACATCGCTAAAATCGCCAACGTGTTTTCAACAAAGGCTTCCTAGCAACCCACATAGCAACGCCTCTTTATAACAGGTAAATCTACATTTTTATGTCTTTATTTAAGAAATAAAAAACGTGTCGCGTGTGATTATCGAGTTATAATGGCACGAGAGATGCGTGTAAAACACGAGGCGATAGCAGAGTGTTTTACTAGCTTCTCGAGTGCCATTATAACTCGATAATCGCACAAGACAAAGTTTTTTATTTCTTTTATAAAAGAACACCATTATTATTAACAATAAAGCCATGAAAAATGTAGATTTACCTGTTTGATTCTTCGCGTAGATTTTGTCGTTTTTGACGGATTTTAAGTAGTTTAAATCACAAAAGGAAGTGAAAGAATACCTGGATACACGGCCAATAAAGGTACTAACACAACAGAATGTTTTAACTGCAACGTTGAGTGCATTTTCATTGCTAAAATCGCCAACGTGTTTTCATCATTTATCGTCAGCTTATGCTTTATTGAGTTATAATGCACGGTTTTTGAGCTCAGTAACCAATCAGATAGCGTGTTCTCGCTCATTTACTTCCGGTTATTTTATAATGTTAATTTAATGGTGTTCTTTTATAAAAGAAATAAAAAACTTTGTCTTGTGTGATTATCGAGTTATAATGGCACTCGAGAAGCTAGTAAAACACTCGGCTATCGCCTCGTGTTTACACGCATCTCCCGTGCCATTATAACTCGATAATCACACGCAACACGTTTTTTATTTCTTCAATAACGTGTGCGCGTGTTTCTCGCACAACACCAAACTTCTTGATTTTAAAGAATTTCGTTTGAAAATGAGAGTGATACACAAACTTCTTCGGTAAATCATTATGCATGTGTGACGAAATTCCAACATTTGCATATCAAACAAACTGAAATATTTCAAAAAGAAAGCGAAGAAGCAAAAAACTTCAAAAGAAGTTACTTTATCATTTTAAAAGTTCTTTCAAATAAGACAATACATTTTTTTTGACGTTATAGGCACTTTAAGTTAACTATAATCACTTCCTAGATATTTTCTTTTTTTTAACATATGCAATATCTAGATATTGACACGCTACCTTATTATATAGATAGCGATGAAAGGTTTCTCATATTCAGAAAAAGTGATATATTCACATGTGAAGATAAAAATGTTAAAAATGTTATCGCCAAAAACGTCCGTCGGCAAAATGTGTTTTGGCAAAATGTCCTGTCGTCAAATATTCCGTTCGTCAAATAGTCCGTTCGGCAAATAGTCCGTTCGGCTAAATGTCCGTCGGCAAAAAGTCCGGCCACCATAAGAATCCGACTCTTTTTGTTGATGAATTAAGTTTTAGTTTTTTTTTTGTTTTTTTTTAGTTTGCAAGGAACTTGCTCTTCCATTCCTTTTCACGTTTTTGTTTCCTACCGCTTTACTCACGCTAATAGTCCTATCGGCATTAAACCTGTCATTACAACCTTAACCAGTTCTCCACCCACCCACCCACCCACCCCCCACTTCAGTCTGTTTGCTGATCGACTGTAAAAATAGCAAATGATTTAACATTTTCGCATCTCATTTATAATTATCGGTTTGTTTATCACCCGTGCATCTCATTGACTACTTTCAACTTGCGTCACCATTTTGGCATATATTTATTTTATTTCATCACTTTTTACTCTGATAAAGGGCTTCGTTCGAATGGCCGCAGGAGGGCTTGAGTCCAAGTTGACCGCGTAGGAAACAGAATACGACGTCCAAAATGTCTCTACGACGGCTATTTTTGGCTTCACTTTTTATTTTCCAGTCAGCCTTTCAGTTATATATAGAGTTCAGTGGGTAGGAAGGGAATAATGGGTGCTATGGAATGAGAGAGTGAGTTCACTAACCTTTTCCATACTTGAAGATCAGACTCAATAGCGAACAGAAGATCAGCAAGCAAACGCTGGTGCATTGGCGACCAAAGGAATTCTGGGATAAAGGGTCTCGCCTGATGCGGGCTGGTAGTCGGTGAGCCGGTTGCGGGAGAAGGTGATTCTGATGTAGCCTCATTACCAGGGGGGTTCTCCGAAGAGACTTTACTCATAGTTGCTTTACTGAGATCGATGGAGTGCGCTTTGGGAGCAGGAGAAAGCTCGTTAAGCGTGCTTTCACCGACACTGTTCACTGGTACATCATTTGTGGACATTTCGTTAGGCTGCCGTTCCTCGATAGGAATACTAGTGCTTTCGGCCTCGTGAGCAATCTCATCGCGGTCTTCCACACGGTCATCTAAAGTTGACTCGACTGCAATATCTTCGTCTGTTGTCTTGTTACTTTCTTCGTCTCCAATATCCCCATCCCCAGAACCTCGTGTGTCTTGTTCCATGCTATTCATTACCTTCTCACTGTCTCCAGTGTTCTCATCATGTCCGCTCAATGCCTGTTCAGATGTTGGCGAAGATGTTTCCACATCGCGACCTACAGCCTCAGACACTGTACCTTGTTCGTTTTCGCTAAGGCCGGACTGGTCATCTATCGAGTTCGACGACACAGTAGTAATTTGGTCGTCTTTCGTAACTTCATCCGTAGCATTTTCAACATCGTTTTTCAAAGTATCTACATCCTCTGTTATATTATCATCTTGATCTCCAGCTATAGTATCATGAACAGAGTCTTCGTTATCATCGTCGTCTTTTTTAACCTCGTTCGCAGTACCCACAACATCAGATTTCGATGTATCTTCTTGCGTCACACTAGGAACTTCCTCGCTTGCACCACTATCATTAGCAGAATCCTCGTTACCATCACCGTCTACCTTAACATTATCATTCACAGTACCCTCAAGACGACTTTTCACATCAGTACCTTCACTGCCTTGTTCAACTTGCTCGCTTGCTTCACTAACACCATCAGAGGTCCCGGGATGTTCCTCATTCACAGAAGACAACGCATTTCCACTACTGTCTACCCCCCTAGATGTCTCCTCAGATTCCTGGTTGTCCGACTTCGTAGACTGAATAATCGAATAAAAGAATTGCTTTCGAAAGTCCTTGTCTCGTTCAGTTTCTTGAAAATGACTTTTTCCACGGATGTCCACAGTCGCTAAGCTTACCGTCTTCTTTCTCTCGTAATCACTAGTGTCAGAACTCATAGATGAAGATCTGCCTATGGACTCAGTACCCCGTTCCTTGTTCCACGTTTCCGCTGGGCCATCGTTTGCTGAATTCTCAAGAGTGTTCGCCCATTTGCTGGCCAAACCTCTTTTGTAGATCTTAGAGAAATTAAAGAAATATAGTACTATATAAGTCTATGTTTGTTGTATATGCTATACAGTTAGTGTGTATAAATCTATTATCAGAATGAAAATCAAGGAATACCTTGTTAAGAGTTATCAGTTATATTGATTACTAAATAATAACAAATACTGTATATACAATAATGCAGTGAATGTGGAAGCTTGGCGTAGACAGACGATACATGAAATCCTCAGAAACCTTCTTGTAACCTTCTGTCCGGGATTGATGATTTGACATGAGGATTTGAGCTTGGTTTGGATTTGAGATTGATGATTTGACATGATGATTTGACATGAGGATTTGACATGAGGATTCGAGCTTGACGATCGTCTATGTATCGTCTGTATACTCCAAGCAGTGTATATATACAGCACACCCAAGCATTACTCATGATACAGTATATATAGCGACTACCGCATATAGGCAGTACATATACTAATCGCCGAGAGAAATTTAGCATCCAAACATGATGTACATCATTGTAACCTTCGCTCTCCATCTGAGTACGCCATCGCGTATGACGTAACCACAATTTTATTATAAATACAGGCTTTTCATGTTTCATTTGGTGTAGCAGAGGTAGCACTTGAAGAGTTGTTTTCCGAAATGCAGGCTTTTAAATGGTTCTTTTCAGAATCTTCATGATTAGTTATTTAAACAGTTTTTATAAGAACTAAATGTTCTTTTAAGAACTAAGTTCTAACTACTGAACGTTACACATCGTTACACATCGTTCACCATGGTTCCAACATGCTTTAAAGCTTTGTTTAAATTTGTTATTGGACAAAATCGTTACTTTACATTGTAATACCAAACCTTAGTGGTATTACAATCAAATGTTTACCTATCGATATTTTTACGCATTTATAAAGCAGAGCTGCTAAATATTACTCGGTCGAAACCGTTTTGCGATTCGACGATGGCAAGTATTATTTTTCAGACTCCGAATCTGGAGTTGTTATATCCGCCATTAATCGTTCATGTTCTTGACCAGCGTAACGAAGTGACGTCAGATTCTCAAAGTTCAGACTCCACATGGCTAATTCTTCAAGTAAATCCATGGTGATCAAGGTCATTTTTTCAAATTCTTCGTCTGAAAGGCTGGACATTTCCTCCACTTCTCGAAGAAAACAAGAAAACAAGTAACCTCGACTGAAATTCAGGCGTAGCCCTAAGAAACGGGGGTGAATTTTCATCGTAGTGCCACTTTAACCAAACGAAAAACAAACTGGATCACACTAAATCGTACCTGACCGTGAAGGATTGCCAAGGAATCAATAAAGATCCTCCATCCTTCAGATTCCTGCTGTAATGCATGATGAAGTAATAAACGCATGAGAGAAAATACAGTGTCTGTTGTTTTATGCTCTTCTATAAAAAGGACAAAAAATATCTGTTTAAATAACGGATGGAGGAGTGAGTATACAGAAATTACTTGATTTGCCTCAGTTTGAACAAGGAATAGAAAACTTGGAAAAGTTTCTCTGAGTTTGGACAAAGATTTATGAACAATGAGCGTTCTCATATGCTGCTCCACGTCTTTGAAATTCCCTTCTTGAGGAAACTAAAAACTCTCATACTTTTAGTTATTTTAAATCATCTCTTAAAAGATGTTTATTCAATATATATTTTAATCGTAGATGGTAAACTTGTAAATTTCATATTTAGAAATGTTAGATTGTTAATTTTACGATATAACTTAATCGTGGGTAATATGCCTACAATTTTGTAAAAAAGGATCGAGACTTGCATTTAATGCGTTCTTAAGAAGTTTATAAACCATTACGTTATGTACAAAGTACGTTTTCAAGGCTGAAGACCCTCATCTACCCTTTCGTTGTAAAGGTTAGGACACATGAGGCGACAAATCGTGGGGGCATGTTGCGGGGACATTTCCCCTGTTGAGGACACACGAGGGGACATGTCAGGTTTATTTTGTCGCAGGGACTGGGACACAATGTTATCCCCACGACAAGATTTCGCATGGTGCGTACGACGGGATTTGTCCCTGCAACATGTCCCGCGACACGCCCCCGCGATTTGTCGCCTCGTGTCCCAACCTTAACCCTAACAGGGGTGACTTTGGGATTACTAGCATTTGCCAAAGTAACCCCTGGAAGGAGGGCGGGAGCGTCCATATATATTCCCATCCCATGCATATTATTATTATTATTATTATTATTATTATTATTATTATTATTATTATACTATCGTCCTGATCTAATAATTTTGACCAAAGACAATTTTCTGTATGTACTCGAACTAACCGTCGGATATGAGACTAACCTAAGAAAAAATATACAGCGCAAACACTCAAAATATAAAGAGATGATCATAGAACAAAAGAAAAAATTCCAGTCGGTAAAGTTCGTAAATCTCTCAATCAGTGCACTCGGTGTTTTTGAAAAAGAATCTTCGGTTTTTATAGAAATGTTGGAACGTTTGAACTTAGACAAGGCTCATGTTAAATATATCATTAGGAAAATCATTAATATTGCAATAAGGACGACATACTACGTTTTCTGTTCTAGAAACAAGGATTGGACGAATCCAGATTTAATGAACTTCTAATATCTTACTTTTTATATCATATATTTATGTAAATGTGTAGTGTAATATATAACCATTATAGTATATCAAGTAGCCAATTGTAAATTACCTTTAACAGTGAGATTTGCAGTTGTAAGTATATAAAAAAATTCAATAAAGTTTTCATTATTATTATTATTATTATTATTATTATTATTATTATTATTATTATTATTATTATCGTCGTCGTCGTCGTCGTCGTCGTCGTCGTCGTCGTCGTCGTCGCGTCATCAAAAAGTATTTTACTATCAGGCCACTTCCCGTGGCTTGAAATAGTAACCTGCATAACAACTGTATCTCAATTTAACTCGATTACTCTCCTTAAAACTAAAAGTAACTCCATCACTTTCCTTAAAATCCTGGCTGTTCCCACCAGGGATGCTTGCTGCAGTGATTCTATTTCATTATAAAGTTTATTCTCTCAAGGTTGTTCCACAGGGAGCCGTAACGTCTATTAGTGAAGCGAGTTTAACAGTAAATCGGGTTTACTTGGTATTTTTTACACAATAATTGTATTAAATCGCTATTAAAATGTTCTTACTTGTTAATTTTGTCGACAATCAGGACAAATTACAGGCAACCAGACCAGACAGGCAACGAGTCAGTGTTTACATCAATTCGGAAGGCCGTTGACTGTGCTTTCCCCGCCCCCTTCGTTAGCGTATCGCGCGCCGCGCGCGTATATCTAACGGCCTTCTGAATTTAAATGTGACAAGCGCGCGATACGCTAACGAAGGGGGCGGGGCAAGCACAGTCAACGGCCTTCCGAATTGATGTAAACTCTGACTCGTTGCCTTTCTGGTCTGGTTGCCTGTAATTTGTCCCGATTGTCGACAAAATTAACAAGTAAGAACATTTTAATAGCGATTTAATACAATTATTGTGTAAAAAATACCAAGTAAACCCGATTTACTGTTAAACTCGCTTCACTAATAGACGTTACGGCTCCCTGTGATTATTTTGTTTTTTACACAGAAGCCTCGTTTCCGTGCTGGACATGTTAAGGACCTGGGAATTACACTTGATCAAACCTTATCTATAAGGACCTACTGGACATGTTAAGGATCTGGGAATTACACTTGATCAAACCTTATCCTATACTAACCACATAAATAAAATTGTGTCATCATGTAATTTCAAGCTGCTTCAAATACGCCGAGTTAAACATCTTTTCGACAAAACCACGCTGGAACATTTAATTCAATCACTCGTCCTGAGTAAACTGCTCTATTGCTCAACAGTGTGGTCCTCAACAAGTAAATCGAACGTTCACAAATTACAACACATCCAAAACTTTGCTGCCCGGATAATTACTGGAGAACCTAAATTTTGTCATATTACACCTATATTTACAGAGGTTATCCTGGATTCCTATTCCTGATATAATCTATTTAAGAGAAGCTGTAATGACCTACAAGTGCATCAATAGCCTAGTACCAGAATACTTATCTTCAAAACTCGAATCTTGCAAGATTAAGAACAAGGCTTATAATACAAGAAGCAAAGATGAATTGAGACCACCTAAATGTCGTATTAAAAACACCGAACGCTCTTTTATTTTTAGGGCGTGTAAGCTCTGGAATACTCTAGAGGAACAGGTGAAACAATTGAAAACATTATCTCAATTTAAGAACGCAGTGAAGAAACGTCTTCATAAAAAGTTTTTAAACGTTTTAACATTGAATGGAACTTATTTTTAATTTTTATGAATTTACATGGTTTAACATGACCTTTTGACTTTTAATATTTGTAATAGCTTAAAGTACTTAAAATTTGTATTTCACATTGTAAATTAGATCATTTAATTTTGTAATTTAAACCTGAAAAGCCCTTCGGGGAGGTTGAATAAAACTACTACTTTAAAGGTCTATAGAAGAAAATACATGGACAGGTAGTTTATTTGTTATTTACCTGCTGTTTTAGGTTCAAACTCAGCTAAAGACAATAAGAAGTCTTGCCAGCACGATATCTGCAAAAAGAACCTAAAAAAAACAAAAATGGAAATTTAGCGTGCGTAAATTATAATAAAAATTGGCACGGGTGGCGTATGCGATTAGCGCGTTGCCTTTCACCTCTAGCTTCAAGTTAAGCTGGTAGGGCGGGGTTAGTGGCTTGGATGGGTGACCATCTGGTTATGGCCCCGCGTTGCTTCTCAAACTTGGGACTTATGTGAATAGAGTTGTAGTAGTATAGTAAGTAGGGCTGCGGGCCCAGTCAACGCCAACCGTGATATAAACACCAAAACATCACCAAATTTGTGTCGAGCCACAACTCGGCAATGTTTTGGTACTCACGTTTTATAATCGACGTTGGTGAGCTCACAGCGCCAGTCTCTGTGCTATTATGATGATCGTTAGTCAATCTAAACACCCCTCCCACGTTTTCTACTCAATTGATGCCGAATATTAAAAAAATCACAACTTTCGCTAAACTTTACGCTACTTTAGCCATATTTTAAAAAATATAGTCGTTTCAACATTTTCACAAATTTGTCAAATCACATTTAAAAAATAGAAAGCGCCGTTTCAATATTTTCACAAATTTGTCAAATCACATTTAAAAAATAATCGTTTCAACATTTTCACAAATTTGTCAAATCACATTTAAAAAAAATAGAAAGTGTCGTTTCAACATTTTCACAAATTTGTCAAATCACATTTAAAAAAATAGTCGTTTAAACATTTTTACAAATTTATGTATCGTAAAAGTGTCTCACGCGTGATAAAATTGCCACCTGTTATGCAAATTAGGTTATTGCCACCTGTTAATAATAGATTAGTCCGTTTGTTCACTACTACTTTCAGCGTTTGTTGCCTCTTTTCTAAAATGGTGATCGTACACATATTTCGACGTTGTGATTCCTCCCGACAACAAGCCCAAGAAGGGTACGTATGGTGTCACAATCGCGACAATGCTTTCGACGTCTTTCTTTAGTAACGGATCTTTTTGCAACTCGTCATTTAGTTCGTCGGGGTTCTCGCTACAACGTTTTTGTGACCATACGCATAGGAGTCAATACCATTTTCTAAAAGGTATCGTTTATCGTCGAAGCAGGATAGCGATACTTTATTAATTTCATAACTACCAATCTGATGTTTGACACTTCTAATGGTCTTCATTGTGTGTCGCAATTGTTTCTGCTCGAGTAACACGCTTTTGTAATCTTCGTGTCTGATTACCTTTTTAATTATATTTTTTCTAATACCTTTAGCGGTTTTCCCGCCACCTCCACCCTCTTTCAAATAGCTGTACATTTTACTGCGCAACCCAACGAACTCAATAATTGGCGTTCCAGCGCACTCGTCCTTCATCTTCCCAATAACTTTCTTATTCTCTTTAAAAGCGAATGGGCTGTCTGCAGGGTAGTCGCTATTGTCAAACTTTTCGCACTCCATCATAAAGTCGGAGTAAACGTCGTCAGTTTTGATTGAGTACAACAGACTGTCAGTGTCGGTGAAGTGCAATCTGCAGGTATCGCTAGAGTACTTTTTCATGATATAGTTGTAGTGGAAGTCATACATCAACGTTTTGCTCAAGTCTAGTATGCACATACCCACGTATGCAGGTCTATTTAATGTCAGCGTCTCTTTGACTTTGTGGACAGCGACTAAATTCTCGCTAAATATCTTGCAAGACACAAACGTAGGCTTTGAGACAAGCTTTTCTAACTTTTTCTCGGTGGTCACTAATCTTACATCCACACGCTTCCTCAAATTCTCCATTGTTTTTCCAAACACACTGTTGTTCATCAACTTGAAGAAATCCTTCTCGAAAGCGTTCTTAGCCGCAGTTCTCTTGACTGTGTTAAAGTCAATGTACTTGCCCAACCACTTGGACTGGTCAAACTGTAGGACCCTATGAATCTTTTTGATTTTCAATCCAAGATCCATATACAACTGCAGATTTCTATAGTGACACACATACTTTTTTTTGTCCATCAAATTAGTCACCAGCTTCTTCACACCACCAACACTCACATTAAATTTATTTTTGATTTTTGTGCAGTACTCCGACAACATGTCAACAGTTATCTCCATCTTCTCAGGAGCCACCGGGTAGTCGTTATGTAGGTCATGCAAATGGGCTGGATACTCCAAGTCGACTTCAAGCAGTAAGCCCTTTTTACTATCGTTGTGATAGTCGCATAGATTAACCTTTTCTATCTCTCTCTCAGTCAACCACTTGAAGCCACCTGTAGGTAGACTTCGACTCATTGCCCACCCATATAAATTGTTGGCGTCAAGGTACATCAAATACTTCGACTCTTGCGCTTTATCGTACCCCTTCATATATTTATTGTTCGCCACGCCATGTCTGTTGCATATGTAGCTCACACCACCACGCATACCTAATTCTACGAACTGGAACATGTCGATGTCGGACAATAATTCGAGTTCCACTCCAGTCATCTTTAACATGGCGTCCCAAGCCAATCCAGGCGACGTGAAATAGTGACACGGGTCTAATTTATACTCGCGATGGCATGTCTTTCTAAAGTTCTCAAAAACATCAGCAAGCAAGAGCACGTCACTTTTCAAATACAGGTCGTGATACCCACCCATACTCCCAACGTCGAAGTAGTCCCACACATCGATGGCGCGCTCATGCATTTCCTCCGTAATATGCTCATCGTTCAGAACGTTGTAGAAGTCCTTTTTGGAGGGTAGCTCGCGTTCGTCGAATTTATCAAAGGAGTCCATATAATCGTAGGGATAGACCCCCTTTCTTGTCATGAGTGCCAAACCCTCGTCGTGAAACACTTCTGACGTGTATTTGAAAGCGTCCCTTGGTAGGTTCTTCACCAAGTTGTCTAGACCGCTACTCATGAACTGAAAGCTGTCCAAGAATACCAAGTTTTTTCCAAGCATGAACGCCATGTACTTCTCCATGTTGTTTGGTATCACATTTATGTCTTGGCCAAACTTACCAATCTCCTGCATAATGAAATGGCTATCGTAGCCGCGTAAGTTATGAAAGATCACAGGAATTTTGTCAGTCAACTTAAAGTTCACGTTACAATCGCGATGTGCAGACCCTCTGTACTTACCTGACACGTGACAGTGGTCTCTCACTCTAACGTTAGCACCAGTGTACTCGACACTGCAAATATGACAACTCTTAGCCTCGTCAAAGTTCTTCTTATCGGCATCAGTCAGTATCATTTCTTTGTTAAAGTGACTCTCAGATGTCTCTTTACAATATTCGACAATTTCTAGCATCTCCCCAATGAACTTGTTGACTGCATTTTCACCACGATACACTTTTACTGGCTTACTGTACTCGTTATCGTAGCAACAAACCAGTTTATACCCATAGCCGCAGTCAACATGCCTCTGGTAAGCACTTGTGTAGCTACACTCGCTTGATGGTGTCGCTGTGTGCACCTTCTGTGTGATAGCCTCGAAGTCTGCATACACCACAAATGGTACGTTTAGCTGTCTACTAAAATTCTCGTATTTCACTTTCGCACCTTTTTGCGGCATTTTAATAGCTTGCTTCCCATTGATGACCAAACATACTTCAGTATGACTTTCAAGCACGTCCGCGCGGGTGAAACACTGCAAACAATACCTGCAAAAGTGCTTTCTCGCCTTATACTTTGTCTGACGGTACATGAATTTGTTAAAATCGCGAATGTACACATAATGCTTGTTGCCCACGTCATTAGTTATCAACAATAGGTCCATATGGTCAGGATACGCCTCCTTAGAAACGTACACAGGGAATGGCTGCTTATCTTCATACCCAAAAACATTTATGCTAATATCGTTTGCCTTTTCGATCTTGTTGTAGTCTTTGAGTGTGGCTGGGAAGTCAATTCCGTCATAATTCAGCTCACCGACATGCCTAGCGTACTTCGACGTTCTATCGGAGTGTTTTCCAACAGGAAACTTATGCGCTAGGTGGCACCATCTAAAGCACTCGTTGTCATCATCGTTATTTACATTTATCAGACCCTTCATACTGTTGCGCAGCTCCTTTGGCAGCGCAATGTAGCTACTCCCATGCAAAGGTCTGTAAATAGCGACGTTGACGTAGTGTGCATCTATTTTGTCGATAGTCCATCCAGACCCCTCAGATAACCACCCAGCTATCCGCGTCAAAATCTGCTCCGACCCACGATTGGCGACGCCCTCGATGTCGTGCTCGTTAATGACGACGAACGTTTCGCTGTTAAAGTAGGCAGTTTTGTACGTGGTCTTATCGAGTTCTAAAACTTTCTCAAAAGTGACCTTGACTGTCTCCACCACTTTCATTCCGTTGGTCTCACCTAGTTCACGTCTCAAAAGGTTAGTGACAGCACTTCTACTACCATTTACCTGATTGATGTCTCTGTCGTCAATTACTTCGACTCCATAAGACCTTGTGAACCCTCTCAGTGCTCGATCCAACAGATGCGTCGACGGTGTGAGGTCTTCGACTAGACGTTGTCCCTCCTGATCTCTAAAAAAGCCGTGAACGTTGGTCGCTTCATCTGTTAGTGAATTGACAACGGCTGCACTCGTCTTATGCGCCCGTCTTTTTGTCAGTGGGTTTTTCACAGTCCGACTCATTAGCTTCTATATACACTACACTTGTTTTTTCCTAAACCACTCGTCGTAATAATTGTCACCACTTTCGCACCATCCCAGCTTTGGGTACACCACCCCAAACAAATTGTCGTCAAACAAGTCTTTCACCTTCCCGTCTTTGAGGTCTGACACCTTCTTGAGTGTCTTGACTCGTCTTCTATGACACAACCTAATAATGTAGTATCCATATCTGCTGACATTTCTACCCTTGATCAAATTGTATGAGTGCAGCACATTGACAACTTTCAGGAAGTCCTCTTTTATCAACTCAAGGTGCTCACCCTTCACAACGTTCCGTAGTCTTCTCCCCATCCACCAAGACCGTTTGTGAACGCTTTTTAGTCGTGTGAGTCTCATGTCGCTGTAACTCTGAGTGTAACCCCATTCGATGTCACCACACTTTGGACACGCGTACCCACCGCAGTCAGTCACATTTTTCACAACGTCACAATCCAAGCAGTGGTGAATTCTGAGGGTGTCTCCACACTCAATTTGTGTCTCACTCGCGATTTCGTCAATTGTGTAACCATAGCTCATCTGCCTCATAAGTTTGTCCATCACTCTTATACTACTCCAACATATTTTTTTTCACCGAACTAGTACCCATAGCGCTATTCCACTACCCAAGCCTAGCGCGCTAACAAACAATAATTGGTATTCCTTCATTTCCGCACTCGGTTGGTAGTAATCCGCAATCTTCGGGGAGTTAGTGAGCACTCGTCCGCCGTGCTGAATAGTCATCACTCTTCCAAGCTCCTCCAACGCGCGGCTTGTGTCATTAATGTCAGCGTTAGCATCAGAGAGCCGTTGTCGTAAACGCTGGATCTTATCTCTCTTGGCGACTTCGTTTTCAGACCACGCTTCTTTCGCACTGGCTAGCTGCTCCAACGCATGGTTGTGTCTTTCCATCTCAGCTTCATAGCCTGTGTGATTAAACTTTGAGAACATAAAGCCAGCGCCTGCAAAAGCCACTGCATTAAAAATCCCTCCAGCCACAACACTCACCATTAACTTACATTGATTTGAATGGATCTGTCGGTATCCACTTTTTCGATTGCATCCATTTTACTAACAGCGTTCCTGCACCAACAGCTGCGGCAAGTTTCACTGTGCCTTTCACTGTCTCTGGTGTTCCCAATGGTTCTCCCAAAGCCCTTTTAGAAATCATACTCACTGCCACAGCGCCAGTCGTGACAAGTAGCGCATCGTACAATTCGTTCATAAGTTCTTTTCGATCGATCGTGGCCATATATACATTGTCGTGTGTTTTGTTTAAGAGTCAAATGTGTCTAACGCTGGACGACGAGTTTTATGACTTTCTGACACACTAGCTGGTGCAGTACTCACAGGTTCTTTTTCACTGCTAATTGTGTACCATAGTGAAGCAGCAGCAATGATAACACCAAGTGTTCCAACAATGTAACCATAGCTCCACTCACCACCCTGTTCCTCGTTGACTATCATTTCACGCATTTTCTTTTCTTTCGCGGCTTTCGATATCTCAGCCAACTTTTTACCAGCAGCGACACGCTTTGGGTCCTTCACCTTAACACTTTTCACATCAGCCGTAATCTTCGCTTCAACAGCCGTCTGTGAGTCCTCAACCATCTAATACACTATCACGTGTTATCTTACTCACAGTTGACCTCACAGGTGTCTCACAGTTGACCTCACAGGTATCTCACAGTTCCAGACCAAACGCACTAAAAAAATTAGGATTTTTTCTGAGAGTATAACATAATGACTCAAGCCAGAGAAATCAGCGAAGAAGATATTGCCAACATGTTGAGAACAGCCTTTATCAGTGTGCCCACCCTACAAGGCGCCTCTGGACCTATCGTCTTAAACGAGTACTTCTCAACATACACAATGTTCGACCCCGACCCTGAGGGGCCACCAAAACGGCTTGGCTCTCAGGTCCGCCATACGAGGTATCTTCTCGACGCTTGGATCGATCTTCGAGAGGAAAGAGCCAACGAGCTTGCTGGTATGTTAGCTAGCATAATCCCTGTGTGGTGTTACTCACCATTCAAGTACCTTATGTTAGCGAGTGATGTCTACTTGAACAACCCTAGTGGGTCCACAGCCACATTACTCGGTAATTTCCTCCAAGTGTTCTTAGCGACCCTTCTATGGAAACCATGCCCAACCAAAGCCAAAGCGTGGCTAGAGCTCGCCGCAAACCGCGACGTTCACGTTTGCAAGGTGGGGTGTAATGAGATACTGGGTGCGGACGACGTCAGGGACCACGTACTCTCGCCCGCCCACAGACACTTTGCGAGAGACGAAAACGTGTACACCTGTTACCCATGCGGTGTGGTCACCAACGACCCACTGCATCGCTTGAGACACGAGAGCTCGAGGTCCCATCTTGAAAACTTAGAGCTTCAGCGGATATTCAACAACGAGCAACGATTTCTCTGAGGGTATAGTAACCATGAGAAAAGTCGGTAAACTAGAAATCGTGATTGGTCCCATGTTTGCAGGAAAAACAACAGAGACTCTCCGCAGGTTAATCACGTTAAGTAAGTCAGGGCTCAAAGTCCTTTACATGAACAACACAGGTGACACTAGGCGAACTGACCACGCGTTCTCCACACATCGTCAGACCATTGTTGTCGGATCAGACAGTTTACCTGCGAAGTTAATCACCAACCTCCCAAGTTCTTCCGAGATAGCTGATTACGACGTCATCGGAATTGACGAAGGTCATTGGTATTCTGATCTACTCCCAATTACTCACGAATACATTAAAGCTGGCATTCATGTCATTATTTGTGGTCTCATAACAACGGAGCACTTAAAAAAACTTGGTGAGCTTGACACACTCTTCCCAATGGCAGACG
Organism: Chrysogorgia sp. JL179-B06; assembly: GCA_035772405.1. Lineage (NCBI taxonomy): Eukaryota > Metazoa > Cnidaria > Anthozoa > Scleralcyonacea > Chrysogorgiidae > Chrysogorgia > Chrysogorgia sp. JL179-B06. The sequence continues at coordinate 812,211 of JAYKKM010000360.1, read as the reverse complement.
ACATCACATTTCTAAAAGCGTATTGCGCCGTTTGTCGCGACACTTACGGAACAACTGTTGAAGCACCATTCAATTGGAGATACAACCCAGGGCCATCATTCGTTGGTGGTGCTGAGCAATATCGCGCAGTGTGCAGACGTCATCATCCTTCCACGCAAAATTAAGGGTGTTCTCGGATACCCCACTTTTTTAAATTTAGACATTGGTCACATGAAGCGTCCAATGTCTCCCGTAGAAACATTTTTTCACACAGTGGTCAGAAGGTTTGTGAAATAAAGAGAGAAAGTTTCGCAGACACCTTTATCAAGTTAAAAACGTCTTTAAAAAATGCTAGAGCAGTTGTCACTTCAGACGTCGTCTCAACAACGAGAACGAGCGCTAATTCGACTTATTACTCGCTGTCTAAAAAGTCTCTTTACAATAACGTCTCTCGTGGTTACTTAACGCCGACTTATTTTTAAATTTACGAAAACACTGGGAACACTGAAACCCAACGTCAAAGAGATATTTTATTACCGTGGTAATAGCGTCGTCGTACGAGTCGCACAAGAGTGTTAGATAACCAGCGGATTTATATCTGAGCAACAGAGACTCCTGCTCTTTGGATGTCTTACCTGTGCCACCTGGGTTCTTGAACTCAATCACAAGCCCGCTATGCTGTCGGTTTGCATTGGCGATAATCAAGTCAGGTGTTCCACGTTGGTAGCCTTTTTTCCACGAATTTATTCTTTTACTCGAGGTGTCTTGATTTTCACCACAAGCAGCTATCAAAATAGCCTCTGGATAATATTTCCTAAGAAAACCAACAACTTTCGTATGAAGGTCGAACTCAGTGATCATTTTAAACTGATTGTGTTTGAGACCAACGTCGGCTAAACTTTTTCTAACGCTTGGTAAGACCTCTGAGTGCACCCACCTTCCAAAGTGTTTCGCACGCTCCATTTTACTTGAGAACACCAATGAGTAGACCCCGAGTTCGTTGATAAACGAGGCCTGCTCCATCTTCATTTTACAATCAGGTTCGACGTGGTCGTTGACTGCGTCTTTTGGTCGAGCGTAACCTAGAGCACTTGCGACCTCTCTTGCTTTGAACCATATCTCACCGTTGTTCATGACCGTCGTGATTTGGTGACCGTCGAAGTCGAATAATCGAAGCACTGTGGAGGTCATCGCTATATTACAGTCTCCTACAAAAAACTACCCGACATAGGTGTCAGGTTTTTTATAGATCTGGTTTGTTGTGTACCAATGCAGCAAGTGTGTTTTACTAGTCTTCAGTTTTCTACGTCGTCTGAAAAAGTTTCTAATGTTACGAACCAGTTTTCTAAGCCAACCCATCACATAACTTAGGTCACGTCTCCTACCACTCCTACAGTGTCTAATTCTGGTAACATAATAGGTTCGCCGTAAGTCTTTTTAGACCTCATACCAATCTCAGCGTGGAGCTCGAGAGTCACGTCACCGCGGCCAAACGATCCACCAGCTTTGAACATGTGATCAGTCGTTTTATTTATCTTATATATTTCATGAGGTCTCGAAAAACATGCTCCCATTTACTTTACACCATATTCCTTCATCACTTCTCCACCCATGATTATGATGTCTCGGTTCGCCATGTAGCCACTCACAATTTTCACACCGTAGAATTCTATCAACGATGGGTATGCATAAGGTGCGAGTGGTATTCTTGGTCGATGTATTCCAAAAATTGTTCCATAGGGTGTGCCTATCTTTTTCATATTTGCTACGAAGTCTGAATCGGTTGACTTGGTGTTATTGACTCTGACGTGTGAATTGTCCATTTGCCAGTGTATTGATATCATATGCATTTTACTTATGTCAACGCCACTTGGAATAGTGCATATGCTCTCCATCGCTGGGATGCTACCACCATACGCGAGTCCATTAGTCATACCAGTCTTGTACCCTATGAACTTGTCCCACTGACCGTCGTCGTTTGATATAATTGTCTCCCAATTTGATCCAGCGGTGCGAGTAGGTAACCTCACCACAACAAAAATAGAGAGATCACACCATTGCATACTGGGACAATTAAAATGGAGACCTGACTCAAGTGGGATTGGTGTTAACACGGGGGATAGAAAACTTTGACTCACACCGCTGATGCCGACAATAGGACCATAAGCCGGGTTGTTTTGCACTAATTTACTTGTTTCACCAATGGCTTTCACTTTGTTTGAACCGTTGGTGTGAAATTCCACGTTTTTCAAGGCGTGTGTGCTAACGTTGAAGTCAAACACAACATTATAGGACTGACTCTTGAGGAAACCTGATAGTAATTGCTCTAGAGTTCTTTTATTCGCGGCGTCTGAGTCATCGACTGGGTCTGCTACGTTTTTTATTGCTGAGCCTTGCATGTCTATTATTCCAGACATCCTTCCACCGGTCGCGCTTAATTTAGGATCTTCGTCCAGATGCCTTTTCGTTCTCTTCAGTATTTTATCGTGAGGGTCGTCAGACTCATACCCATAGTTTAGACTCATTACTACTTCAAGGTGTATTTGGTTACTAAATAGCCAGAGACTGCTGAGAACCCTAAGATTATCGCTAGCGTTGTCGTGTCTGACTTACTTGTGGTGGTAGTCTGCGCAATTTGATTGGTGGTGACCACTGTTTTCTTTGCAGGTGGCGTAGCTAGAGTTTCCAAGTGAAGTCCTGCCGCTTGGTGGACTTTTTTGTGCTTCGCTTTTGGCACTCGGTGGTAGTTCAGCCCGTCGTTATACCCAAATGTCATCCCAGTTTCGGACGAAGTTCTTAGCACGTTATTGTAACCAACAATGGGGTCCTTTAACAAGACCATGCTTCTGGGGATCAACCAAGTGTTGGGTGTCACAGCTGTGTCTAGCTTAACTTTGATCTCACTAATCGCTTTGTTCATAAGGTTGATCCAAACACTCGGTGAATATTGAACCACAGCGTTTTCAACGATGTCTCTAAAGATTTGTTGCGTTTCTCGAGCACTAGCTCTAGTTCCCACGATGCTTTGCTTTGACCTCGCTTGGGCTCCAAGAATGGCATACATGTAAACTTCAATCGATTGGTTTAGTAGTTCTTGTCCTAATGGTGTGAACCCGTCAGAGTGTCTTGGGCAATACCGACGATAATCACCTTGGATGTCCTTGATGTATCTATTGTCAACATCAGTCAATGGTACATGTCCTTTCAAAAGTCGCCAGTCAGGGAGGTACAGTCTTAAGATGTTGTTAATGTCAACTTGACTCTTACTCAAACGGAACATCACACGACGAATGGTGAAGTATACATGAAACCTCATGAGACTCACGATTTGCTTTGGAACGTCGGCGTGATAACTTAAGTTTTGTAGAGACACCCCTGAGCGGTATGTAGCGATGTACATACCTGCGATCGCTTGATAGTAACTCTCGAGTAGAGTCCAAACTGTGTTAACGTTACCACCAATTGCCTTGTCGTTGTGACGTCTTTTGGTGTCGATGAGTATCCTTGGTAGGTCTGATTTGAAGGAATTATTGTCGTCGACAAAGACGTCAAAATTGTGGGTTGGGTAATTTAGGACATATGGTGGAAACGTCTCAACTTCTCTGTAGCTCTTGTGGGTCTCTGTCAGTAATAACTTTGGGACACGCCCATCGCTCGACCATATTCTTGGGAATCTTGGTGTATTGCTAAGGAATTTTGTAAAGCCCTCGTTCTTCGTGAACTTTGGTGACTTTATGTTTATCATGTCAGAGTACTTTGGACCTGACTTGAAGTAAATGTCGACGGTCTTGACTGTTTTATTGTCGTCTGCAAGGTTGTACCCAAACTCAAACTTATCTAGTTGCGCATTTGGAAATTCACTAAGAAGAATTAGTTCACCTTGCTTTCTTCTTGTTAGCATCTACATAACACACACTATATTATATGGTCAGGATTGTAGTATTGATTAGAGGTCCAACGGAAACTGTGGATCTACCAGAGGCGCTTTTGACGTTTGGCTCAGATCCTCACTTACTAGTAAAAAAAGCGACCATCTTTTGGGACTACGTTAACGTGGAGACCGGTGTGAATGATGAAATAAGTTACAACGGCAACAAACACGTTTTTGAGTCTGGGTACCACACTTTTAAAATGGTTGCTGATGAATTGAGAGGATTAGGGGCTATCGAGCTAGTAGCCAACAAACACAATTCAAAGTGTGCGATAAGAACTGACCAACAATTAGAGCTGTTTAAATTTGGAGAACTCTTAGGGTTCAACGATAACACAACGGTGAGTAGTAGTGGTTTGGTCAGCCCTAACGTTGTGGATGTTAACAAAGGGTTGAAGTACGTACAAGTAGGTTGTAGCATTGTGAACAGACCTGAGAACATTGTTAATGGCAGCAAAAGCGAGGTTATCGTCGAGCTACCATTGACCACCACCCAACCACTGAAGAGCTCCGTTCAACACTTCTTCAACATTGAGTCGAAGGTGTCGATAAACAAAGGCGCTTTTACACAGCTGGTGTTTAATGTGACTGACCAAGATGGTAGTGGTGTCAACGTTGGTGACATATTGTTGGATTTGTATGCGACGCTTGAGTAGCTAAACGCACGCTAAAGTAATGAGTCTAAACTACGGGTATGACTCTGGTGGTTACACTGAGAAGCGACGTGTAGACGACGGTCCTCAAAAGTTGACGGCGCTCATTGAAGGTGTGGAGAAAGTCATAACTTTTGACCATAGTGTGGTAGTCACACACGATAACCCACACATTATAGTTAAGACAGCCACTGTGTTTTGGAACTACAACAATGTGACGAGTAACGCCAATATTCGATTCTTACGTGCTGGATCAGGAACACCAACGTCAGCGTTCTCAACACCTCGATTGGGTGGGGGTCACTACGACTTCGACGCGTTGGTTAGAGCTCTACGACACGCGCTCAGGGTGGTTTATGTAGACTTCGTGGTGGAGAGACTGATAGCCACAGGTGGAAGTAGGGCCAAAGCTCAGCCTATTAGGGTTGGACCCACCACCGTGTTTGAACTTAATCTAGGTGACATTGGGCTCTTGCTTGGTTTCGCGAAGGATGCAGGAATTGTGTTAGATGGTAAGTGGCACAACAGCCCAAACAAGATTGATGTGAATGGAGATCTAAAGTATGTAGAGGTCTCGTGCGACGCTGTTGAGACGGAGAGCAACGTGGGCATTGATGGGAAGCGTAGCGATGTGATCACAACATTGCCAGTGACCACCGAGCGGTCTCTAGATGGGGGGATACAACGTTATGCATACGTCGAGTCCAAGGTGAGAATTAAAAAAGGTGTTTACTCAAGTATGACGTTTCGTGTCAAACCAAACAACGGTGACGCTGACGTTGGTGCGGTGTTATTGGAACTGTATATTGTGTGAATTATATGGAACTCGGTGTGGAGACAGAACAGGGGTTGAGAGACATTTATTATAATCCCAAGACAGGGTTCAGTGGTGTAGAGAGGTTGTATCAAAGTGCATTGGGAGACGGATTGAAAGTGACTAGAAAAACAGTGAAAGAATGGTTGACAGCGCAGGACACCTACACTAGGTACAAACCCATTGTGAGAAGACACAAGTTCCGCGCGACTTTTGTTGGATTTCTTGGTGAAGAGCTTCAAATGGACTTAGTGGACATGAGTAAGTACTCAAAACAGAATGGTGGTTATTATTGGATACTAACAGGCATTGAAATATTGAGTAGATACGCTTTTGGCATTGCAGTTTACAGAAAAGACACTAAGAACATGACTAAGGCTGTTGGAAAATTGTTGGTCGACTTTAAAGATCGGTTTGGAACCACGCCTAAGTTAGCACAATTTGACGATGGACTTGAATTCTACAACGTTGGTGTGAAAAGTTTGCTGAAAAAACATGGTGTTGAATATTTCAGCACTAAGAGCGATAAAAAGGCCGCTGTTGTTGAACGCTTTAATAGAAGTCTGAAGAGCATTATGTGGAAGTACTTCTATGCCCATGGAACGTACAAATGGGTTGACGTTTTGGATCAGTTTGTAAGCAATTACAATAGCAATGTGAACCGCAGTATTATGATGAAGCCGAAGGATGTCGATAAGTCAAACGAAGGCGAAGTGTGGACCACTTTGTTTGGTCACCAATTTGCAGACAACCCATTGCCAAAGTTTAGAGTTGGTCAATCAGTGAGAATTAGTAAATACAAGAGTGTGTTCACAAAGGGCTATGAAGCCAACTTCACTGAGGAGCTGTTTAAAGTGGTAAAGGTTATTCGTGGTGATCCAAATGTGTACGAAATTGAGGACATAAGTGGTGAACAGATTATTGGTAAATTTTACGAACAGGAATTATCGCTGGTCAATAGGAAACATGGTGGTGACGATGTGTACAGAGTTGAAAAGGTGTTGAAAAGAAAGAAAGTCAGAGGGAAGAAGATGGCGTTGGTCAAATGGTTGGGTTATGAGAGCAAACATAATTCGTGGATACCAGAAAGCGATATTCAAAATGTGAGCTAATGTAATATGGCCGAAGGTGGGGAAGGTTCTGAAGAGATTGGGATGGAGGACTTCGATAGACTTGATAGGTACACCGATGATCAATTAGAAAAGACGCTCGCCGATATCAAAGATATTATTGAAGGCGTGTACGGTAAGCGCACTGAAGACAACATGCCGGAAGACGTTCGTGTTAATTATAACAACTATCAAGACTATGTGAAAAAGATAAGAGGCGAGCAAGCTAGAAGGCGAGGTGGGCAAAAAGAGACGTCGTTCACCGACACTAATGATGGTAAGACGGTGACGATAAGGGGAACCAACACAGAAGTCCCAGCGGTAGAGTTTGTTGAACAGGGGTCATATGGTGACGTCGATGACGTAAGTTTCAGTATAGCTTTTGAAGAGGAGGAGGAAATTAAGAGAAGACTGGGTGAGCTAAAAGCGTCCAACAAAGAACTATCGGAAAACAACGTGAAAAGAGTCAAGCTAATAAATAAGAAAATACGTGAGTTGTATAAAAAAAAACTCGGTCGTGATGACACGTCAAGGGAAATAGTCAACAGGTCGCAGGTTGCGGACTCAGGGGCCATTCTTTTCAAACCGATAAACAAAGATGGTGAATATGGAAGTCCTAAACTAATTCTAAAACTTGGGAATAAAGGTTTGGTCTACAGTAAAGACGCTCGTAGTAAAAATGCGATTGAGCAGTTCAAAAAGTTAGTTAGTCAAATCCCTGAGAATGCAGAAACAACAGTCGCCACAACAGAAGTGATCCCAGATGACTTCCCAGTAATCGAGACAAGAGTGGGCTATGCCGACATACCTGGTCTATCACCAGACGAGAACCGCGAGCTGAGTGGTGTGGTTAATCCAAGCGATAGTGTGTTGCGTGAATCAAGAGTAGGTGATGATGGTACGCTGCAAATACAAGCGGACCACTTTCAAGAAGTGATAAATAGAACGTCAGACGAACTAGATGGTGAAGACGATGAAAGCATCGCCTTTGAATTGAGAGAGCGTGTTGTTGGGCTTGAAGAAGCTCGAGACAGAACTATTGAGCAGCGAGAGATAGAGGAAGTTAGAGAGCAACAAGAGATCGACATTGATAGGTTTCAGAGATTCAAGGAATGGGCTAAAGAAAATATAGTTGGGTTGAGCGCTGTAGCGATTTCAGTGGCTGGAATTATAACAACTATTATTATCGCTGGGAGGTCTGCTGTTATGAAAGGCGCTATTGCTACGAGGTCGTTCGCACAAGCTGTTAAGAACGCAATCACGAAGATGGGTCCATGGGCTGTCGGGTTGGCTAATTTAGTTTACAATATGTTGACGTTGGGTGCAAAGGGTCTTGCTTGGTTGGCTCAAAATCTCTGGGTACTCGCGGTGGTACTTGCGTGGTTCGCTTATGATTATTACAAGCTAAAACGGTAGCGATAAAACATATGTAAAGGTATATGAACGCCACGTCAGCAGAGTTGAGCCCTGGTTTTAGACGAGCGACCATGGGTGTCATAAAAGGGGCGAGAACGCAACACGTAATCACGTTGAACCCTAATAAAGTCAGTCCTGGCGAGGAACTTTACATTGATATACCGAAGCTCAAGGTTAGTAGCTGTTTGGTGCCTGGATCGTTGGGTCTAGTGTTCGACTTTAAGAACGCGAACGCCAAAAGCTGGTTCTTGAACAATGTGAGCAAGTTGTTGGTTGAGAAACTTGTTGTGAGACTAGCCGGGGAGACTGTGTACGACAACAATGGGGAAAATTACACTGGTGTTTATCGCGACCTTTGGGAAAGTGTTACTGCGCGAGACCAAATGATTGACTATGGTGTTGGTGGTGAGAACTTGAGAAAGCTAATTTCTAAGGATGACAGTGGTGCGACGAGTGGGAATGTCACTAAAGTTAGCGACGCGTTAATGTTTGGTGTGATTGGAACGAAACTGCGGATTAAGCTTGGTAAGATTATGAATGACCACGGGTTGTACGCTCCTTTTAGCATGAACAACAACTTGCAGTATGTGATCACACTTCCGAAGGCCACAGACATCATGGTGGCGCAATCCGGTAGCGCTGTGGGCGGATACACTCTGGAGAACCTCGAGCTTGAGTACGAAACGATTGATAACCAGGAGCTCGCTGACGAAATAGCGTCGGGCTACGCAAGTGGTCGTAGTTTGTCATATGAGCACATCACGTTGATGAAAATCACCGAATGGGACAAAGGCACAACCATCGTGAATGAAAACATTAATCTTCCAAGAAAAAGCATGAAGGCAATCGTGTTGCTATTCACGAATAAGGTGCGAACAGACAGTGAGGAGTTTCTTTATCCAAATATTGAGAGTGTTAGAGTCACAATTGAAGGTGTGCCAAATAGTGTGTACTCACAAGGCATCCCAAAGTCGAAGTTCTATGCAGAAGCGAAACGATTGTTTGGGTTGGGTGAAGAACACGCTCAGTTCATGACCATACAGAAGTTTTATAAAGATGGCTTCGCGTTGGTCATTGACTTGAGGAGCGTTCAAGATAATCACAATGTCGCCACTGGTAAAAATATTGTGAACACACAATCTGGCGTGCTTCTTGAGATCACTAAGAAAGCGACGACTGCGAACGTCATGTGTAGGGTGTTTGTGGTAAGCGATGGGTTGGTCAACTTTATGAATAATGGGTTGCAATCAATCCAGTATTAAATCAAACGTGGGTTAATGGAGACTCCGTTTAATATGTTAATTGTTGGTATGACAGCTTGTGGTAAGACGCATTATTTACTGGAAACATTGGAATCTGAGTATCGTGGTAAATTTGACTACATTGTGTTGATTTGTCCTACTTTCGAGTGGAACAAAGCGTACCAAGATTGGAAATATGTGCGCGACCCTGACGTGCTAGCGATAGACTGTGCGCAGGACAGTGTCGACGCTGTTCTCAAGTGTGTAACAAATGTTTTTAAAGGCACTAACACTCTGATCGTGTTGGATGACTGTGCGAGCTCTCAAGATGTTAAGAATAGGACTAGTCAATTGGTCAACTTAGCTTTTAGTGCGCGACATTTTATGTTGAGCGTTATTGTCATCACACAACAACTGACGTCGATCGCAAAACCGTACAGAGAAAATATTAGTAAGCTCGTTTGCTTCTACTGCCCGAGTAGGAGTGATATGAAGGTCGTTATCGACGATTACCTTGGAAACATTAGCAGAGAAAAATCGTCGGCGATTGTGACCGCATTAAAAAATAATAAGTACGCTAGACTTGAAATCTCACTGCGCTATCCATACAGTCACGAAGTTGTTATTCCGCAATAAAATATGGGTATAAGTAATAACGTGATGGTGAAACGCAAAAGTGAGGAAAACCCTACGATTGAGGAATTAGTTGAGGAGACTGATGACACCTCAACTGTGGAAGACAACGTCGACGTTAGGAGATCCGAACTTATTAGACTGTCCGGTGACGGTGTGGTAAGTCAGTCCGAAGCGTACATTAAAAAAGCGTCCGCAAAGGTTATCGATAAGATATGGCGCCAATATGAGTTGAAGAGAATGGAGATCGCAAACGCTTTTCTCACCGACTTGCTAATCAGCAAATTCGCCAGCTTACTAGATGGGTTGAACGCCATTGAGAACCCTGACGAGCTAAATGACGAACTACAAAAAGACCCGCTATTAAAGAAAGACGTCGAGAGCATTGTCGCGATTGTGACGCCGTACGTGCCTTTCTTGGGCTTGTTGTCGGGAGGAATCACAACGTCGAAATATGTGTACGATCACCATTTTAGAAAAGAGGCAACAAACGCTGAAAGTAGTAGTGAACAAACGGACTAATCTATTATTAACAGGTGGCAATAACCTAATTTGCATAACAGGTGGCAATTTTATCACGCGTGAGACACTTTTACGATACATAAATTTGTAAAAATGTTTAAACGACTATTTTTTTAAATGTGATTTGACAAATTTGTGAAAATGTTGAAACGACACTTTCTATTTTTTTTAAATGTGATTTGACAAATTTGTGAAAATGTTGAAACGATTATTTTTTAAATGTGATTTGACAAATTTGTGAAAATATTGAAACGGCGCTTTCTATTTTTTAAATGTGATTTGACAAATTTGTGAAAATGTTGAAACGACTATTTTTTAAAATATGGCTAAAGTAGCGTAAAGTTTAGCGAAAGTTGTGATTTTTTTAATATTCGGCATCAATTGAGTAGAAAACGTGGGAGGGGTGTTTAGATTGACTAACGATCATCATAATAGCACAGAGACTGGCGCTGTGAGCTCACCAACGTCGATTATAAAACGTGAGTACCAAAACATTGCCGAGTTGTGGCTCGACACAAATTTGGTGATGTTTTGGTGTTTATATCACGGTTGGCGTTGACTGGGCCCGCAGCCCTACTTACTATACTACTAGTTGTCGTAGTTGATCTCTCCCGTGCTTCCGTGAGGGTTTTTCTCCGGGTTCTCCGGTTTCCCTCCCTCTACAAAATCAACACACCCTAGGTGCATGTACAGACCATTAAAAAGGGGTATGGACTAACAGCGGCTGCCGACGCGCGCCATTTGTAAGCTCAAGGTCTACCTCGGTCTTGTCATGTTCGATTGTATAATATGTAAAGCGCTCTGAGACATTTGTGATAAAGCGCTATATAAGAACAGTTATTATTATTATTATTATTATTATTATTAAAAAGACTGCTACATGCAGTATACTAGTCAACTTGATTTGTCTTTCTCTGGGAATTTTATAAGAATAACCTTGGTCTTTTCGCACAGACCTAGCTCACTCCTCCGTCCGGTCTGTACTGAAAACCGCGGGCAGGATAGCGTTGCCTCCCGCTCGGACAATACGTTTTTAATAATATTTTTTCATACAAAAACACTTAAGCATCGTTTACGTAAAATATTTATAGGACGCTACAAACTAGTTATAAATGGCATATCTAGTCACTTCACCTTATAAAGAACTGCACCGCACCGCTATAAGACCGTACTGCACTGATCACAATAATTTTGTTGCATGCGTAAAGCATGGTTGTCAAATTCTGTAATTTCACATGTGAAAATGCGATACGCCCAATCAAAATCGCGTACAGGCTCTTTACAGGCATGGAAATATAACCAATGAAAAACAAGAGAATAACTTAAGAGCCAATCATATTCACTGCTTAAACTATAACTGTAACCTATTTACATTACTGATTTACTAACTAAATATAAACCTACTCGTACTTTAAGATCATCTAACCGAAATCTGCTACTTGAGCCAAAATCCAAAACGGTGACTCGTGGAGACAGAACATTCTCAGTTGCCGCACCAAAACTGTGGAATTCATTATTATTTATTTATTTTCCGATACAGCCACCCCTCAACAGTGAGGATTTTTGGCCGGTGTGGTCAGTAGCTAAGTTGTTATAAGCTTAGAAATCATGCGTTTAAATGATTCAGTATTCGTGGCATGCAAGAATACATTCTCTGGAAGAGCGTTCCATTGTTCAATAGTTCTTGGATACAAAGATAGTCTATGGGCTTCAGTTTTACAGGCAATTTGTTTGAAAGAGTGATCCTTATTGTGTCTACTTTTCCTCGTAGGTTGTTGTAAGTTTTCACACGTATTTACTACAACAAGGCCCTTTACGATCTTGTATAATAATGTTACGCGTGCGATGGCTCTCCTTTTCTCCAATGTATCCCAACCGAGTTTATCAATCATAGCTGTCACGCTTTCTTGGGGTTGATACCGAGACATTACCCAACGGGCTGCGCGCCTTTGCACCATTTCTACCCTGTGGTAACCGTTACTCTCAACACCTTTCCTTGGGTCCCATATAGTTGAACAGTACTCCATCTTAGGTCTAAGGATGGTCTTGTATGCTTTCTCTTTAAGGGTCGGTGATCTTACCTTGAGATTTCTCTTCAGGAAACCAAGAGTCTTGTTATCTTTAGCCGTAATGTTCGAAATATGAGTGTTCCATTTTAAATCTTTAGTCAAATGCACACCAAGGTACTTTGAGCTGGTGAGTGTTCTCAACAGCACTCCATGAAGAACATAGTCATAATGTATGTCTTGTCTCTTCCGACTTATCCGGAGAACCTCGCACTTCTCGAGGTTGAAACTCATCTGCCAGTCATGTTCCCATTCTTCTAATCTCTGCAGGTCTGCTTGTAGTTTAAGGGAGTCTTCTTTCGAGTTTATAGCCAGAAGTAGGGCTGTATCGTCTGCAAATAGGTGGACATTTGAGAGGACATACTCTGGTAAGTCATTTATAAAAATGAGGAATAGTGCCGGACCGATCACTGAACTTTGGGGGACGCCAGACAACACTGGTAGATATGGTGACTGTGCACTGTCAACAACAACACATTGCTGTCTGTTTTGAAGAAAGTCCTGTATCCACATATGAGTGTCTCCACTTATGCCATAATACTCGAGTTTTGACAACAGTTTACTATGTGAAACTTTGTCAAAAGCCTTTGAAAAGTCCAACACAACAAGATCAGTCTGTGTGCGAGCTGCAAGATTTGAATGTAGCGTGGTAGTTAGCTCAAGAAGCTGGGTTTCGCAGGACCTACCAGATCTAAATCCATGCTGTAGGTTATGTAAGATGTTAAAATATTCAAGGTGATGCATTACGTTACTGGTAATTATGTGTTCCATAATCTTGCTGCATATACATGTGAGTGATATGGGTCGATAATTTACAGCGCAGTCTTTATCGCCTTTCTTGAACACAGGAGTGATCCTAGCCAGCTTCCAGTCATCTGGAACTTGGTGGGCTTTAAGGGACGCAACAAACATTTCCTTCAGTATGGGCGCAATTATAGTTGCCAGTTGTTTTAGGACCATAGGTTGGATGTTGTCAGGCCCTGCGGCTTTATGAGGGCTTAGATTTTCCAAGAGTTTTACTATTCCAGGTTCTGTGATGTTTATTTCGGGCATAATTGGGTGTGGGCTGCTAGTATGAAATGGCCGGGTGGAATCTGTACTACCGTCTGTGAAGGCAGAGAAAAACGTTGAATTCAAAAGAGATGCTTTTGCAGCAGCATCAGAAACAAGCAGACCATTACTTTTTGGGGATGGTATGCCAGTTGAGTCAGCCTTTGCGTGTTTGAATAAAGACCAGAAACGTTTATTCGATCCGTAAACTGCCTCAGGTGTGTCATCGGTGGGGGTTATCACCTCTTCCACATACTTCCAATACGCTACTCGTAAACTTTTTTGGACTTCACGCTTAAGGGTCTTATACCTGGGATCTTTTTTGCGATGGAGTTTGTCTCGCTTTCTCATTAATCGTCTCAGTTTTCAGTCTACATAAGGGAGTTTGTTTTTACTTTTAGCTTGTTTACTGGGGATAAACTTTTCAATAGCATTTTGGAGCTCGTTCTTAAATAGCATCCACATCATATTCACAGAGGTAAAGCGTTCTTCGTTGGAGGATCTCACAAAGTTGGAACAAAAAGAGGACATATGTGCCCTCAGACCTTCCCAATCAGCTCTCTTATATAGAAAGATCTTGCGTCTCTGTTGTTTGTAACTAATAAGACTTATGTCTTGTTAAACAATGTCATGATCACTTATTCCAGGTATTATAGATACTGTTTTTATAAGAGATGCATTATTTGTTGCAAACAGATCTAAGATATTTTCTCCTCTGGTTGGTTCCTTGACAATTTGTATTAATGAGTGATCATCAAACAAATCTATATATTTCATTGTTAGGTCTGGGTAGTGGCAGTTTAGCTTTAGGCCATTTCTTTTCCAATCATAACCTGATAAGTTAAAGTCCCCAGCAACCTAGATATGTGACTGTATGTTTTGTAGATTACTAAGGGAATTTTTAAGGTTTATATAACTTCTTTCATCCCCTTCGTGTGGGTTATAAAAAGCACATACATAAAGGTTTTTACACCCTTTAACACATATCTCAACCCATACCATTTCGCAGTCAGTCTCCCAATTCAGCTTTCGAGTAGAAATCAGGTCGCTGGAGACAGCAATGAAAACTCCACCTCCAGAGGTGTGGCTTCTGTCGCGACGAAACACATTGTATTGCTTGGTTAAGTTTGGCGGAAACATTTCCCCGTTTGTAACAGAGTCATTGAGCCAGGACTCAGTACATACTATTATATCAGGTACAGTTGTTTCAATTAAATTCAAGAATTCAGGCTTTTTATTCCGTATTGATCGAGCGTTTATGTTCAGTAACCGAAGTGGGCAAAACTTGCTATTTTGGTTTACTTTTATGCCTCGACGAGTCGGCTGTTTTGGGGATTGATGGTTGTTTATATCTCCACAAATCTCCACTGTTCTCTGTTTTGGGGGAAGATGATGCCACAGGTTTGCCAGGACTACATGAAGTACTATGTTGATTAATACTAGAGCTGCCATCAAGGTGGGAGAATGAATTTGATGTGTTTATGGTATGATATGAAAGCAGGGTGGAATAGTTTGGACAGTCACACGATTGACATGCCCAAAAGGCTATACTTCCGTTTAGATCAGGCATAAGAGGTGTGTCCTCAGCAACTTGACATGAGAAATGAAACCATTTTCCACAGTTATCACAACACAGAGCTTTTTGATTCCATATAACTGTTTGCTGGCATAATTCACATGTAAATCTATGCCCTCTTACATTTTTAAAGTTTCCTTGAATTGGTCCAGGGTTTGTTGAGATGTCTCCACACAAAAGTAGCATAACCAGATTGAATTGATGACTAGATAGCTTGTCGGCCATGTTGGATTTCACTCGAAACAAATGCAGAAAAGCATAATTTTTGGCGTGATATGTAACGGAAAAGTTTGATAAAATGTAATCCCTAGCTCCATCGATAGTATCTTGATTTAAATTGAAAGTTTTCTGGATCCTATCATGTACATAAAACGCAAAAAAAGCGATAAATATCGCTTCTACAAATTTCATGGCCGCCATAACTGACGACCGCTTACCACAGGAAATTAGAAGCATTGATATTTTAAGTAGTTTTAAGTCAGCACTTAAGACGTTTCTTTTTTTAAATTAATGGTTTTTTGTTCATATAGTGGTAATTTATATATAGGCTTTATCTTATAATGAAACTGTAATTAGTTTTATAAGTAACATTAAGAATATATTGTTGTAAGAGCATTGAGACTATTGTATAATGCTCCTAATACCTCTTTATAATTATTATTACAGTATTATTAAACGTTACCGTAACTGGTTAAACTTCGTAATTCGGTTGAAAGGATAGTATGGAATTATAAGAGATTAAACAACACGTATTTGCTTACATCTTTTTTGTTTACAAGTAAACAACTATACGCCTAGCTGGCTCAACACTAGGAAAATGTTTCGCGCGCTTTTTCGCTTTTAGATGTTTTTAAGTTACCTGCAATTGCTATGGTTGTGATTCAATAAAAGCATTAAATCAGACAAAAACACTCTCTTGATATCGATTTTCCTCGCCCCCTTTTCCTTCTCTGCATCATGACCAGTCTCATTGTTACCACATTTTGCTTCTTCGTGTAATATCAATGCAATTATGGTAGGGACGAAGTCTAAAATGATAACAAAAGAAAAATATCAACAAAGAGTTAATTCGTTTCATAAAGGGAATCATATAAAACAAATACACGTCTGAAATAAACGTTAGCCGAGTTCAAAGTAACAGTTATCCGAGTTCAAAGTAACAGTTATCCGAGTTCAAAGTAACAGTTATCAATGAAAAATACACAGAAACAAAAGTAATACATGAACCTATCTCGGTTAACTTAGCCTCTTATCCATGTAATGATCACTGTTAATTTGAAGGCGTTACGACTTGGAACGTGGCGCAACAATCGGTGGTCGTCATGGCAGGAAATTAACTTTTCATGAACTGTACCAATTTTTAACAAATGTTTATATAATTTACATTAGGTTAAGCTCATGAGAAGTTTTTTAGCGGGCATCCGAAATAGGGCTTTTAGCCGGGGATGGCTAAAAGGGGTGACTCAAAAGGACCTTTCTGTTTTTGTCTGGTCTTTATTTTTCGTTAGGTTAGGGATAGCAGGGCTTGAAATAGCGGCCGGTCAACGGACATTGTCCTGTCAGAATTGAGTACTGACCGAACAAATCCTTAGATTGCCGATCTAGATTGAGTTGTTTTTTGTCAATGGATTTTACTGGTGCAACGCGGAGAGCTTTTTGTACCGTGGAGCTGTATCCCGGAATAATCTTCCTATTGAAATTGTCCATAAGTATCATCAACTCTCCACTCCTTGCTTCAACACTCTAATTAATATAACTATTGTAACTTGGAGAGAAGCATTATGGCAATTTCGATGTAAGTAACCTACACTTAATACGTATATTCAATATTAGTTTTTTTTGTAATTCCCTTTTAGCCTTCATCATTTTGGCCATGTTTTAAAGAGATGGATATCGGAAACGAATGGATCATGAACTTTACTATTTTGGCGTCAACTACACAGAAAGCTAAAAACTGTGGAGGATTCATATGCACTTAAAATTAAGTCCATTTTAAACGATCGTTAATTCTGAAATTTACACTTGAGAGAGAACATGCAACTATAGGCGTTTTGCCTCAATATATAACAGCCGATTCAAATTCCATGAATATATAGCATAGTATACACATATATACTGTACTTTTTATTATTCTTTTTGAAACATCTTTGTGTATAAGCTATTTTGTTCGATATAATAAAACACCTGTTGGATTCATCTTCGCCCAATATTACAAAATATTTAAGTCTCGATTTGCAATATTAGGCTCTTCCTTCGGTCTCGCCCAATATTGAATTATCGACTTAAATATTTTGTAATATTGGGCTCAGAGGAATCCAATAAGTAATAGCGTATACGGAACGGGTTAATTGTTGAGTTGAACGAACTTTATTTGTCTATCCGGACCGCTGCCGACCATTTGACCTATCAAGCCAACAAGGAACTGCAGTAATCTCGTATAATTCATTTTAAATGCGAAGCGAGTCCATAGAGCGAGCAGTAGAGACGGAGTAGCACGAACCCTATTGGTTAGCACGAAAAGCATGAACCCCATTGCTTAGCTAACCCTTCACGGTGGGTGTATCAAACCAGCTCACCCGCTGTAGACCTACGTTTTCCGAAATCTTATTTTATTTTTTGAGAATTCAGTACAGCTATAAGGTTTGTCAAGTATCTCCCTTACAGGGCATATGAAATGTAAAATAAGATCTGTAGAAACTCTCTTATTTGAAAGAACTTTTGAAATTATAAACATTGGCCTTTACAGCTTTCTCATATCTCACTTCGCTCCTGAGGTATTCAGATTTGTTTGCTATGGAAATAACACCACTGCAAACGTCACACTGTATAGACTGTATAGAGGAAGGTTGTTTATCTGAGATTGTTAAATTAAATTACTCGAAACTTTGCCTGTTTAGTCTCATGGGATACAAAAGCGCACATGTACAGTTTCAATTGACTTTGTTTGATAACCTCAATTTATGAAGTCATTAATGCAGTATAACGTATGCAGTGGTGTCATGTGCATAATAAACAAACCTCCATATCGCAAGCGCGAAATGAGTTATGGGAGAACTGTAAATGTCAATCGTTATTATATGAAAAGTTTTTTCTTCCGAACTTATTTTTCACTCCATATATCCTTTAAAGTGTTGTTAAGGAAAGATTGCGATAGTTTTTTTGATAAAATCAAAACTCGTCATCTAAATAACAATTTTCAAAAAAAATATGAAATAAATGCTGTCCGAGTCCGCACTTCTCGGGATATCGAATGTCAAAGTTAAATATACGGAGTTGAAGATGTATCCAGTTGGAGAACTGATATTCCCATTTCGTTATGTACAAAGTACGTTTTCAAGGCTGAAGACCCCATCTAACCTTTCGTTGTAACCCTAACAGGGGTAACTTTGGGATTACTAGCACTTGCCAAAGGTGCTACCCCAGACTCAGGAGGGCGGGAGCCTACCCAATGCCAATTTTATTCTTATTATTCAGCAGTATAAAACGCGTGTGTCAACAAATAAAACAAAAAGCGTAACCCTACAAAATTCACTACCAAACTAGACTAAATATATTTAAAAAAGAAATATCATAATGTATCAAAGTTATTAAAAGTTATATAAGTTAAATCTTCCGGATAGGTGAAATTCATTGTTCTAATAACTTTACGTAACCACTTTTAAACGTTCGCGCGATATTCAGACTGTTAGAAATCACGGATTTCTGTGTCATCTTTAATAAACTTCTGCCTCTCCTTCCCAAAAGCTTCTTCGTTATGTCTTCAAGCTCATTCGACCAACCTCCAAGTACATCAATGATAACATTATGCTGCTCTATCACGTTCCCTTGAAACTGTTGCTTGAGTTCCCACCTCAGGGTTCCTTACTTCAAGGTTTTCTCCGATCTTTGCAAGCTCGATTTTCTATCCACGGGCAGCTCATCTCCAACGAGTTACCTGCTTAGCTTTATGATAGATAATTCGCGCATCCACTCTCTTGGCTATCATTTCCGTGTGATCCGCATACACTGGGATATCCTAGGATAATTAGAGTACCAAGGTGGTACTTCCACGTTGTATCTGGCTAGATACTTATTCTGATACCAATTATTATTATATTGATATATTTCAATCAATTTTATTCATTCATGATTGGCTAATGACATCAGTATTAAACTTTTTTACTAAAGGTATTTAAAAAAAATACCACCGATGTGGTATTTTTTTTAAATACCTCTAGTAAAAAATCACATCTGGGAAGTTGGATTTTAATATTTACAAACATCAGTTTTCCCGCTTCGTAGTAAAATTTCGTAACGCGTAAAATGGATTGAAAAAGTATTAAAAGGAAATTATTATGAATATTTCGCCAAACACGCTTGCGATTTTCTCGAACCGTGTTATTTCCTATACTAATTATTATTATTGTTATTATTAGATCAGGTAGAGTTGCAAAAACGTAACATTAAGGCCTTCCGGATGGAACCCACGATCCCAGATCTCTTAAAAATATAAATTCTAAAACTCGATATTGTCGTCAACAACTTCGTCTATTATTTAGTATATTTTAGTATATACTCACTTGGATTAGAAAGTAAATACGTCGAGTCTGGTTCTGGATGACGATCAAAGCGAATTTGCTTGTGTACCCGTCCAGTAAGAAGCTTTAAAAAAGAGAACATTAGAGACCTTCACATCCCGCCAGGATCAATATATTTTCGCTAACGGGTAGTTGGAGTTAGAGTTTTCAAGAGTGGTTATAAAAAAACATGTAACAACAAGCACTCTGATTGGTCAATATCCGTACAGGATCAGAGTATAACGGAAATTATCCGCATAAGCGTCGGACAATAATATATTTCCTCTGTCAATTATTTTAGAAAACAAATGCCTCGAAAGTCTCGCAACATGCCGCGTGTTTAGATCACAGTATCATGCACGGAAAATGGTATTCATTTATTCCTAACGTTGTTGACTCTATAAATATTAGGGACCTTAAGCTAACCCTAATACTAACACTAATACAAACCCTAATATTAACCATGTAGACGTAGTGTAAATTTCTTGTCCCTATTGACTATATATACCTCTATAATCATTATAAGAAAGATTCTATAGCATTTATTTTTTAACCTCGATAATGTTACATGTACCTCATACAATGTGTTGTACGACGTAAGGGTAAGATTAAATGGTGTTAACTTCTCTTCAATCAATGTAAACAAGGAGTATTCTTGAATAATATAAAGCTTTTTCCTAAAATACACAAAGAACAATGAAAAAATAAGATCAAGAAAAACAGACAAACGTAATATATCGGTAAATAGATAGGATATATAATAAGGGGAGTAAAAAACTATTTAGTCGTGGTAACAATTTTAAACAAAAGCTATGAACCGAAAATTGAGATGACGTTTTATTGATTTATTTGAAAGGACTCCTAAAACGATAAAGAATAGCTTTTTACAGTTCTTTCATATCTTATCTCGTTCTTGAGTTATTTAAGGTTGTGTAATATGACCTATGACGTCACAGGTATGCACACAATTATGACAAAACTGAAAATGAAGCATATCTTCAAAACTATTGAACAAAATTGCTGAAAACTTTGCACAAGTACATGTATACAGTTCATTAAATTGAATTAAATTGAATTAAATTGAATACAGTTCATTAAATTATCGTTGCCATTATAACAAATTAATTCCCAGACCATCCTGAAGCAAACATTTTCTATTTACCATGCTGTGTTTTGTTGGCAATGCTATTCAAAATATTCCTCACTGATCAACAGTAAAAAATAGTTTAAGTTTATTAAAAGAAGAACAACTCAAGAACGAGATAAGATATGAAAGAACCGCAAACGCCATTATAAAATAACATGTCTACTATGCAAGCTCTGATTGGTCAATACCCGTGTTTGGATCAGGCCATCCAAACACTATGGCCAGAAATTATGGACATTGAGCCTGCGCTATTTGTGTAGCAGCATTACGCTTAAAACCCCATTTAACCCTCCGCATCTCCGTGGATCATATTACGACCCATCGATCCGCGACACAAATCTCGAGTATGATTATATATATATTTTTTTATAATTCATTTATTTACTGCATAAAATGCATACTGTTAGCCTGTAATTGTTCATATCTTCTTTCATAACATCAATATATTCTATATGACTTGTTTATAGATCATAAAGCTTAGCAGTGATTCAAAATATTCATCAAATACACTGCTACTCTATATTACCCCCTGCGGTGTTCATCTCGCTTTTAAACCGTCAGATAAACATTGTTATATTACTATTTTTACCGTAAAATATACAGGAAAATCAAATTTACTGTTAGGACTAACTGGCTACTTAATATACCATGTGAGAGGGAAAATTCACACATATACTTACGATTAGACGGCTTTAAATCACGTTGGAAGTCGACCAGGTTTTGCGGGCGACGGCGGAACAAAACCTGGTCGACTTCCAACGTGATTTAAAGCCGTCTAATCGTAAGTATATGTGTGAATTTTCCCTCTCACATGGTATATTAAGTAGCCAGTTAGTCCTAACAGTAAATTTGATTTTCCTGTATATTTTACGGTAAAAATAGTAATATAACAATGTTTATCTGATGGTTACGCGAGATGAACACCGCAGGGGGTAATATAGAGTGGCAGTGTATTTGATTTGATGAATATTTTGAATCACTGCTAAGCTTTATGATCTATAAACAAGTCATATAGAATATATTGATGTTATGAAAGAAGATATGAACAATTACAGGCTAACAGTATGCATTTTATGCAGTAAATAAATGAATTATAAAAAAATATATATATAATCATACTCGAAATTTGTGTCTGGGCTACCTATGCTCAAATCTGACTTCCAAGCGTGTTCGTCTAATGTGTTAGTTAAGTAACCACGCCGGTGTTATACCTTGTCATCCCAAAGACACCGATAGCATTGGAAAGCTACGTTTTCACTAAGTATTCTTATCCAAACCATAGTAAACTTTGAACAATGCTGCGGGTTATATCAGCGAAGGAAAGCCGTGTGTTTGAAGGTAAAGTAAGATGACACGTTGTTTTGCCGGTTGGCAATGCCCTAACGTAACAAATAATATCAAGTAATTATTTGTTAATGAGAAACGATTGCGGCAACTAAAAATAGTTGCCCACGGAATGAAAAACAACGCAATAACTGTGAGTCCGTGTAATATTCCTATTCAAACTATAAGGGCGACGCTTGAAAATTAATGTTTCAAAAGTACGGCGAGTTTGAAAGCTAACAAACATTTGTGTTGTTAAGACGCATTCAGATCACCTGTTCATTCTGTTTCGATTGCGGCAAACTTTGAAACTAACTTAGAAGCTATTCAATTTGGTGAATTTATAATTACGCCATATATAAACGTTACAAATATGACTCCATCACAAGGCGAATTATTTCGCGCACGCGCAATACGAATGTCCGTCATTTCTGGCCATACGGAATTTGTGTTTTACAGGTGGAAGAGGTTGAGCGACGAAGAAATAGAGTCCATTCCACTGATGGCTTTAACGGCTTTCTACAAATTATTTGGCTTTGTTTCTTTAAGTTGTTGCACTTTAGAGCTAAAACATTTTCCCTGACATTCCTTCCTTTGAACTTATACTGTATCTCCATTAGCTAAGGCATTCTGACGTTGTTTGACCAATGATTTGAAGTGTGGGGTAATCCACTGCGCCTCGTTATAACGTATAACGTGTAATTTTATCGGTGCAATGGCAATCCAACCCTACTTGGTAATATTTTCGAAGAAACTAAACTTCGCTTCGCAGGTAGGTAAATAGTTAATGGTATACATGTAGAGCAGTCTATTTTTCAAGGAATGTACTAATCGCTGATCTAGAACTTGGCCGTAAATCTCTAGAATTCACAACTTTTTTGGGTTGGACGAAGCTGGATATAGATTTAACGCTTACTGTGAAATTCATAATGTCAAATGGTAATGAGATAAGCCAAATGGAGCAAGCCTAATTTGAGGGTCTTGGTAGTATTGATGCATATTTGTCAAAACAAAATCGAGTGCTTGATCTTTACGTGTATGAAAGTTAATTATTTGTTTCAGCTTAAACAGATTGCAAATGCTTCAAATATTACTGTAAGTTTATTAAAATCGCCAAGCAGGATGATTCCGCAGCTTGTGTATTTAGATTCGATAGTATATAGTTGGTCGATTAAATATAAACACATTACTTCGTCATTAGCAGATGGGGGATGGTAAACAGTCCCAATTACAGAGTTTAATCCACATCCAGTTTCATAAGACATGTCCAAGTCCTGATATGGGATTGAGGAGTGAACATAAGTACACACACCGCCGTGATGATCATTAGGACGATCTTTTCGAATCACATGAAAATTGAGAATATTAATGACATTATCGTGTATAGAATTTTTCAACCACGACTCGGTGAAGCATGCGATTTCAACATCTTCTTTGGTCAGAGTGTGGTGAATTTCGTCAATTTTCGGTGTTAAAGACACAACATTGGACAGTAAAAATCCAGGTAGAATACTGTAGATGATCGTTTGTTCTGAACGTGAGATTCCGAGTCTTTAGTTTTGATATAAATTAAATTAGATAAACCAACGTACCGTTTGATGTTGTTCGCTCGAGTACAATTATTTAAGTTGGAGAGTTTGTCCAATTTCGACGCCATATTTGTTTCTCAAATATGACATCACTGAGTACTTCTATGTAGTATTATGCCTAAGAAGCTCCTCTACTTTCCCGCATCAGGAACTAAATAGTTTCTTTCGACTAATTATCCTCCAAAGAGCATTCACAACAGCTAATACTATGTTATACCAATCATAACAATTCCACTGCGGATAAAGAAGCACTCAATGACGTCATATTTTCAAAACAAATATGGCGTCAAAATCCTCAAATTTTTAACTTCAACTAGCCATATCTTCTTAACTAAATTGATAGGAATCGTGAAACTTTGGCAATAAACTAAAGTCAGTGAGCCTAAAGAACTGAAGAGTGAGATAATGAACTTCATTTGTATTTTGGCTGGGGCACCCCTTTAAGAAATATTTAAAAAGTAAATGTATATATTTAAATCAAGTAAAGCAATACGGCTGACCCAAAATTCTAAAAATTGATATAAATTACGTAAATGTTGACAGGGTAGACAAGAGAATGAATGCAGAAAACACAACTATACTGAAATTTCTAACGGCACGAGGTAATTTTACTTACTCTATGGGACAACAGCGTAAAAAGGCGCCAATTAGTTTAAGACTGTAAATTCGGATGACCTCATCTTTGGCAGACAAAAACCGGAATAGAATTCTAGAAAATACAAAAATATATAAATTTTTTTAACAAGAAGCTTGTAGGTCTTCTTTCTCACAACATAAAAACATAATACACGTTTTTTATACGTTTTTATGAAAGTATGAATATGGAAATAATTTACGAAATATTTGTGAAAATATCACTATTCATAAATTAATGGTTCTAATAGACATTAGTATAAATACACAGGTGATTATAGAAAATCGCACACGCTGTTTGGTCAGGCTACTTCGGATTATGGCTGAATGGCTGCCAGACGATTTGTCAGTGTGACAGATGAGGAATTAACCAATTTTAGACTGGGACGAGCGCGGTTTAACATTGGTATAATAACCGTCTAAAAGACGCAAAATCGCCATATTTTCTGGCTCTTTTGCACATTTTCGCGTTTGATTTGGAGTTAGCGGTGATCATGACCTCGCTCTCGGTAATAAGTCTTTGTTAGCTTTCCATGCACCAATTATCATCTGTCACGGGCACTGCTACAGGAATACAACAGGAAGAATGTAGGAAGTGAGTTAGTTATACCTTATGCCTTCTAGCCTATCCAGGGCCATTATGATAGCCATCGGCTTCTCACACATCAGGTCAAGAATAAACTGAAGAATATCGACAATGTTTTCTTCCTGGAAAAAACAAAATTGCGGAATTTTTTATTGTTATTTTTCTTAAGAAAATAATCGGCCGCTCAAACTATAAATAGGCTATTCACTTAGGGCCTGTTTATATGATCCCGGTACACCGGGATGTCCCGGGTGACCGGGATGTCCCGGGTTACCGGGATGCGTGAAAATGTTGATAATAATTTTTCAATGAAACAAAAACTAATTTTATTCGCATGAAAAGCATCCCAACGAATGTTTTTTTCATTTTGCCACTTTTTGGATATTTTACCTGGTCAGACGACGTTTTAAATTTCAATTCACTTCGGGATGTTGCGTTTATTCGGAAAAAATCTGTCCCGGTGTACCGGGATCTCGGTTGCTTCAACTGGGATCCCGGTCAGGTCCATCGGGATGTCCCGGTCTCCATATAAACGCAACTGCGAAAATAACAGTAAATTATATACAAGCCGAGATCCCGGTATACCTGGATCATATAAACAGGCCCTTAGTACTAACAATAGAGGACCATAAAATTATTCAAATATTTGTTTTCAGCAGAGCGTGAAATTCTTCAGGCACTCATACTAAAAACCATCTGGGATTTTTCATGAATTACCGTTTCTGAGGATGAAAGGTACGTAGTTGCATGTTCACGAACTCTTAGATCTAGTTATCAGGGGTCAGTTGCATAAACACTAACGCCCCACTAACTTCACAACGCCCCACAAACTTCCGAACTCGATGCAAATTAGCTCAAACAATAGATTATGCTCATTTGCATTTGCATCGGCACATGCGAAGTTCGATGTCTAAAACGGACCTTAAGCCCGTTTGCCATTTCACCATTTCGTTCGCCGCTAGAGAAACATTTCGCCGATGACATAATTTTCTCCCGTAACTGAAAAAAATGATGTCATTGTGGAAATATTTCGCTAGCGGCGAACGAAATGGTGAAGTGGAAAACGAGCTTAAAGTGCCCCTAACCTCAACATTTTGTATTGTCTTATTTGGAAGAACTTTTAAAATGATAAAGTAACTTCTTTTGAAGATTTATTTTGAGATATATCAGTTTGTTTGATATGCAAATATCTGGAATTTCGTCACACATGTATAATGAGTTATCAGAGAATGTTATATATCTTTGCGTTCATCAAATAAAAACACTAAAGTGTGAATAGCACGTGTGTGCGTTTCTCCCACAGCAACAAACTTCTTGATTTTAAAGGATTTCGTTCGAGAATGAAAGAGATATACACATTTCTCCAATAAGTCATTATGCATGTGTGACGAAATTCCAGACATTTGCATATCAAACAAACTGATATATCTCAAAAAGAAAGCGAAGAAACGAAAATCTTCAAAAGAAGTTACTTTATCATTTTGAAAGTTCTTCCAAACAAGACAATAAAACATTTTGAGGTTATGGGCACTTTAACCGACGTTAGATCTATTCAAATCCATTGTTTTAACGTATGACGTTAGCAGTAAACCAGGTGCCTCAGACAAGACTGAAAACCTATGGAGACAGAGCTTTTTCTGCAATTCTGGAGTTTGTGATATAAAACAAATCATTATATTACATTGGCATCGATTTTTCTTTGAGCTGTTCAGAGGCTTTGTCCAAACCCCCGTATATAGACCTCTTTCATAATGGCGGCCAATTTAAATATTCCTTTATGTGCATCTAAATTAGCCTTTATGGCCTTGCTTGTGTGTCAGCAATTCAAAAGAATATTTGCTTCCTAACGAGATTGTAAAGTACTAATTTATATGCACATAAAAGAATATCTAAAATGGCAGCCATTGTGAAAGAGGTCTATAACTCCTAACGGGCTGAGTCTGTCTGTCTGTCTGTCTGTCTGTCTGTCTGTCTGTCTGTCTGTCAGATTTAAATGAAGCAACATTGCACACAGAATGAACACAGATAACGCTCAACATGCAACTCACCTCCTTTACCGCGCATAAATAACAAAATATGCTCTCCAGCTCGCCATCTTCGATACCTTGACCCTATATTTAAAAGTATTTCAAACACTCATTAATAATTCATGAGGAAAAGACAAAAGAAAATCACTACCGTATCGTGTCTTTAAATGTGATAAAGATTCGTCCTGATTTACATAAACTTTAGCTTTGATTTTCTCGGCTTAGACAACATCGATTTTCAAAATTACTACGCCAATGAACTTATCAAATGGGTCGTGTTTGAAGCCGTTTAATAAACTCGCAGCACGTGTTTTATCAGATCTAAAACACTCGGGCTACGCCCTCGTGTTTTATATCTGATAAAACACTGCTGCTCGTTTATTAAACAATACTTCAAACACTCATTAATTAGTAAATTATTTCCTGAAGCGAACAATGGAGGTTAATAATCAATTTATTATATTGCTACTGGTTTTTATCTCGTCGTTTTTACCATTTTTTGTTTTGCGAGGTGGCCGTTTAAGTTTACATGCTTGTTTTTAACCATGATATGTCTGTTTGTATTCATTGTTTAGCTTTTTGCCTAAAATCATCGAGACAGGGACTGAATAACGTTCTAAAGCAATTTGATGTTGTTATAATCTTTCCTAAAACCTATTTAAACTCTTATTTGTTTGTCTTTAATCGGACCAGAAATTTTCCAGCCAAAGCTAGCCGATCGGTACGCAAAATCTATGACACGGCTATAGGCAGCCAATCAGCGCGCGTTATATTATAACTAAAAATGAAGCGAGTCGTATGATAATAAATGTGATTATAGCAACTCCGTGCAAAGTTTCATACATCATATGATTTTACTTACCTGTATAATCATTTGTTTGACAAGAACCATAATGAATGCCCGAAGTGAGAGCAACTCTTCCTTGCTTGGCCTTTGAATGTCTGTAAAAAATAATAAATAAATTCATGTTTATACATGCTGACGTATTGTTATAGTGCTCTGCTTATTATTATTAAGTTATATTGTATCTTTGTATAATGTCTTATATTTACTGCAGACTCTTTCATAATGGCGGCCATTTAAAATATTCTTTTATGTGCATCTAAATTTTGTAACCTCGTTGGAAAGCAAAGATTCTTATGAATTGCTGATACACAAACGAGGCCATAAAGGCCTGATATAAAAGAATATTCATTTAAATTGGTCGCCATAATTATCATTTAAAGATCCGGAGCGAGGGGAATTCGACGAAATATTACCCCGAGGGGTAATATTTCGACGAATTCCCCGAGAGGAGGGTCTATAAATTATTTATTATACCGAAACAATCTTGAATGGTGTCCATTAGTATTCGTGATCAGCAGGTGTATTCGTCATCAGCGGGTGATTCGAGGTCAAATATCATGCACCGGAGAAATAGCGGGGAATTCGAGTTCAACTCTTTCCTGTCCGGCTGAAAAACATCCAAAATTGAACTACCTCTGGAAATATCCATAACTGTTGCGAAACCTATACCTTTTCTGAAAGCCCAATAAACCGGCCGTTATCAATATATATGAGTCAATAACAAGACGAGATTATTGAAAAGTGATATTTCGATTTTATTACAAAATCATCATCACTATCAGACTAAGTGATGATGATGATTTTGTAATAAAATCGAAATATCATTTTTCAATAATCTCGTCTTGTTATTGACTCATATCTCAGGATGTCTTTATTTCTCAGAATATGTTTATTTTATATTATATCGGCACTTCTGGGAACAGTCGAGTAATGTAAGTAAGAGTTAATTACCGAGAACTCGACGTTCGAAGTAATTAACTGACTTATTTTACGATGGAGGAGGTTTTCTAACAATTTTTTGTCCATTTTTCCACCTTGGACAAATATTTTCCTAGTTTTTTCTTCATTTATTATCTAATTAGTAT
Source organism: Chrysogorgia sp. JL179-B06 (assembly GCA_035772405.1). Classification (NCBI taxonomy): domain Eukaryota; kingdom Metazoa; phylum Cnidaria; class Anthozoa; order Scleralcyonacea; family Chrysogorgiidae; genus Chrysogorgia; species Chrysogorgia sp. JL179-B06. The sequence goes on along the minus strand of JAYKKM010000360.1, from coordinate 783,428 downwards.
TCATAGGATTGTATGCTATATACATCCCGCGGTACATCAAAGAAAACCGACTCAATCATGTAAAAATCATGACTGAGGTAAAAAAATTCCTAGATCCGCCCCTGCTCTTACCTGTTTTTGGAATGTTATAAGGTTGTACCACCCAATAATGAGTTCGAAGAATATCAATAAATTTGTTGACTCCAACTTCACGACGCATCAATTCTGGACAGCCTGGGTTCGAGATGAGATCTGTGGCAAATACGCTGAATAGATGTAACTGAACCTAAAATAAATTTATAAAATAACAGAAAATGTTCACTGTGCAGGTTGGCTAAAAGACGAGTTTCTATAACGCTATTTATTATATACTACATGACAAAATTACTGGATTCTGATTGGCTGACAGGAGCGCAATAAAATCATTTATTGCATTCGAGTGCAATAAATGAAAAGAGAGAAGACACTGGGAAGAAGTTTGACAATAAAATTCAAAATGGTGGTCTATTCTGCAATGGAAAGTTTTCACTTTTCCAACGACTTGTCACTTGTGGTACACAATGAATTAAAAATTCCATGTAAATATTTTGAAATGAGTACAAAGAACACCAAGAGTGAAATGGTTTGTTGTCAACTAATGAAACAAGACGTTTTTAAGGACTTGGGAGAAGATGAAACGTACGTGTCGTAATTTTGTCATGCATATAATGAGTGATCATATGATATTGCTCGTGCAATTAAGGATTTACACTATTCGTGGTATTTGAAAATTGTGCCAAATTGCACTCGCCTAACGGCTCGTGCAATTTTGGCACAATTTTCAAATATCACTCGTGGTGTAAATCCTTAATTGCACTCGCAGCCATCTGCAGCCATCTTGAAGAGTGAGAACTTTTTGATAACATAAAGCACACAACGTTAATGTTTTAGTTATTTTCTAAGGATTATTTTATAAAAGAAATGTTTTGTTCCCTTGAGTTATAGAAAAAAACTGGTGGAAGTCTGGCACAACTCGAAATCCCAATGGAGACACTTGTTCTTCGGGCTCGTGTTCCCATTGTGATTTTGCGTTCTGCCAAGCTTGTGTTTGTATAATTCTGTGGAAACGCGGAAAATGTTTTCTACAGTATTTCTTAAATATAGAATATATCGAAAGTTCAAACATTCAAGATAACTTAGATAGATAAAAAAATCCTTCTAATAGCACGCGAGACGTAGATCTAACCATTGATCTACGCGAACTCCGATGACAGCGTGAGGTCACAATAATTATTTGACATTAGTGCTGCCAGGTGAGCGAGTCTCTAAATGTCTGTATTTTCTTTTCGAAGTTAGGCAATGTTATTATTAGTGTTATATAAATATAGTGACTTAATACTGCCACTGTCTTAAATAATGCCCAAATTATATGGTTTTTAAAAAAATTGGCGGTGTTACACCACCCGAATAACAATGCCCCTGATTATTTTAATGAGGATTAGTGAGTAGGGATATACGTCCTTGAGTGCACGTCGAAATCAAGATTTATGTAACAATTTACAGGGTAACAACTAACCTTAAACGGTGTATTTATCCACAGTCTTGCATTGAATAAAATATTATCAAGCAATGTACCAAGTAATGGACTTTTCCTTGGCTGAGAGAGAAGAAATCTGCGGAAAAATCGTGGCATGAAGTCAAAAGACAGAAATTTCAATACATAAATGTTGTATATGCGACCTGATGAAGGCACATCGTTAGGAACCATTTTCGTGACTTTCAGTGATCTTTCATTTCCATGTATTTTATATTACAGTTTATAAATAAGTTGTTTCTTACGCGAGCTCTGATTGGTCGGTAACCGTCTTTACAGTAGATAATAGAATATGTTTACCGGGCCTCTATAAGGTGATCGAAACTCGAGTGACGTAATAAAAACACGAGAGAAGTGTAGGGAGAATCACGAGTCGCCGAGGCAAGTGCTTTCCCGACTTCTTGAGTATTTTTATTACTTTACGAGAGTTTCGATCACGTTATAAAGATCCGAGAAAACGTATAAAATAATTCAGAAACAATTGCTTATACTTTGAATAACTGATTGGTTGGGTTTTCGGCCAATTTCCCGATCTGTGTATTAGCGCCGCGGCCGAATTAGAGCCCCTTCAGAATAAACGCCCTAGTGACGAACACAAATAAGCAATAAGCGCCCCTCTCTTGATTTTGAATATTACTAAGGAAATAAATTATTGAAATTTGGAACTTTTTTTGCAGTACTGTAATTATACCTATTCCTACCTTGCTAAAGCCAAAAGGTAGTCGGAAGCTTCTTCAGTCAATATGGCAACATCAGAACACTGTTGAATAGCAAGCAAAAAAGTAATTACTGTAAGATATTATATACGGCATTCGTTCTTTTAATTCTAACTGAGGGAATCTGGTATGAAGTGACCATTTTACTCTCTGGAGTTAAACTCAAACTTTGAGTTTTGTAAGAAACAACCAAATTCCCGTAACTCACCACACTTTTTAAAATTTGTTTTTATTCTAGACCTTATATATGGACCACCTAAAATTAGAAAAACATTTCTATTTCCAAGTACGATTGCCAACCACACGAACCTTTTCCAGTAAATAACTAACAACGTAGAACCCTCTCCCTTGGATCATTTGTTGCTGACTCGTTTCAGAATTCTTAAGGAAGTCGCACAGCAGAGAAAGAAGCAAATTGCTAGAATAACAAAAATCGAAACAACTTCAAATTCACTGTGGAAAACAACAGTGAATAGGAACTTACCAAATTTACTTCAATACACACGAAACAATAGTTCCCACGTGTAATGCATTTATGGTTATTTTTCATATCCAACCTCTATTTCAAGCCATTGCTCGTGCCCATTGAAACAAATTCGGGAGGTGTCTAGCATCGAATACCACTGACCTCTATATATAAATGGTCTGCGGGTTCTTCGCAATAAGTGTCATAAAAACTGATGGCGTAAGCTGAAGTCCTTTTCCTTTTAATTGTAGTGGTTTTATATAATTGTAGTCGCCATTTTCATATGTCAGTCCAAGTGTTGAAGGCTTTTTTGGAAAGTTTTCTGGTCATCAAGAATAATTTGTTTTAAAGGACATTGGCAACAAAATATAAGTACCTTTTAGATCAAAGTACTGGACTTAAATAGACGGATGTTGTAAATATGCTCGTAAAGTGTTTTAATTGCACTGTCAAAGTTGCTAACCTGAGTCATTGTCCGCCATCTTGGATGTATTTTCGATATGCATGTGACGTCACAACCGGGGTAAAGTGAAATTCTATCCAGCAGTCCTCATGTCTTATAAGTCTGAAATTTGATTTTTGTGAATGTCTTCCTTTTTCAATTGAACCACAACGTTTAAAAAGCATTTCGCGGAAACACGATCACCCATAGAGTAGCTTCACAAGGTTTACCCTGGGTGTGACGTCACCAACTTCCCAGAAAATTAGGCAAAGTATTACACCAAGATGGCGGATGACAGGATTGTCTTGGTTAAAATTAGTGCTGTTGTTTTGTATAACAGTAGGTTTTTTTTACTTGGATTTAGGTTTTTTACTTTTTTACTTCGTAAGCTTTGTTAATCAGAAAGTCGAAAATTGAAAATTATGATTTTTGTTGCCAATGTCCTTTAAGCTTTTGTTTGTCGATTTTCGTTTTTAAAGCGTAAAAATATCATACTGCTGCTTTTGGGTGCACGATCATGAGAAAAAGGACTGCACCTGACGCCATCCTTTTTACGACATTTTTGTGAGTCATTGGAAATGGGGCCCCGCAGTAGTTCAGTTACATAGACCTCTTTCATAATGGCACCCAAATTAAATATTCTTTTATATTCATTTAAATTCGCCTTTCTGACCTCGTTCGTGTGTCAAAATTCCAAAGAATCTTCGCTTTGTAACGAGGCCAGAAAGGCTAATTTGCATGCATATAAAAGAATATTTAGACTGGCCGCCATTATGAAAGACGTCTATATAGAGATCAGTGATCATAACAGTGGAACAGCTACAAGTGTTGGACGTCGGCAAGTACCCCCTGTACGTATAGCAATTCTTACCAGATATCTCGATCAGATTTACGGTCTTCCTGGCTTTCTGTGTGAATATAATCCAGTTGGGCAAACAAAGGAAACAGCATCTGAAATATTCAATGCGATTTACAGATGGCATACATGGCTTCAAACAATTTCAACTACAGTACAGTAAGTATAGGCAGACAGCAATTTAAAGTTGACATAAGGGTTGAATAAGTAGATTGGAGAAAATGGAAATGAGCGGAAGAAACCTTTAGTATTTGGGAGTAGGGTTGGTCGTACTAGGTATTCTCACGATTTTCCCATTACCAGAAATTAACGACAAAATGACCGTCGCTTGAAAACTAATTTACATATATGGTACTTAGAAAATGACGTCTCGTTTTACAGTGAGTTACATATATGGAGCGAAAATATTAAAATGAAGATTCTGCTTATTGAGTAGATCATCTATCGTTTGCCGACCTCTTAATATCTGCAACAACGATTTTCAAATTCTTCAGTTACCGGTTTGATTAGATTAGTCGAATCTACGATCCGAAAACAGCCAAAAAATAAAATAGGCTACGCGTCATTCAACTGTTGTTGCATTTTGTTTGGTATTTTCAAAAGCGTTTGGTCAAATGTTCGAAAGTCGATGGAAGAACCTATGACCTTATATATATTGAGTAATTCGGTTAAAGTTATATTCCAACATTTTAATAATCACAAACTTGTAACGACAACAGGACAATGGGCATTTAAAAATTTACGTAATTAATAGAGGCACAAGTATTGACGAAAGTTCTCTCTAGAAATCGTCATTTGGCAGATCGTAGATTTGACTGATCTAATCAAAATCGTTGTTGTATATATTAAGAGGTCGGCAAGCGGTAGACGAGCTAATCGATAAGCAGAATCTTCATTTTAATATGTTCGCTCTTTGTAACTCAATGTAAAATCGGACGCCATTTTCTAAGGACATTAACCTTCAAGCGGCGGCCATTTTGTCGTTAATTTCTGGTAATACTATGATCGCCTCGGATTCTTTTGTTCTCCGAGGGAATGTAAACCTCGTATTTCCCTCATTGCTCATGCAAGAGGGAAATTTTTCCACTGTCTTCTAAATTTCCCTCATTCCTATGATATGCATGCGGGAAATTTACTAGAACACAAAGGATTTCTTTGTCTTCTAATTTTCCCTCATTCACATGCACGCGAAAATTAGTAGACAAAAAATCCCTTTGTTTTTCAACTACATTTCCCGCTTGCATATCATATCCAGGCGGGAAGGACTCTGCCTCCAACCACGGGCTGGATAACCTTTTCAGCCCAAGCCTCACGGCTTAAAATTGTCGTCAAAACCGACTGAACTTATGCCGTTACTCGATCTACAATCCATGTGGTATTACCTTTTCTTACGCATGCACAGGACGTAACATCGTAATAACGTCAATTTTTGGCAAATTTTGTTTAATATTGTCATTTTTTAGGATTTCACTCAGACATTAGCATCTATTACTCAACTTTTTTATACACAACCAATCTAAAATGATATTGCACTTCCTACATTTCTGTTCATGGACATTGAATTAACATTATTTCTACATTCCTCTCTCAATTCCTCACTCAATTGCAATTATTATAAGGTATACACTAACCATGTTAATTCAAAACACGAAAAGCGATGCACTCATCTCTGACAACCAACTAAATTTCCCGTCGGTAAGGTTCTCAAAGTTTTCCTCGGCGATCATAGTATTACAAAGTGATAACATGACTTGAGGGAAATTAGCGATTAAATTTCCCCTTTGCCTCGGGAAGATTTCCTCGGCTGCGGGAAATTTAATCGCTAATTTCCCTCAAGTCATGTTATTATACTTATAATAATTATATTATGACGATAATATTTCAACCGGAAATTTAGCCTGGTGGAAACACGAGGCGAAGCTGCGTGTATTGAGGTATTTTTCTGGTTGAAATGGCTTCCATCATGTTTCTATCAGCGTTTAGTATAATTTCTGAGCTTAAACGAGTTCTGATTGGCTGACTATCACATCACTACAAATCATACTTGAAAAAGTGTTTTTTGTAACGAGACTATATTTATTCGTTCCAGTTCCCTCTCGGAATCATCATTTTGATGTATGGTTTCTAAAACACAACGAATATTTTTTCAAAATGGCGACTATATTATTATAACTAAAAAATCGTCGAAAAGGCTCAAAAACTTAGCATAAAGACATTGTAAATATCAGATTTCTCTCAAGATAGAACTGTCTAAGGGTAAGGAAGTTATTTATCGTATAATTATTTGTATTTTTACGTCCGTTTTGATCGTAGTGTGTTTTTGAAAGCTGTCAATCGTGAGAAAACATCGAGCATAACACAGTTCAAACTGTCTATTTAAAACTTCTCAATTGAATATTCAGTTCAGGCCTGAAATTATACTAAAACAATTAGTCACCTCAGTCTCGGTGATTATCGTTATATTTACCGAGCCGGAAATATTCACCGATAATCACCTCGACTTCAGTGACTAATTGTTAAACAGAGACACGAAAGTCATTTTCCATTTATTTTATAAAAGAGCAAGTGTCTTATATAACAGAGGCAATATAAATACACCACAATATATAGATCGTCAATCACATGTAATCGTTAATGATCGTTAATGTAATCTGTCCATCATACGAGCTAACGTTTCAATTAGACGAAAAGTGCTAAGAGACTTTTGCAATAGCATACCAGCTCGAATATTTTTTTGACACTTCAAATATGGTTACCCAAGAGAACCTGAAAATGTTACAATCGTTGCCATATATGTATAGTTAGCTCGACAAAGTATTTTTGATGGATTTGTACACTCCCCCCACTTCAATGTTGCGGTTCATTTCTCGACGTTTCTAGCATGACAATTATAACGAAGGTAACAAATTATAATTTGACTCGACTATGTCTACATGGGTACCGGGAGGGTAGACCTGCGTTGTGGTCATTTCATTGAATGTAAGCGACCAAACTAACGTTTTTGACATCGATTGCACGATACCAAGTTAAAAACCAATCATATTAAAGAGATAAATATTGTATGTTGCATCACCTAGTACTTTATATACGAATGATTATATGATTCCTTGTTTCCTAACCTGAACACCACCAAGGGAATGTAAGCTGGTTTGAAGTGAATGAGTAACTACTGCCTGAACACCCTAAAAAGAGAAGTCACGTGTGACGCCTTTTGTTTTAAAACAGATACAAAAGTAAAAATAGAATACATAATATGGTATACATGTATGACATATGGTGTGTGTGGTATGCTGAATAAAGCATATAGCATATATAGTACACGTGGGAGCGCTAGACATATATAATATGTACAGTATGTATAATATGTGACAATATACTAAATAATGCGTATGATTAATTTACAATGTATATACATTGTCTATCTATCTATCTATCTATCTATCTATCTATCTATCTATCTATCTATCTATCTATCTATCTATCTATCTATCTATCTATCTATCTATCTATCTATCTATCTATCTATCTATCTATCTATCTATCTATCTATCTATCTATCTATCTATATATATTCAAATACATTATTTAGTATTGTATTACATTACTAGTACATGTGGCCCAGTAAACAACTAAACTTGGAGAAGTGTGCCCAAAGTGTGGCTCAGCCCGGAGTTTGGCTGGTGCTCTCTGCTGCTGTGGTTGATCTTCGGAAGATCTTTTAGTCTTTTAATTTTTACTTTATTTTTATTCCTTACATATCTGGGACCGCTATAATTGGCGTACGGCGACCCTGCCACATTTCTACATTTTTGACATTGTTTTTTTATTATTATTCTTGTAATTTACCAGTGGCAAATCCAATAAAATAAATAAAAATAAAAAATAAACTCCCTTTTAAATGCACCATGTTATACCAAAGAAGTCAACGAACAGAAAGAAAAGAAAAAAACGTCTGGAGGACGTCTTAAGAAGATCTACGTTTATAATATTAACGTTTATAGATATACTATATCAATCTATTTAGCAAGTAGTTCCTGTATAGTAGCTTAAAAAACGAAGCAAACGTAGTATCACATGAGCATCTATTTTATTACATGGTAAAGACAAACGAGATTGCGAGTAGCATAAATTGCTGTTTAGTGGAAACAATAGTACTTTAAATTACAACCTAAATTTTGTAGCATACCGCAAGTAAAATAAAATCAACAAAACTAGCAAGAATTACAAAAGTAAAACTTACTTCCAACATCAACGCATGGGGAGATTCACAGAAGTAGGACGTGTTTGTCACAGGAGATGACTCCAAACAAAGCTGGCCATCACACGCTTTCGGGTTGTAAGTAAACATAATAGACGAGGCTAACTTGCCATCGTACAGAACCTGTAAATGAAGGGATGTTTTGAAGGCCCCATAGAAGCAAAAGTCTTCACAAATACATCAATAATTCATAAAACCACAAACAATGAAAATCAACTCTGTGACGGAGGGTTTGAGGATGAAGGGGAAGGGATACGATAGGACGAAGATTTCACATAAATGTGACCAATTTTCACACCAATTTTCTTTCAAAATACAAGTGAGTTCGTGAAGCAAGTTTAAACACTCAACACATCGAAAATCATTAAAAATCTCGGCTTCGTCTCGTTTTTGAACTTGCTTTCTCGGTGTTTTGAAATCGGAGGAAGAAATCGTACCCGTGTTTGAACTATTACTTCAAAACTTAAAGTGCCTATGCAATGAAACATTCAGTTGTAAAATAACTCTTTTATTTGAAAGAACTCTTGAAACTACATAAAGACTAACCATTTACAACTTTTCCATATCTCACTTCACTCTTGAGATATTAATATTTGTTTGATATGTAAATGATCATACTTATGACATCACACTGCATAATAACTTATTGAAAATGCTTATATATCCTTGAGATTATGTAATGAAATCACTTGAAATACAGGTGAATATGCGTGGATGTATCCAATGACATCAAATACGCAAATCATCAAACGATTCCATGTGATAATGGTAAAGATATGCAGAATTTTTCAATAAGTTATTATGCATTGTGATGTCATAAGTATGATAATTTACATATTAAACAAATCTTAATATCTCAAGAGTGAAGTGAGATATGAAAAAGTTGTAAATGGTTATTTTACAACTGAATTTTGCATTGCATAGGCACTTTAAACCCGACATGAAAAATTGAAACAAAATGTTTTTTGAAACAAAATAATTTGCGCAGTAGTTTAGCTCGACAAAGTTGATGCACAGAAACTACTCGCTGTTATTAGTGACACAACTTTAAGATTCATGAACACGTAAAATGTACTACAACGCGATGATAAAACAGACTATGCTCTATGGGTCAGCTGTATAGACATCTATGGGTCAGCTGTATAGACATAGGCTCTGCTGAGAATATAAAAAAGAGTTTTTTAAGCTCCAAAAACGTTCCGCGCGAGTGATCCTGGAAGAAGTTACGAGGGCTAATAGCGTTGAACTTTTTAATGAACTAAATTGGACATATGTAGTTTATTATTTGATCGGGCGTTTCTAATCGATCGGCGGGGTTAGCGTTTGCGGTATTTTCGCTTGTTCGCTCGCAGTATACTGATTTTAACACGGGAAATACTTAGCCATAAATGGTGCGTTCGACCAACAACAGCTTGTCTACAATGTTGTCGACGGTCGATACACCAATGGTTTCGTCCATAGCGCCCGGGAACCCCTCGACAGCGCCAGTGATTTCGGCGTCGACATTTAATCAGTCGGCTGACAGTACGGTCTTGGCTCAAGCCTTTTTCTCGAGCCTTGGAGGAATAGCACTGATTGGCGCCAATTCCATGACACGTGAATCAGCGGTACAAATCGAGCTGCACCCGTATACCTGTCGCCGCCAATTTATCTGGCGTCGAATCTAACTCTCAGATAGCCGTTTGTCAACCAACTACAGGTAACCTTACTGTGCCTTCGTTTATGTCTACGTACTGTACATTAGCCAATTCGTCTTTACCATGTTACCTTGGGGCCCTCTATACGATGGCTAGGGGCGCAAGCACTCCTATTTATTCATTTTTCTCCACCAACGGAAAATTTGTTTCCAACTTTGGGCAAAGCATTTGTGGTTGGGCCAGGTTATGCCCATACAAGTTGGTAAGCAAAGTTTGCTGTAGCCAATTTACTGAGCTGGCAGATTTACTGGCAGTGAACATTAAAGCCCAAGATATGGAACCACAGGCGTGTCTGGAAGGGAAATTGCTGGTTTCCACTTCCAAAAAACGGGTAGTTCTTCTTGGGTAGAAGCCTTCACCATCTACTATATGGTGTTATGCAATAGTGGCCAGATCTAAATAAGTACAAGCTACTGATTATCCAAACGGCCAAGCGTTTTTCCTCGCCTTGCATGGTTGCATTATGATGTGGCATTTCGCAAAGAAGCAGCAGCGACAGGTTTAACAGATTGGTCACGTATGAACCTAGATTTGTACAACTTCCATACCAGAGCTAGCAGCACCTTGTCAACTCCACCTACCCAGTTAAACCAATCTCGCCAATCAACACTAGTTACCCCCGCCCAGCTGTCTGCACCTAAGAGTGGTTCATCCGGATCCTCTCAGTATCCGTCCAGGTTGTTGTAGTCTTGAGAACGACTATTGTTGGTGACTGACGTTTCGACGGCCTCAGCGGCAGTTATCTTTAGAGTCAAGTAAAATGTGTTGGTCAGATTTGCCTATATATACGTCTGGTTCATTACGTCATAGTTTGTTTGTGTCATAATTAGTGTGGGTGGGTGTTGCATCATCATAATTAGTGTGAGTGGGTGTTGCGTCATGAGTTAAGCGTGGGCGTATTGTTTGTCGGTAGGTCTATTGTTCATTGCGTTTTTAGTTAATGTTCCGGATTCCTCAGGTACAACAGCTGATTTGCAGCCAGGACTGCCAGCATATTATTATTCTAATTTGAGCACTCAGCCAATTTGTTCATTTACGTCAAGCTGATAAACTACAGGTGGAACGGTACAACCATCCAGACCAAGATAAAATAACGTAAGAAGGTTTCCATCTTGGTTTCAAACCCTCAATGACCAAATTAATTTTTGAATTGGGATGTATGTAGATGAGTATGTATTTGCATAGTATGCGGCATTTGGCCTATGACCGAAATGCGCACCTTGGCATATATGACATGTAGGCGTAGTTTCTATCTTTGTCTGGTTACGGCGCAAACAAAAATGAAAATGAAGTGTAAACTGTTGTAGTATATACATGTACTGACTCGTACCCAGTCGTCTCTACAGGCTGTCTCTACCAGTATTGTTCAGTGAACAAGCTTTCAATAAATTGAAAGACAAATTATATGTTAATAACATCAATACCAAAGAAGAATACTTTAATCTATATTCCTAATAATACTCGTAAAAAAAATTTGTTATTTCGATTAAGGCGACATCTCAACTTACGTATGCAAACTATTAATATATATTATACTCTTATTCATCCATACCTGAACTACTGACTACGGCATAATGAGTTGGGGGATCACATATAAAACTAAATTAAACCAACTGGAATCAAAACTTAATAAATGTATTAGATATATATATATATATATATAACTATATAATTCATATATATATATATATATATATATATTATATATATATATATATATATATATATATATATATATATATATATATATATATATATATATACTTGGTTAAGAAGAATAAAAATACAGTTTTAAAAATTCGGTTACTCGATATATATATATATATATATATATATAACTATATATATATATATAACTATATATATAACTATATATATAACTATATATATATATATATATATATATATATATATATATATATATATATATATATATATATATATATATATATATATATATATTTCACTCGATCAAACTACATGTTGAAAGGATTTATGGTGAAGGAAAATTTCGAGTGTTGGAATACATACATTTTAAGACCAAACCGGGACCAGTTGCGAAAAATGCAACTTAGCGGCCTTCCGGTAGGAATTGAACCCGCGATTGCTAGTGCAGCGCTCTGACCACTGAGCTACGGAAGCCGTTATATATATATATATATATATTTTAGTGTTATAACTATATAATTTAGTGTTATATATATATAACACTAAATTCAGTTCTATAATATCAACAACTTAAGTTTTAGTATTGATCAGCACATTGCATTGGGTTCCTAATTTACCTCCTAATTCACTACTATGGGTCCATTTTATGGATAGGGCCCCCCAATATGTTTTTGGCTACTGGTAAAATCCACACATTATATATCACAGTATCACTGACAGCCAATTTTGTATTTTTAGTTTGATACAGTCGGTTTATTACAAAATACGTCAGATGAGCTGCTCAAGGCATGTAATATCAAGGAGGACAAATTGTCAGAATTCGCAATGCACTGGCAACCTGTATCCTTTCACAAGATGAACAGGTAAGGACACAATCAGGGACTGAAGTGCAGGACTTGGATATTTTGAGTTTTTACTGTAGTGCAACATACATGCTAAATTATTTTAAATGCTATAAACTTTATTACATAAGGGAACACAAGAAAAGGATGGCATGGCTACTGAATTTCAAGGCATTGTACGTTCATCTACTCCAAGAGAAACACCATCTACTCCAACACCATCTACTCCAAGACCAACACCATGTACTCCAAGACCAACACCATCTACTCCAAGACCAACACCATCTATTCCAAGAGAAATACCATCTACCCCAACACCATCTACTCCAACACCATCTACTCCAAGACCATCTACTCCAAGACCATCAATGTCATCCGCATTTGGCATGGATATACAACCACCATCTGATGGACCTTCGCCTACATGTAGTTCTTTTGCTATAAAGGAAAAATATAAAGGAAACCGTAACCAGAGCTGGATAAAAGATTTTAAGCTTCCAGATTCGGTATGTCTAATCTTTTATTCTTAAAAATGTTGTAGATACAAACAGATTTAAATATGGTCAATTTTGCGGCTGGATATGACCTCATAATACCTGGTGAAAATTTGTCTCTTGTTGCAGTTCATTATACTTGGAGTGGTTCCAAATGAGCTTGATTTTGGTATAGATTTATGATTTATCCTTTATTAGATATTTCCACCTACATGTACTATGATCAGTGTTGTAAGTACTCGTTACAAAAATAATGCATTACATGGTGAGAAAATATCCAAAAAGTTGGTGTAGAATCTCTTGGCTTGTTTAGATGTGTATTATACAGGGTGTGATAATTTGCGTACTTACGTACCGGAGGTACGCCAGTATCACGGTCTGGTACTTCCTTGTTTTCAGCTAAGTACCCCGTAGGTACGCTGGACTCTCATTGTCCCAATTATTGAAAGTGCAGCACTGAATGAAATAACGTATTTTGTATATTGTTTCTTTTCAGTTTTCGCCATCAGTAAATGAAGGTCTGAAGGCAGGCCAACTCTCTGGAAATACGAGAGACGAATTTACAAGAGATATTTGTACAGCAATTAAAACACATTCCCTTTATCCCACAAAGGCAGAAAAGGACCGGGTAGCATCGTTAATTGTGCAGAAATACCCATTTCTAGAGGATTCCATTGGAGCTGGCCTTGTGAGTAGCAGCATCATGTCATACTAAGATGTTTAAAAAAGTCATTCAGTGGCTGTAAACACAAAACATTCAAACAGCATATTTTGTGCCAAAGGTTTCATCAGGTAAACAATCATTGATTTGGCCTACAGCCTGGGCCAAATCAATTATTTTTTACCTGATGAAACCTTTGCACAAAATATGCTGTTTGAATGTTGGTTTGTGAATATAATAGGGGAGTTTCCATATTTTGCATGAATCGAACCTGAGGTCTCCGAATCAGCGCTCTAACCACTGAGGCTCTAACCACTGAGGCTTCATTCAATTTCGTCGAAGATGAGATGTCTTCTTGTAGGGATTTAAGAGTCAGGGCGATATATAAACAATAAATATGTACGGTACTGTATATGATTTTTTACTGTTCTGACTGTGTCTCAATAGCTCAGTGGTTAGAGCGCCGATGCGTTGATTCCGAGACCTCGGGTTTGATTCCCGGTTGGGACGGTCAATTTTTATATACATACTGTACTGTATATTTGATCATTAATAAATCCTCTCTTCATCTTAAAGGTGGGTTACAGTCCCTTCTGCGTATGTGCGGGGTTTGTTTATGTACTGTAGGAGACTCCTCACCGGAAATGGCTGCTATATTAAGTTTTTTTTTATCGCAAGCTGGCGATTCAAGTCCTTTGATATCGAATTATAATCTACTTTGCTATTGGATCGTCCAGCAAAGTTAAGATACAATACTAGACTGCTAGAGATGCCTTTAGACTAAACTGTATTTATTTCACACGCACGAGACATGGCGAAAATCCTGGTCAATTTCTACGGCTACTATGCTTCGAAAATCTCTGGGGAATCGCTGCCGAATCGAAGAATCAGTTCATTTTGATAAGCATTTCATAAAATACAACAAACCTTTGACAGCATATTGTTCTCACGCTTGCGATCAAAACAACGCTTATATGGCAGCCATTTCCGGTGAGGAGTCTCCCAACATAAACAAAACAAGCAAAATGTAAACAAACCCCGCACGTGCGCAGAAGGGACTGTAACCCACCTTTAAGAAAGAAGTTTGAAATGTGTTAAAATGCTCTCAAACAATTACATGGTAACTTTGATAATTTTGATTAATCCTTTCCAATATACATTTTAGCTTCTTTTTTATTACTGACTTGTTGCCATCTCACAAATGACAATGCTTGCGAGTTGCAAGTTGTTTCACTGTGAGTACAAGCGAGTAACGAGTCGGAACAAGTACTTGTTAGCACTTGTGGGTAACAAGTACTCTTGAATCGTACCATGTTTACACAATTGTGTAGTCTCTAATGTACAGTACATATTTTGCAACCACAGGGCTCCTGGTCAAAAGCTGTCACAAATCGTTTTAAGAACCTGAGGAGAAAAAAGACACCACGTACAATTGCAAGTGTGATGAAACCAAATGCTGAACAGCCATCTGCTCCCAAAAAAAGAAAGCTGTGTGATGACCCACCCAAGTATGCAGAAGGAGAAACAGAAGAAACCTGCAAGGAGCATACAAAAGTGTTGAAAAAGGAAATGGCAAGAACCAGTAATAAAAACCAATCTCTCATTAAAGAGTTAATGTGTCTTACCTACCCATACAGACGCCAAAATCTATTGCTTAAGACAAAGGGCATCAATGATATCGTGGCAGAGTTTCCAGCACTCCAGTTGGTGTCAGAGGTGAGACTAATATCTTATGCATTATAGATGTCAGTAATTTATCTGGACTTATGAATACTAATTGGATAAGAGATGAAGAAAATCCTTGTCCAAGGTGGAGAAAAAAGACAAATCAGATAAATCCCTCGAACGTTGGGATGTACACGATATAAAGCCCTCAGAAATTTCACGGGTCAAGCCCAAAGGAATATCAATGTCACATGTGTGACGGGAGAATCAATATGACATATTGATGATAGCTGATAAACTAGTCTATTCATCCCTTTGCAAGCTAAAGGGTTGTTTTATTTTCATTGACAGATCAAGGCAGAATTTGACAGAATTTTGTCTGAAAGAAAAGTAGTGCGACGCATGGTAGAAAACTACAAGGCGGTACAACAAAAAATTCTTGATGTGGCAGCCAAAAGTCCGAACAAAAATACAAAACGTATCATTTCTGACATGGGCAGTATGGTATCAGAAGAACCAGAGAAAAAATCAGGTATAGTAATTACTTGCGGCTGCTGGTTACCGTAAGCAAATCCTAATGCAGGCAAGTTCCTGCGTGAATGGTTATTTTCAGGTTTATGCAAGAATGTTGCCAAAATGTTGTCAATTCTAATTGTCATGAAATAACTTCTCTTGATAGATATTGAGAGTACTGCATCCGTGCTAGCACTGCAGTGTATTTTAAAAGAAAAGGCAGCTGGAGAGAATCTGTTCTTCATGATTTGCCCAGTAAGTGTTGAGATCTCAGATAGATCTAACTGATCGTGAAGAGAACTGAGATGTTGCTCATGTTGGTCTACCACATTGTCATTATGTTATTGCTGCATTTCTGACAATGTGGTAGGCCAACATGAGCAACATCTCAGTTCTCTTCATGATCAGGACAAAGCCAAGCATAGCAATCGGTCATGCATACTATGCAGGTTTGATATCTGGCGAATTATATCCACCAATGCAATGATTATGATTTTAACATGCAATGAATGAAACATAGTAGTGGTCTTACTAGCTGAGTAAGACTAAAGATTTCCAACAGCATATCATTTGGGGGAGGATACATTGCTTGATGTAGATTATTTTAAATTTGCATAGCATGACCGTTGCAGTGGTTAGCTTTGCACCCCCGGGTATTTGTATATTATTTTCCTGTGTAATTTTTTGAGCAAATTCATTTTCAATGTATGGTAAACAGCTCAATTGTAATTATAATCAGGTGTGATAGGTGACATTGAGTTGGTTATTAATAAGTTATGTTATTATCTTTTCAGGAAGATCAATCAATAGATGAGGCTGTTTCAAAAACAACATACCCAAGGTTGATAGGGTGTGGTGACCTGTCACAGTTAGATCCTTTTGTTGTTGCAGCAGAGGGACAAGTGTTCACAAAGTTGTCCAGTGTTACGATGCCATTTGCAGTGGCACTTCTATTAGCCACATTTTACGTGTTTAACATAGAATATACCAGAGGTGTATCGAATGTTTATGCCTTTTTAGAGGCAATCATGCTTAACCGCCCCGAACAAGCAAAGAAAAGAATTTCTGTTCAGAAATTTCTCAAGGAACTAAATATGTAAATCAAATAGATCGTTTTATTAATTATAAGAGACTTTAAATATTTTGTATTTTATATTATTTGATCATAATTTTTCTAGAGATTGTTTCATGCATGTTTTATTATTGATGTAAAACCTTTTTTATTTATGAATTAAAGATTGATTAAGATATGATTGGAGTGGTTGCATGGACGGGGTTTATAAGCTTTACACTGCACCAATAGGTTAACTATAAATCTATCAAATTAAAATAACACCTTATTTGGCATCACATTAACTCTATTTTAAAATTTGTTTTAATGTCCAAAATGCAGTGAGTAAAATGGTTCCAATAACATAATTTTTTGAGTTCAGCAACTATGGTGTAAAACTTAAATATAAAAAAATAAAGCCCGGCTTAGAATCTTTATATGAAGAGTCAAACAAAATGTCTTGATTTTGTTTGTTTGAATGGCTCTTTGTATAAGGATTCTAACCTGGACTTTAATTTTTATATTATTTTTAAATTTTACAGCATAGTTGCTAAACTCTAAAAATCATGTTCTCTTGGATCCATTTTAGTTACTCCATTTTGGAGGTTAAAACAAATTTTAGAATAGAGCTAATGTGATGCCAAATAAGGTGTTATTTTAACTTGTTAGATGGTGTTAATTTGACTCCATGTAGTGTAGTGTTAATATAGCACCAAAAATAGTGTTAATGTAACTCCATATAAAGTGTTATTTTAACACTCTAGGTGGTGTTAAACTGACTCCATCTAAGATGGTGTTAAAATAGCACCGAAAAAGGTGTCATTCTGTACCTTTTCTTTTAACACCACTTATGGTGTTATATTAACACCTTGAAAATAACAGTGGTACAGATACATGTATGCATAAAATCATTAAAAGGTGTTCTCTTCAGGACGGTTTTGGGGGTTGGATGTCAATGTTATTTAGTTATAGTTGGAGAATAAACAATAAATAGCATAGTGTCATAGAGAAATACTAGTAAATAAACATAAAAGTGTATGCTAACCAAAATTGTTGTTTGTTTTGGAAAGTCCAACACGTCGCACCATTGTAAATCCGTAAAGTGGTAAGAGTCGAATAACAATGGCTCTCAGTGAGTTGTTAGAGACACAGTGAGGTCGTTTAATTGTCAGTTGTAGTTCAAAAGTGTAATGTGATTCGTGGAAAGTTCGCAAGGTCTAATTTTAGTATTGGAAGTTGTCGGATGAAAGTCGTGTCAATGTTTCGGTAAGGGGGTCTGGAGATCACTCAATCTAGTTTCAATGGCCGCCAAACATTCACAGCGAAGTTGTAGGAGATAAAAGAAGATTGGATAATTTTATTATATGCGAAATACACTACTATTCTATGGAATAACAATACCGTATATTACAAGACCATCAATAGTAATTGTGTATGAAATATAATTTAATGGAATTTTAAACACTGGATTCAATTCAAATGTGTAAGTATAATAGGTTATTATGGAAAATTGTAGATTATATTAAAATAGTCTGGCGTAGATCTTTGTAAAGGCCAGAGAACAAAGCAAAGTCTTATTGTACACATCTTCGATAATTTAGTATATTAGTGCAAATATAATGACTAAGATAAAAATATACAGCTAGTGTAAATGTTTGGACGAAAATAATGGTGTTAATTGAAAATCTTCACATTTTTATAGACAGTTGATAAGTTGTAGTGGGAATCACTATAGTATATGGTAGATCATAAAGGTATTAGGATTTAGAAGATCTTGATCTTGACCGTATTGGTCATCGAGTAACTGAGTAGTCTTAAAATTAATAAATGGATAAATTTACTGTAGTGGTATAAAATAAAATGTTTTGGAGAAATATCAACCTTTGGAGTGGTGATATCTTCTTGACCAGTATAGTTGTTGATGATTCGCTGTGGTTGATGTATTTACATTGGTAAGGAAGGTCAATTCTCTGCCCAATTGTAGCTATTATAAAGTATCTTAATGTTAGGGGCCCCTCATCAGGCCCGCAACCAGGATGGCAGTCCACTAACTCGTCAAGCCTTATCCTCTACAACACAATCTATACTCCAACAAGCCAGCGTTCCGGGACAATTCTCAGGCCATAGCTCTCGGATTGGGGCAGCAACCACTATTTGACTAAAGTCTTAGGAAGATGGTCCAGCGACGTGTATCAAAAATACATCAGAACTCAGTCCACACTATATCCTTAGCTTGTATGCCCATGAAGGTACCTGTAGGCATTGGTTAATACTGTATTGGCGTGTGTGGTAATGTTGCGGTTATTTTTATGGGTGCCTCGAGATATGGCGTTAGCGGGGGGCTCTGGCTTTCCATAGGGCTCCGACTTGATCACAGATCATGTCGGAGGTCCCTTCGGCATATATATATATATTTTTTTTTTTAAGTAGGGCTACAGAGTTTTCAGTGCAAACACTCATGAAATAAAGTTTATTATTATTATTATTACTTACCTTTCTATCTTGCCCATTCAACGGTGTGTCGACTTCGTATTCAAATTTGAACTTGTTCTAAATGTTTGAAGGAAGATGCGATTTAAAGAAATTCTGCGATGGAAAATTCTCCAAAAAACCAACAAAGTACAACACCAAATAAATACGCTCACTTAATTTTAAAGCGAAATAACACATTTAAGGCTGCAAACTTTGAGGTTCTTTTTACAAATATAGCGATAATCAATTTGAGAAAATACGCTAATTTGGCCATAATTTTGTTTTCACACTTCGATATTACGTGAACGGAGTTATATTTGATTTTGTACTTCGATTCTATGAAAAAAAATCGCAACTGACTTTTCATCGCAGTAGCACTTTAAAGCAATCGCCATTTTCACGAGAATCAGGGGGTGTTTATATGAGGCAGGCCTAACTTCAGACTGGCCTATATTTGCTCATTTCAGCACTTGTTTAAATAGGGCTACTTCAGACTGGCCTGTATTTTCTCATTTCAGCTCTTGTTTACACGAGGCTACTTCAGACTGGCCTGTATTTTCTCATTTCAGCTCTTGTTTACACGAGGCAACTTCAGAATGGCCTGTATTTTCTCATTTCAGCTCTTGTTTACACGAGGCTGCTTCAAACTGTCCTGTATTTGCTCATTTCAACTCTTGTTTACACGAGGCTACTTCAGACTGGCCTGTATTTGTTCATTTCGGCTCTTGTTTACATAAGGCAGGCCTAACTTCAGACAGGTCTGTATTTGCTCATTTCAGCTCTTGTTTACATGAAGCAGGCCTAACCTCACACCGGCCTGCATTTGATCATTTCAGCCTTTGTTTACATGAGGCAGGCCTCACAATCAGCTTTGGTTAGTTTCCAATATGACCGTCGTCAATCAATTAATTTTCATGTTAGTATTGAGATTATGTTAATATTCTTATAAGGCACGAATAATAATTAATATTTTTAGAAACCACGTTATAAGAAGACGGATCAAAGTTAGTTCTTGTTTACATGGAAAATCGGTCCGGAGTTAAGCCGGCCTGAAGTGTTCAGGTCGGTCTAGCAAACGACCTGAGTTTAGGCCGGCGTGACCTGAATCTCAGGCAGGACCCATGTAAACAACCTACAGGAAAACAGTATACATCCGAACTAAAGTCAGTCCGAACTGAACGCGGGCCGGCGTCATGTAAACACACCCTCAATTGAGATATCAAATAAACAATCGGGCGAGGTACTTTAACCACGCACTTAGAGTTGATAATGAAAAGAAAGGATGCCTGTGCGGAAACGGTAACATTACTAGTATACTGATGGTTGCATGTTCAAACACATGAACGTCATATATAAACGTTCATGTGCATTTCACTATTAAATGAAATCAGTCCTTTAGCAATAATACTTTTATTGTTGAGAATTATAGCTGCCGTTATTATATGCGCAAGTGCATAGGTGTAGAAAAAACAGAGAATGTGCTCCAATGTTGTATGAAGTCTCAGTTGGGGAAGCACTGAAGTTACAAATGCGTTTGTTAGAGTACAATGAATAGGCTTAAAATGCGTAACACCTTATGATACGTGCATATATTACCTTATATCCAGGGCCAAGATGATAAATAGCTTGAATGACTGTCCAGGTAAGAGAATCTGTAAATATATACACCGCTCCCATTTGACCACGAAAAACACTTTTTGTGTCAGCACTTGGTGAACTTCCAATATAACATTTATCAAGAGGCTAAATCATAAAGAAATAGAACAGTGTTTATCACATGAAACCAAACAGGTGACAATAACATGTCGCATTAAACCATATGGCAATGTATTTTAATTCTGGATATGACGCCACCTTTTCGTAATGGTGGCAAGGCAATAATGAGAGTATTGTGTAAATAATTGAATAGACACTCTTGTAACTCTTGTAATCGTACCTCATTCATTTGAGCCATGGTGAGATCTCCACCAGAAACTAGTTCCCCATTAACGTAGCACTTCACTTCACTGGAGCGAAAACGACTGTAGGTATGGACAATGGTCAACATGAACCACTACAAGAAAAAAGTTCGCAAATATACAGTCACACTTTACTTGTATTAATGTAAAGACAACAGAGATCACAATGCCTAAAGGCGCTGTCATGCCGTGCAATAGTTCGCGCAACTTGCCTCGCAATACCGTTGCGAGACAAGTAACACGAACCATTGCAACGTGTAACATGCCTTGCAACGGCGAAAATTGTTGCCACACAAGTTGCTGCAATCGTTGAAGAATGTAGAATCTAGTTTTACTTTCTGCAATGATTACAGCAACTATTTTCAGCATTGCGCAGTGTAACACCCCCAGCTGCTCCTCTTTGGCGACTGGATGCGCATGCGTACCTTGTCTGCATAACCACAAAGATGGTGAAACTTTGCGAGTCAAGTTGCACGAAACGTTGCCTGGTGTAACACTCCCTTTCATGCAACTGCAACGTAGCAGATTAAGCCGTTACAAGACAAGTTGCACGATAAATTGCATACAGTATAACACCGTCTCAACTGAATCACCGTGAATTATGCCGATAGAATTTTCGTCGGAAATATTTTGTATATTATTTTAAAATTTTAAGAAAATGTTTAACATATATCATTATGTTCAATAGATATATAGTCCCGCGGTATAGGTAGTGGGTTGTACAAAGCCTGAATAAGTCACTAACCCTTGGATAATTCCAGTTTGATCACCCCACCTTGTTAGATGTAAAGGCCATTGAACGCGTACAGCGACGTGCTTCAAAATGTGCTTTATTAGAACCTAATTGTATTTACTTTACGTAGATCGTTTGACCATTTTGAAGTGGCCAACTCTTGAGAAACGGGGATTATATTTATCATTTTTGAATATTATAAATGTTTATACACTCCAGCCCAAAAACAAGTGTTTCTTAAATGAAAGTTCTTTGTCGCCTTACATGAGAATGGATATTAGTTTTCTTCTAATATTTTTTATGTTTATCGTATTTTTTGTAAATTGAAGGCCGCCATTTTTGTTCTTATTGCGGGCGAATGCGGTCGCTCCATTATTTTTGACGTCATTGAATGATGCAAACACTTTGAAAAGAATACGATATTTAGTACACAATACTCTCACAATAACCACGTTATTGTCATGTTATTGTGATGGGTTTCTTTGTGTAGTGTTTCTATCACTCAATAACGTCAAAATTAATGGGAGCGACCGCATTCGCCCGCAATCAAGCAACACTTGTTTTGGGATGGAGTGTCGCATAACTCCTAAGTAGAATGAACTTCAGCTCGGCATGTGGCTGAGGCTAAACCATTGTGTAGTTTAACAAATTTATTAAAGAAGTTCATGTTACTATAATTGTAATTAATTATTAGCTTAGTTTAATTTTTATTACGTAATTCATGTTCAATTTTAGGGAACCTTAATATAGAGTTAACCTCCTGTGTTTCCTTTTATGAGAAATTCTTTGTAAATTCAGAAGTCTCTCTGTGTAGCCTGAGACGATCAGACACCCTCTCAGGGTCTGAACCTGATTGGTCAACTTGATAATCGACACTATAAGCTCACGCAAAGAAAATCCAAAATGGTGGATACGAAGCCATTTGCAATATCAAGGATTTGACCCATCCAATTTACATATTAACAAACATACATGTATCTCTTCCGTTCTTTAACGAGGAAAACCCAAATTCCACACACATTAAATCGAAACTAGCCTGCGAAGCAGCCCTTTATTTTTTCGAGCTTTAAGAAAAAAAGATGGAAAAACATTTATTTTTTCGAGCTTTAAGAAAAAAAGGCGGAAAAAAATCGGTTCCTCTTGCTCTTCCGTTCCTACTTCCTCTTGCTCTTCAGTGTTCCTACTTCCTCTTACTCAATTTTTTTCTCACGATTTCTTTTTCTCTTCCCCATTCATCCCCAATTTTTGTTCGCCTTTTATTTCTCTCCCGACCCCCCCCCCCCCCCCCATATTATTTTCGCCTTTTTATTTTTCTCCTCCCGATTTTATAAAGCTCTAAAATAAATAAATAAAGCTCTAAAAAACTCGAAAAAATAAAGCGCCTGTTTCGCAGGCTAAATCGAAACATTTGCTTCGGACGAACTCTTCCACGAACAGACTCATAGAGCGCCGTTTTAACGTCAACTGTATGGAATTTCCCGACTCCAATCTCAGATCAGGCTACTCTCTGTGTCATTTTACAAGTAATATTTGGCATTTCACTCGATTAAACTACAGGTTCTAAGGATTTATGGTGAAGGAAAATTTCGAGTGTTGGAATCAAATATACATTTTAAGACCAATCCGGGACCAGTTGCGAAAAATGCAACTTAGAGGCCTTCCGGCTGGAATTGAACCCGCGACCCTGCGATGCTAGGGATTCCAGCCAGAAGGCCTCTAAGTTGCATTTTTCGCAACTGGTCCCGGTTTGGTCTTAAAATGTATACATGTACATGTATATTCCAACACTCGAAATTTTCCTTCATCATAAATCCTTAAAACCTGTAGTTTAATCGAGTGAAATGCCAAATATTACCTATAATATACCCAGAATCTTATCCCAGCATTACCACCATATATACAGAACTCGTGATTAGGCTCTCGGCAACGGCTTCCGTAGCTCAGTGGTCAGAGCACTGCACTAGCATCGCAGGGTCGCGGGTTCAATTCCAGCCGGAAGGCCTTGAAGTTGCATTTTTCGCAACTGGTCCCGGTTTGGTCTTAAAATTTATATATTCCAACACTCGAAATTTTACTTCATCATAAATCCTTACTCTCTGCGTCATCCTATCTGGGGCTCTTTGTCGTCCTACCTGCGGTATGCACGGTCAGCGGTATGCACGGTAATACCGCAGATCGTAATACCCCCAAACGGTGAATACCGCAGATGACACAGAGACTTGAAGCAAGTCTAATGGATTAAGATAACTATCCGGTGGATAAATCGTATCTGCCCTATACTTTTGATAGCGATTTATCTGTTGGATAAGACTTATTCACCAGATAATTTATGCGGACTTTCAACAACTAGCCCCAGAGTATTCCAAAAATTTGTACACATTTTTTCGCAATAACTATACATGAAAAACGTTTATGAATATTTATTCTGATATGTGTAACACCACGACTATACAATGTCATTTGGGTGTCCCATTCATTTAACGAAGAAGTGTTCACTCTCACCTTTTGAGGAAGAAACTGGTGGCCAACTAGATGTCTCACATAGCGAACCTCTCTTTTTGTTGACCGCACAGCAGACTCGATAACAAGCATTGGACCAGAAAAATGAGCTGAGTAACCAATTCCTTTTCCAGTTCGAAAACTTAAAAAAATTTATGAAGAATAAAGTTTAAATTGGTGCATAAGTTTGCCCTATAACACGGAGTTCATTGAATTTTAAGGCTTTCGGATATATTCCGCTGCTAGACAACCGGTTACTGAAAAACAGGTTATTTAGCGTTCAATATAATACAGCAATGTACATAGTTAATATAGAGTTAGTTTATAATTATAACCACACTATTTTATGTAATTTGATGGCGTCACCTTGGCGTCATCAACAAACACAAAAACTCGTTATTCACTCGTTATTTGTGACATATTTGTTTGTTATTTACACCGGACTTGTGCATGGATTTGTTCATAAATTAAATGTAACGAACATTTTATTATAATTATTCACCATAAAAAGTTCTGTTACTTTTTAAGCATTCTTAAAATACATGCATACCTTTTTGAAGATAACCGCTTCATTCTAATCACATTAAAAATCTTCGAAATTTATAGAATTTTTAATTTTTCGGTGACATCACGACGTCACCATATGACGTCACCAAACTTGCCCACATATACCATTACAACGCGTACTTCTGTTAGTATTTACGTGTCCTATTAGTGTACCATTTTTTGTAGCGTTAATTTGATGTTCATCCGGAGTAGCCGCCGATCGTAACAGTGAAAACCCATTGTTTCACCTGAAAAAACCGTGTGTGGACTGGAGCTCAACCTACCTGACTTTCTTTTACTTTTACCAGTCGTACAGTCCGAGTCTTTGGGACGATGTTTTTTAGTATAACCATAGAAAATACAGCCGGGGGTTAGGAAGACACTTAAGGCGTGGGGTTAGAAAACTCATTAGGCGGGGGGTTAGGGTTTAGCATCTAAGTTGTTTTGGGGTTAGTGGTTATTTGCATGGTTAAGTAGCGTTATGGTTATACTAAAAAAATATCGTCCCAAAGACGCGGAGTGAACATTAGCTCAATATGATCTAACGCCGTCGCAGTTGTCCCTTTCGTATACGGTCTTTGCCATCCTAAACAATGACCCCAATCCCCCTGAATCCTAACCCTCCGGAATTTTGCGCAACACTAGCACAGCTTGACACAGATTTTCCGTATATATTAGACAAAAATTCCGGGGGGGTTAGGATTCAGGGGTATCGGTGTCATTGTTTAGGATGGCAAAGACCGTTCGGGATGGCAAAGACCGTTTACGAAATGGACGACTGCAACGCCGACCCATACATACTGTCATGGAGGATTCTTAAATTTGTGAAATCTATGAGTTAATAATTCTAACCAATACAAGATCCGCAAATCTAAATATACGTTCGAACACCATTACGCCTTAGGCTAAACATCAAATGGATGCTGGATGGAGTTTATTGACAACATTTATTCAACTTTGTCGCATGCAACTTTGTCGTACTTACGTACTGTTTCTCATCCTATTTTGGTTCAACATTTTTGTTAAAATGGATGTGAAAACGGTCCAACAATGCTTATTTCGCGGACAATTTACAAACGAAATATGTTGTGAGGAAAACGTTCGATGCAACCTCCCCTGGTTCTGCGACGTATTTACTTCATGACCTATTTCACAAGCACTACCATCATTATCTCTAGCACCGTATTCCCATCCGTATACATCCATTACCATCTCTATTTGGTGTCTAATATATTACCCCAGGGTACTGATAAACATGTATAAGCGCCCTGATTACACCCAGCTATTCAGAATATCATTATATTTGGACTATAGGGTCTAACAATACACGCATCTATAGGGTCTGACAATAGACCTTCGAACAATAAAGAGCACAATTAAATAAAAAGTAACAGTTAGCGTCCCTTATTTTACGATGCCTTCCTTCTTGAATCTCAAAGTCAGCCAATATCTATCTGACAAATAGATTTCATTTTGCCGTTGTCTGTTCAGTTGTACATGTAGATTCAGATGATGTCACAACGTGGTAAGAACAAAAATGTGACCAACTCAACTACAGGTACGTCTCGTTTTTTCTTACCACATTGTGACGTCTTCTGTGCATCTACAACTGACAGATAACACAAAATGGAATATATTTGTTTTATACAATAGAAACTGAAAACAAACAATTCAAAAGGCTTATTGAAACTCTTATAGGCGATTTTTTAGCATGGAAAAAGACAAAAACAGTCATCTGACGTGATTTGACGTGTTCTGACGTGATCCATGCATCTGTCCTCTATAAGTAGATCATACTGTAGCTAACAACCAATGAGAATGCGCATAGTAAACAGGTTATTGTATAAATAGCATATTATAAAGCATCCAATGTTAATGTTGTATTCTAATAAGCGTAGGGATACTGATTATTTTCATTTTTCTGCAAACCAGCTTACCAGTATAAGTATGGTCTGCATTTCTCTGAATTGGTAATCACAGAGGAGTCCAAACAAACCCATGTTGAAAATGTAAAACCAGGCTGATGAGGCCACTTGGCAATTGGTGGTAACGTTATCGCCTAAAATACAAGGAGTTCACTTATTATAAGCAGTACAGTGGTACGTTACAATCTGAAGCCCATGGAAACTCTAATCCGAGCCTACAGTATAGGGGTGACACGAATGACAAAGAGAGTCGTTTTGACACAGCGTGAGTTATATCTTTAATCCTAACGACCATCAAACGTCTTCTAAAATAGAAACATATTAACAAAAACCCTGGCCCTAAAATTAAGATTAGTAACATTTTCCATTTTGCGATATTTTCTTAAATAAACAATGCAGTATCAACACCAGTGATGACTACCGTATCGTCACGGGTATCCGCCATCTCATGTCGATGGGGCACTTATCTCATATAATCGCGGGTACAGATGTAGAACTTTTTCATAAAAATGACGGCCAACACGGAAACGAGGCTCGTGGGTCAAAACAAAGAAACTTTTTATATGGCCGTCAGAAATGATTGGTTTTGGCTGAGTTTGGACAACCAAAACGAATAGGAAAGAACAAGTTGAATAAAATACTTTCTTCTTGCTTTTTCGAGCATGAAGTTCTTCGTGAAAGCTTTTTAATTAGTAAACTTATCCAGATATAGGTGAAGTGCGCATTCGCCCAGAGTGCTCAAGACGTCACAAAGGTAGAGAGCGTTGCATTATCGCTAATGGACATCCACAACTACTTCACAGAGTGCTCAATAAATCAAGGTGGTCTTGGACATTTAAAATATTTTTTTTAATAATGGTATTTCTAAAGATATTCTATCAAAAACGTATAACATATGTGCCCTTGATGCTAAATTGTAGTTGATACAGTATAAAAACACAACCGTGTTAAGGACAAGTTTTTATGCCATTTCGCGTTATACATCTGTCAGTAAAGCTACCCAGCACAGTGGGAACACATACAGTAGTCTATTAAACGTATCCAATAAGCCTTAATGGACAAATAAATTGGCCAGAGGGGGTCTTGCAAAATCTACGTGCGTAGAACGCAGGATGTTTTGAGATTTTACAAGTCTAAAGGTATAGTAGTATAAACTTACAGCTCCTTGATTTCCACTGAAATCAAAATAAACATCCGGTCCACGACGATCTGGCATAACCCTGAGAACATTTAGCAGTCTAGCTGCATGTCTTGGCTAGATAAGAATGTGAACAAAATACGCCTTTAACACAATTTTCAATTGAAGATTCTTTTCTAACCCACACTATCACTGTCAATATTTTCAACATGATACTCATGTAATCCCTCTTGCAGTCCAATTTTAACTGAGAACAAATATTGCATGTTGTTGTAGGATTATAGACAGATACATGTTGTTGTGCGAGCTGTGAATACTCAAATTATCAAGAAAAAACAGTACCTACCCATCTCCCACTTTCTCCTTTCAAAGCAGCAAATAGTGTCTTCAGCTCTTTTACTGTGATACTATATGCTGCTAAAACTCCAAGTAACTCGATAAATTTATCTAATTGAAGAAAAATTGGCGATATAAAATTGTAATCAGAACGCAAAAATCTGATGGCACTACACCAGATATTACTGCACATTTTTGGAGTGAACAAAGTACAAACAAACCGAAGGGCAAATCCTAGACCTGCTGCAAGTCTGCTCTTTACAGTTTTTTGGGAAACGCAACTAATGCTTCGGCGCACAAGAAAACATCCAAGAGGCAGACTTGGAGTACGTCTACACCATGCAAGAGGGTGTACAGTACCTGCTCACCTCTCTCCAGCGCACAGATAATGGTATACATTCTACTTAGAAATTAAATTTAGGGTTTAACTGACGCACTGTCGGCATGCTGCTTTAAAGGCAAACAACAGTGAAACACATGATATAATTAGTGACTAATTTAAACAGGAGCGCACTATAATAAATCCAATAGGTCTATACCACACCAATGGGTGAACCTTGTCAACAATCTGTAGTCTGTGGCCACTTTTACCATCACCGAACCAATTTTAAATATGCCACTGGTATACCAGACAGCAGACTCGGCAATCATTGTTTTTCAACATTCCCAGCATTGCTGAACTTTAGTACTGCTCCAATCTTGTTTTCCTCCATGCATTAGCTTTGCAACTTCACAATATGGTTGATTCTTACTCTGTGATACTAAATGAACCAGGATGTCCATCCCTCCATATTTCTTAATGGTAAAAGTCCTGCTACTCCATTCAAATTTCTGGCCATGTGGTAAAGTATTGGCAATGCCAAACATTGTTGATACAAAGAATAAATCCAAGTCCAACTTGACGTCGGCACTATACGACTTTCTCACGTCAGCACGAGATCGCCTCAGCAATTGGCGCCAAAATAGCAAATCTCGTACCCGTAGTCAAATGTAAAGCTCCCTATATTTACGTCCACTCGTATGTCGCCTCGCGTATCTCATTGTATTCGCCATCCTAGCAAGTTCCCCCAATTCATAATCCACCTATAAGTGCACCTATAAGTCCTTATAGAGTTCACTGGTTCCACCGACAGTTTTTACCCTCTAAGGGACCGGTCATTATTAAAAAGGGGGGTGGCACCGAAGAGAAATGTTTTTCTTGGTAAACATTTTGCTGAATCCACCATTAAAAGGTCACTATTTTTCTTTACCCAACCTCAGATATCAATTAAAAAATAAATACACACCCCAAAACTTTAACTTTGTCCACATCATAGAGATGAGGGAATATGATGATGTTAGAGGAGGAGGATGATGATGATGATGATATGATGATATGATTATGATGATATGATGATATGATTATGATGATGATGATGATGATGTTGATGATGATGTTACATGAACAATCTGAAAAAGATCAAGATAATGACTCTGACTGATTGACATAATTATTGTATTGGCATATGATATTTCTTTCTTACATAGTCTTTAATATTTGAGTGAGTCATGCTTTGGAAATATACATTACATTTTTTTTCTACCCAAACTTTGAATTGGTTTGTTTTTTATTTACCCAACCTTTGACTTACTCAAAATTTTGTTTACCCAACCATTTTCTCTTCGGTGCCACCCCCCATTTTTAATAATGACCGGTCCCTAAGATGACGAATAAAAAAATACATTCGTCATCTTTAATAACAGACTTCGTAAAACGGAAGAAAGCCATATCTTTATTTTTTTTATATGTTGTTTGAACAATTTGGAACAGAACAACAAACCACTCCGGACTTCTTTCAGTTTGTAACGTTTATTGTTAATTGACTTTTTTGTTTACTTCCCTTATTGTTAATTGCCAGCAAAAGTCGCAGGGAGGTAAAAACTACCGGGGGAACTGACAGGATGACGAATCGCGCGCGTACACAGAAAATAAATAGGACAAGTTTTCACGCGAGTTGGAATGCTGGTTATAGTACTGATTATGTGGCGAGGAGTTAGATTCGATTCTTTAGGATACTGATTTTGGTTTCTTGGCCCGCAGTAGTACTATCCATCTGATGAATTTTGAAAACTGATCAACCATGAAACAATGCAACACGAGAAACATCTACTGTACGACGCCATATTGCTTTGTTTTTTAATTTGTTCAAGATTTTTTCCAAGCTAGAGGCATAAGCAAGCACATGCTATGCTGGTGTTTCGCTGTTGTGTGCCTTAACTATAATATACAGTAGTTAAGGCCCTGTTACACGGTGCAATTTTCCATGCAACTTGTCTCGCAACGACGATTTGTGCGGCGTTGCAGTTGCAAGGTGAGGGGTGTGTTACACGCGGCAACGCGTTTGTGCATTTTTTCGATAAAGCATTTTTTTCGATAAAGCCATTTTGTTTTGCGAGAACACTGGATGACGCGCATGCGTTCGCAGTCGTTGTTATGGAAACATTGCGAGACAAGTTGCTGAAAGGGAGTACTGTATATTAATTTAACTGCACCCATTTATTTAATTGTGAATCCATAATTAAATTATCACACCAATGTATTACACTGTAGCATACAGCAAACGTTAGACTGCACCAATAAAAAACATGAACAGTACGATGAACTAATAAAATACAAAACAATAGACGCTCCGAAAAGGGTTAACATTTTATTCAACGTTTCGACTAACTTGCAGTCATCATCAGGAATGATACTACAGTGCGTTCAACATTATTATGCAAATCAGTATTTTTAAAATACATTCAAAATGTACATACGGACAACAATGCAATTCGAACTTGAGAATGGCCATGCTGTGACACATATTCTATGTAAGTGTTATCAAATTTCATTAAAAAATATAGAAGTTATGATAATATTTAGATCATTGCTTAAAGTTTGATGTTCTGAATCATTGAGCAAACTCTTGTTTAGGCCAAAAATGGGTCGGAAACGAGTTTTATCTACAGATGAAAAAAGCAGAATTGTCAGACTGCTTGCTGAAGGTCGAACATCCCTTGAAATTACCAAGGAACTTGGTCGAGATCATCGGACCATCAAGAAGTACGTAGAGGATAGCAATCTTCAAAGGAAGAGATGTGATAAACACAAAAGCTGGACAATAACAAGGAGCCAAATAACTAAAATCAAGCGAGCGGCCATGAAAAATCCTCTATCGTCAAGTAAGCAAGTATTTGAGAAGGCTGGAGTTCCAGAAGTTCCCAGAATATCAAGATGTAGATTGCTCCATAATATTGCTAAGATGACTAAACCAGTCATTCGACCACCATTGACGACCAGGCGTAAGACCAAGCAACTTGAATGGGCTCAGCGGTACTTCAAGACAGATTTCCAAACCATCTTATTCACGGATGAGTGCCGTGCAACGCTTGGTGGTCCAGATGGATGGAGCAGCGGATGGCTGGTAAAGGGTTCTTCCCAACCGTGCAGACTGAGACGTCAGCAAGGGGGTGGAGGAGTGATGTTTTGGGGTGCAATCATTGCTAACGAGCTGGTCGGTCCTTTCAGAGTTCCAGAAGGGGAAAAGATGAATGCTGAAGTACATGTGCAATTTCTTAAAACCAACTTTATTCCGTGGTACAGGAAGAAGGCTGTAGCCTTCAAGCGAAAGATGGTGTTTATGTAAGACAACGCACCATCGCACGCTGCCCATTTTACCATACAATCTCTTGCCAAATTAGGTATCAAGAATGAGAAAATCATGGTGTGGCCTCCATCTTCACCTGACTTAAACCCCACAGAAAAACATCTGAAGTTTACTAAAAAGGAAGATTTATTCTGATGGACGGCAGTACACATCCAAGGACCAGCTATGGAACGCCATACTATCATCTGCACGTCATATGGATTCTAATGACATCCAAAACCTCACCAACTCCGTTGATAATAGACTTATTGAAGTGATTTCAAAGAAAGGGGGCTATGTTAATAAATAAGTGATATTTCTTGTCCTAATGCATAATTACTGTGTTTTTCTCGATATCGTCTATTTCGATAATAAAGCTCAGAGTCATCAGTTGTGTTCATTATTGTTTTTTCAGTTGTTTTTAAGACCATTTTTACAGTTTTTCCAGAATTTGCATATTAATTTGGAACAAACCATTTTGTGCAATTTTCAATATATTATCATAACTTTCCAATTACTTGATAAATGTTGGCAAAACTCACGCCCTAAATTGGGTATAGCATAATTATTATCCAATACTAATATCGATGGAACAAAGCAAAAGCTTTCTCTTCAATATCCAAAATACTGATTTACATAATAATGTTGGACGCACTGTAGTGTAACGCGATCTACTATATATATATGTATGTATGTATGTATGTATGTATGTATGTATGTATGTATGTATGTATGTATGTATGTATGTATGTATGTATGTATGTATGTATATATATATATATATATATATATATATATATATATATATATATATATATATATATATATATATATATATATATATATATATATATATATATATATATATATATATATATATCACAACACCGAATTCAGGAATTCTTATTATCACAATATCATTTACCATATTCAAATTTTTTAGTTAATGTTAATTAGTTAATAATTTGTATATAAGGAACCATTTTAGTTTGTATTTTTAACTGAAGAAGACCGAATGGTCGAAACGTCTTAATAAATTTTATATGGAACAATGCGAAGTTGCCTGACTCTTTTTTTCCTCATATTCGTGCTATATATATATATATATACAGAGGTGATGTAGTGATGCCTGCATACATGCAAATTACTTGTAAATTGAAGTAACAATGACCAATATGTAGATTTGTCTATAATTTGACAACTGTTGAGAATAATTTGTGATAAAATGGTATAGGCTCGTTAAGATAAAAAAGGTAAGTTTAATAAAGTTTGTAAATATTGAAAGTGTTCACAACAATTTATGTGGTTGTAAATTTCTGAGTCCTTTTCGGTGGTATGTTCTTTCAGACGCGTGATGAGGCAGCGGTCAGTTTTGCCAATATACAGGAGAAGGCATGGCATACAGGGCAAGTGAACTTGTAAACGACTGAGCTTTGTTGTTCTTTGGGCGTCCGGTCTTTTAGAGATAAAAATGCGTTGGTGTTGGTAGTGTGCCAGAGCGTGATAAATTTAGCACGGTATTTCAGCAGTCGTGATAGTTTGGTTGTGCAAGCGCCAAAAAAACGTGTAAAATACGTACCATACTAAATATATTTTGTACCATGCTAAATTTCTCACGCTCTTTACAACCACATCAATATTTACAAACTTTATTAAACTTACCTTCAAACCTTCTTGACCTTAACGAGCCTACCATTTTATCTCAAATTATTCTCAACAGTTGTCAAATAATAGACAAATCTAGACATTGGTCGCTGTTACTTCTCAAAGAAGCTCTTTGTATACATCAACAAAAGCCGCTCCTTAATCACGGAACTTCAAAGAAACTTGTCATTTTTAAGTAATTTGCATGTACGACATCACTACATCACGTGCGGTGTTACAATAGTATCAATTCTGATGATGACTCATGCAAGTTAGTCGAAAAGTTAAATAAAATGTTAACCCTTTTCGGAGCGTCCATTGTTTTGTATTTTATTAATTTACTCAGTGGTAACCGTAAAAGTACGATGAACTTTTATTTTCTGCTGGCTGAGGTACGAAAGAAGCAGAAAATGTTTTCTCGCACACTGCTTGGGGGCATGGTGATAATCAGGTGTTAGGGGTGGTGCGGGTTATACGTAAGGCACATTTTGTTGTTGCTTTCGCCATTGCTTAACCTATGTAAATCGTGTGCGTCTAATTCAAATTTATTCAAGTATTCTCTGGCTGTTTCTCCTATGGGAAGGGAAAAGCGGTCGTCCGGAAACGCTTCCCGAGCAGTTCAACGGCTAGAACCTTATAACAAGAGCCATGCAGCTGGTTCACGCAGCGGCCGCGAGAAGGCAAACGACGCTCGCCAAGAGCGAGGCCAAGAGGAGAGAAGTCGATCAAGCCATTCGCGGGAAAGAAGCGAGCATAGTCAACGCACCCGTCGGTCTTCATCTGCGTCCGAAGAACCACCAGCTTGGGCTAAAGAACTATTAACCCAACAACGCCAAAACGTCGTCGAACTGAAGCGGCTGAAATCGAAGTACGGAAGTACGGAAGTACGGCTGGGATGCGCTACACTGCTACACTGGCAAGCGATTCGGAAGACGAAAAACGAATAAAGAGAGCTATTAAGGAAAGCAAATCGCTGCGAAACGAGAAGAAGGCTGAGGCTTCGCGTTTTAGAGCTACAAAGTCAGTTCATGCACCAGAAAGGCCGAGTCCTAATTGGGAGAAAACTTCTTCGGGGCCGTTCAAGGCGGGAAAACTCGTTTATCGCCCACCTCGTGACAACCGCGGTGTGACGTGTTTTCGTTGCGGAAAACCAGGGCACAACGCACGAGAGTGCCGCTCAGCCAATGCCAGATACGTGGTCGCCAGTTCAACATCAAGCGGTCAAAACATTAGCCAAAACTGAGTCAGTTAACTTTGTTGATCCAGAACCAATTGAGAGTAATTGTTACATGGAAAATCTGGATAGACATTCTCCTGTCATAGTTAAGGGAAGATTGCGTGAGAACCAAAAATTCTGGCAGGACATTGGAGCCAGTCGTTGGATTCTAGAAGTCATTCGTTACGATTATTGTTTACCTTTCATTCAGCAACCAGAGAAAAAGTTGCTAGTGCTGGAAAAAATGTTGATTTTGTTACTAATGAGATTGATAAACTTATTCTCTCTGGGGCACTTGTGGAAGTCCAGGCATCTGATTTAACTGTCTGTAGTCCTCTTGGTGTTGTAACAAATACATCAGGGAAGTCTAGACTAATTTTGGACTTGAGGTATATCAACAAGCACCTCAGGGTTACAAAATTCAAGTACGAACACATTAGAACTGCAAGCGATTTATTCCAGAAAGGTGACTGGTTTTTTACCACCATGTGGAAATTCTTCCAGACCACACCAAGTTCCTTGGGTGTGCATGGGTGATGCATGGGCAGAAAAAATATTTTCAATTCACTGTTCTCCCTTTTGGACTAGCGTCTGCGCCTTTTTTATTTACAAAGATCCAGAAAGTATTGGTTAAACACTGGAGGAAACAAGGTTTCCGATGATGGTGCAGGGGCGGAGGACAACTTGCAAGAGGCCCAACAAACTTTAGGGAAAGTTCGACAGGATGTGCGAGCAAGTGGGTTTGTGGCCAATGATGAAAAGAGCCAGTGGGAACCAGTTCAGCGTGGAGAGCTGTTGGGATTTATAATAAACCTGGCCTCCGGATTGTTTATTGTCCCTGCGCGACGCGTTCTGGCGTTTAAGGATATGCTTCAACAGGTCTTGGATGGTCAATTTACTGTGTCTGCACGTCCTATTGCTCGACTAACTGGCTCACTCTCCTCGATGGGGCTAGCCCTTGGGCCAATTGTACGTCTCTGCATGGACACGAGAGTTATACCGGGTGATCCAGCAATCTGTCTTCTGGGATGAAAAGATACAATTGGCAGAGGAGGCGCGAAACGAAATTTTTTTCTGGTGCGAGAATTTTGAAAATAGCGGGCAACCTATTTGGTCAGAATCTCCAAAAATCGAAGTACTGACATATTCAGATGCAGAGCATCTTGGTGAGCAGAAAGCAGTTTGAAGCTGGTCGGAGGAAGAAAGTGCAAGAAGCTCAATGTTTCGGGAGCTAAGAGCGGCAAGATTGGTATTGGAGTCTATGGCTTCACAACTCGAAGGAAAGGAGGTGAGACACAGGACAGACAACCAGGGTGCTGAAAGAATCATGTCCGTTGGTAGCCGAAACCCAGAATTGCACAAGGAAGCTATCTTGATTTACAAGATATGCAGGCAACATAATATTCGGCTAACTGCTGAATGGGTCAGCCGTGATTTAAACGATGCTGCTGACAGTTTGTCCAGGCTAGATGATCAGGACGATTATATGCTTGACCCTGCCTGTTTCCAGTCTGTCGATGACCTTTGGGGGCCTCACACGTACGATCGCTTCGCTAGCATGAAAACCAAGCAACGACCACGTTTTTCCAGCCGATACCTAAACACAGGATGTGACGGATGCTTTCACAGTATCATGGGTGGGTGAGAACAATTGGCTTTTCCCACCTCCTTTTCTTATTCCCAGAGTTGTTCGTCACATGCGTGCGCGTAAATAAAATGGCACATTACTAATACCACACTGGCCTTCAGCACCATGGTGGCCATTACTCGTCAACAAAAGTGGCACCTGGAGCACATTTGTGAAGGGATGGTTGAACCTCTCGCCATATGAGGGCATATTTATCCCGGGTTCAGCTTCCAGCAATATATTTACAGACGGAATGCCACCATTTGCGTTATGGGCCCTGAGACTGGACTTTGTTTGACTTTCTGGACCGCTCGAGGAAGGGATTGGAGATAAGCACAGCTGTTATGGACCCCTGAAGATTTTGTTTTCGAACCTACTCATCTCACCATATGCCTGAAGAAAAGAAAAAACGACCAGTTTCGGGAGGGCTCCAGTGTTCTGATTGCTCGCTCGGATGAAGCTCCATGTCCGGTGGCCATGGTTGAGAAGTTTCTAGAGAGGGGAGGCCATGGTAAAAACTCGGATCTATGGAGGCGCGTGCAGAGTACGAAAAACGGATGCAAACTCCGGAGGGAACCAATGTCGTACAGCAGGGCTAACGAATTGCTGAAGCAGGAGTTACAGAAGGAAGGTCTGGATCCTAAGCAATATGCATAGGGTTTCATAGTTTGCGATCGGGTGGTGCAGCTACAGCTGCCGCTCTTGGTATTCCTGACCGCCTGCTTCAGAGACAGGGACGTTGACGTAGTTCAAAGGCTAAGAACAATTATATCAGTGAAACGCTAGACTCTCTTCTGTTGGTTACAAACTCAATACATAATGCCTGAATGGCTTCGTGAACTATAATTATAGTTACAGTATACTCGCTCTATCGTTGTAGGTTGCGGCTGATCGCTGCAGCAGCTCCCAGCTGTGTGTGAGAAGTTTTAATTTCTGCTGGCTGAGGTACGAAAGAAGCAGAACATGTTTTCTGATACACTGCTGGGGGGCATGGTGATAATCAGGTGTTAGGGGTGGTGCGGGTTACGTAGGGCACATTTTGTTGTTGCTTTCGCCATTGCTTAACCTATGTACCCGCCCACCCACCCTATGTATAAATGTGGCATTAGTGGTTGCGTTAGCTGCTGGTTATGTGAAAGCTTGGTAGATCTGCACTTAATAATTCTGTATCTAGTTGAGTTGAAATAGGTAACAGTATCATGTCTAATCAATAAAGCTGTATTAGCTATCTGTAGTTTAATAAAGGTTAAGCTTGCGGCTGATCGCTGCAGCAGCTCCCAGCTGTGTGTGAGAACAGTGTTTACAAGTAAACATATTTGAGAATGACTGCAACGTTTGTCAAATAGCTGTAATACATTACTGTACGATTATCGTTAACAGTTTATATAATTGAAAGTTAAAACTAATTTAAGGTGGCTCCCTACAAGGAACACATTGCAAAGTTAAAAAATGCAAATATTAATCTCAAAAAGTGGGCAAGAATATTTTGAAGGAAACTGTCAAAAGTCATGCAAATCAAAACCATTCAGGGCATCGAATTATTTGAATAAATACAGAAATGCAGTAGTTGCTATGTAAACGGCGACGTTTCAAAATGACGCCAAATTACCATTCAACATTCAAGTTACCTTTCAACGTTGCCTATGCAACGAAAAAATGGTCTTTCCATATTTTTATCTTCAATGTATGTTGGGAAAAAATAAAGAATCCATTTCAAATTATCACTTGGCATTGTCTAGATAGGAACATTGGCAAGTTGGTCACCACAATTCTAATACAGTCGACTCCTGATAACTCGAACCTTCAAGAGAAATAGAAAAAGGTTCGAGTTATCGGGAGTTCCGAGATATCGGGAGTTCGAGTTACCGGGAGTTGAGAACAAATGACCGGAAATAAGGAAAAAACGGTGTTTACTGTGTATTTCTATTCATACAGTGTCATTTTAATCAAATTTAATTATTGTATGGAATGGAAGAATAATATTTCTAAATATTATAAATCAGAACGTAACGTAACGTAACGTGAAACAAAACAAAGCAGCAGGAGAAGACTAGGTACTGCGAACAACGTCGGGCTACTGCTACAGAGTTCATGCGATTCACATTTTTACAAGACATAATACACGGCTGCTTCAAAATAAATTCAATTTTTTGGACGACAGTGATGTATTTTTGACTTGTCACGTCTTGACAAAAGTGGTTCGAGTTATCGAGGGTAAAACTATATAGAAAGGGAAACGAAAATTGCTTCGGTTCGAGTTACCGAGGGTAAAATTACAGTAAATGTATGACGGAAATCCAGGGGAAATCGATTTTGGTTCGAGTTATCGGGAGGTTCGAGTTAGCGAGTGTATTGTTGTTATGTTTCGTCATTGTTCAATTGCCACTTCCTGAAATATAGACGAAAATTCATTTCACTTACACAACTAAAGACGTCATCAAGCTCAAATTTCAAATGCTCTTATCTAGACAACGGAAATTGATAATTCGAATCTTGGTTGATTTTTATGAATAGACAATTTTTTTAAATTTTGTTGACCAACTTTTTTTCAAAAGTAAAAAATCACATTTTTTACTGGGGAGAAATTCGATCTACACAACGTTTTTTTGATTACTTACTGTAATCCTGAAATGTTTTGGAAAAAATCAGTGTCCAAACTCATTTTCGAAATAAATTGGATTTGGTGTCATTTTGAAACGACACTGTTGTCATAGAAACATAATATTTTCCATTGCATGACTTTAGTTTCATTCTCCAAAAAAATATTAATAAAAATATAGCCAAGATAATTTAGTACTGTTAGTACTGTACCTGCTGCAACATCAGCCTCGTTTTGAAGTACAAGAAGAATACGCTCAATCAAACCAATGCTTGTACAAATCTGGAGGTTTGTTATGCTTCTTTTCAATATTGAAATAAAAATTCCAAGAATCTCCACCTATAGTACACAGAAAAATCACTGTTTATTGTAACTACTCATAGTTGTGACTAGACTATAACATAGCAAGTGATTTCTTGTAATCCATGCAACATATCGTTGGATTCTGAGGTAACAACAAATTAATGTCTCCAGATTTTCCATTCAGTACAACAATTCCAGATCAGCTTGAGTACAGTAAGATAGTCTTGAGTACGGTAATTTCAAATGAAATTAAAGGAAATTTCAAATTTCAAAACCTATGATCTGCACCTAACTTCTCCTGACAATATTAATGATTAACCAAGTATAGAGAGTTGCCTTATATACGAACAACCACAATTGCTCCACTCGCAAACACACCACCGCCCTTCGGCTCCACCACGACTCCATTTTCACCTACACATTGTCCATGTCAATCATCAGTGTTATCCACATGATATAATTGTTTTGGTATTCGTTATGCTCAAATACTGTTTGCCCATTATTTACAAAATTCAACACCGGTGTAGGTCTCATTACCCTGCACCCATATATTATACAAAACAATACCCAACTAGTACTATAAAAATGTTTCGAGACCAATAACGAGAATTTATATGCTGATAATGGGGATTAAAGGTTTAATCCAATGTGATTTGGAATTATTTCAATATTAGGAATACAAATAAATCATAAACAATCAGTATCAATAATGAGTACATTCCCGTCTCTCATCTAAAGGCATTTAAAAAGCCAATCAGTAAAATGATGAACCAGTGGTAAAAAATATTTGAAGCTGCTTTCCTTGCAAATGTTAATGATACGTGTACTTGGTGCTAGGAACGACTTTTCCCAACCCTTTATGGCCTTTAATTTAGGTGCTGTAATAGCCCTTTAAGCGGTTGCTATTAATAGCTCAAAATGCGGACAAACAAACCAAATGTGACTCACAAATGATTGCAAACGAACTATTTTCTTTTGTTATGGCCGCAATAATTATGGGTAAATGCGGACAAACATGGGTACTGACGTCATCTCGACAAAGTGCTATTTGACTCACTGCTCCACATCAGATTCACTTCTGATACATGAAATACAAAGAGTTCAAAATGCAAATGTTTAGGCAGAAATACAGTAGTATAGCAGAAATACAATAGTATAGCAGAAATACAATAGTATAGCAGAAATACAATAGTATAGCAGAAATACAATAGTATAGCAGAAATACAATAGTATAGCAGAAATACAATAGTATAGCAGAAATACAATAGTATAGCAGAAATACAGTAGTATAGCAGAAATACAGTAGTATAGCAGAAATACAGTAGTATAGCAGAAATACAGTAGTATAGCAGAAATACAGTAGTATAGCAGAAATACAGTAGTATAGCAGAAATACAATAGTATAGCAGAAATACAATAGTATAGCAGAAATACAATAGTATAGCAGAAATACAATAGTATAGCAGAAATACAATAGTATAGCAGAAATACAATAGTATAGCAGAAATACAATAGTATAGCAGAAATACAATAGTATAGCAGAAATACAATAGTATAGCAGAAATACAATAGTATAGCAGAAATACAGTAGTACAGTAGTATAGCAGAAATACAGTAGTACAGTAGTATAGCAGAAATACAGTAGTACAGTAGTATAGCAGAAATACAGTAGTATAGCAGAAATACAGTAGTATAGCAGAAATACAGTAGTATAGCAGAAATACAGTAGTATAGCAGAAATACAGTAGTATAGCAGAAATACACTAGTATAGCAGAAATACAGTAGTATAGCAGAAATACAGTAGTATAGCAGAAATACAGTAGTATAGCAGAAATACAGTAGTATAGCAGAAATACAGTAGTATAGCAGAAATACAGTAGTATAGCAGAAATACAGTAGTATAGCAGAAATATTCTGATAGATTTTCTGAATTTCCGAGAAAACCTATTGGATGGAGTTCAGTTTTCAAGTTTTTCATCACGAAACTCCTGCATTAAAGTATTGTCAGTGTTGCTAATTTGATCTACAATATTAATAAAGGAGTTGAAGCATTATACAGTGGCGGATCCAGGGAGGGGCCTCGCCTTTAAATTCCCGCAAACAAGTGTTTTCTGTTTATTACCATGTCAAGACGAAGAAGTCGAAGTGATAAACGCAATATTATATGATCGATTATAAGCACAATGTTTACTTTTGGTAGCTTATCCAATTTTCATTGCAAAAGCCAGTTTGCGTGCACTCATAAATATTTTAAAATGGGTTCCAAGATAAGTTTTTTGTAACACGACGGACGTTCAAAAGCTGTCAGTTCAATTGGTTTCGAATGCGTTTTTTGGCATGTCATTGCAAAGACAAAACAGTGTTTCATAATCTTGATGCCCCTTTGCAATCGTGCATTTTTAGCAACGGCGTGGTGCCCTAATTTCGCAAAAATTATTATCAGAAATCGTCGGAAAAGCACTTCTGGGCTTTGCAAAATTTAAAATTCAGACCATTTTCAAACCCAGATCCCCTAGTGAGTTCGCGGCTACGCCGAGAACATACCCCACAACGTGCTGATTCTTCATGTGCGCTCCCCCCTTTCGAACAACCCTGGATCCGTCACTGTTATATCATGTGTAATTGTGATCAATGTTGCTCTAAATCAATGGCAGGTACATTGTATATAACATTGATACAGTGTCTGTTTCCAAGTTTCACTCCTGTGTTTCCGATATACATGTAACTAACTGTATGGAATGTCACAAGCCTGCTGATTTATAATCACATTTTATAATCTACCTTTTTATAATCAAGTTTGGTTATAGCCAAATTAGAAGTGTTAGAAAAAATTATTTTTAACCTTAAAATTCTGTGACTTTCTGACACGAGTCACAGTGGAATGGCTGAGCAGATTTCAAAAATCTACTGGCCCTATGTTATAACAGAATTAATAAAAATTTAAATTGCTAGCTGGCCTGCAATGGTTGTACACTACTACCATTTCAGCAAATAAATGTAATGTGTTATTTTACAGTAAATGGTTTGAATATAGGAGTATCATTAGATGTGTGAAGTTGATCGTTTAATGCCTAACGCATGATGCAACACCCACTCACATTGATTGACACGAACAACCGATGAGGAACAATATTGGCCCACACTTAACGCATGACGCAACACCAACTGACACTAATTATGACACAAACAAACTATGACGTAATGAACCAGACATATATATATACTGTAGGCAAATCTGACAAACACGCTTTTCTTGATTCTGAAGATGACCACCGCTGAGGCCGTCAAAACGTCAGTCGCCAACAATAGTCTTTCTCAAGACTACAACAACCTGGACGATCAACTTCACACATCCAGTGTTATTGTACATTGCAACTTCTCAAAATTGTATTGTAATTTGGGAATTGCAAATTTGCAATGCATTAATTGAATAGAGTTATGAATAGAGAATAAACTTTGGAAACCATTTTTATTATTGACCACTGTACTGAGTCCTAACACTAAACCACATTGGTCAACACAGGCAGAGCCATACTGTAGGAGCCAGGAGTGGGCTGGGGGCATAGGCACCCCACATTAACTTTAAAATAATGAAACTACTCTGTATACATGTACTTCAAAAAATTATATATTGTATTTTTTATAAAAAGATAATTGGTGTTGAATATGCATGATAGGTTGGAGCAAATT
Source organism: Chrysogorgia sp. JL179-B06 (assembly GCA_035772405.1). Taxonomy (NCBI): domain Eukaryota; kingdom Metazoa; phylum Cnidaria; class Anthozoa; order Scleralcyonacea; family Chrysogorgiidae; genus Chrysogorgia; species Chrysogorgia sp. JL179-B06. Next base: position 740,195 of record JAYKKM010000360.1, on the reverse strand, counting down.
CAGATACGGTATAAGGCTATGCAGGACCGTCGCAAAGGGGATTGAGCAGGGGGGTGTGAGAATTAATTTTGCCGACAAATGGGCGTGGTCATTGGGTGTGGTCATTCAAAAATAATAAACCCAGACAGGAACGACCAAACTACCAAAAACTCCGACTCACAGGAAAGATGGAACTATTGGTATATTGGCTTCTAGGGGGTCAATGAAAGTGGGGTTTAACTAAAAGAATAGTATAGAAAGTACATCACACTTCACTTCCTCTGCTGTATATCTCGTGATTTCGATTTTCGAACAGTAATTTGCTGTCTTGCCGAAAAAAGGTTTGCCGTCAAAAGTTGGGGTTTGCCATAACCCGGGCGATGATCGAGGATGAAATATTGTTGGTCAGCAGTCACATCAACTGGATAACATCAAGTGAATCGAGGTGGGAGGGTTAGGAAGACACTTAAGATGGGGGATTAGGGTTAGAAAACTCATTAGGTGGGGGGTTAGGGTTGGATCTAAGTTGTTTTGGGGTTAGGATCTAAGTTGTTTTGGGGTTAGGATCTAAGTTGTTTTGGGGTTAGCGGTTATTTAGCAAACCCACAAAGGTTTCATTTGCCGACAAATCCTTTATTTGCCGACAGCACTAGTTGTCCCCCTTCGCGACGGCCCTGAGGCTATTTCCATATTAACCAGTCATGTACAGAATGTTGTTAAAATTAAGGCCAATCGAATAATTTCATTAATTGTGTCACAACTTTAGGACCCAACTAGTCTTGGAGCCATGCCTAAATAATTGCTAATGGTTACTAGGACCAGAAATACTGTACATCATTAAAACAATCCACAACACGCTTGATGCCTAGGTCAACCTCACTCACATCATGTAAGGTTTGCGTGCTGGAATTACATGATCATGCTTGGGTAACAAGTCACTTGCTGTAATTCTGAAGTTTGGTGTTGTTTGCGATGCACAATTCCTCTTTCACAATTCCCATGTGGGTTATTTGCAGTAATTTTCAACCATTTTGCCTAGCCTACGTGCAAATAAAACTGTCAGTGTATTCACAATTAATATTTCTTCACCCTGAATACACTGACCAACTTTATCAATCCAGACTGTCCAACTGTCCATATTGTAACTATTATTGTGTAATGTCCCTGTGTTTACACATGAGATAAGTTTTCCTTTGAAAATGCATCTTTTTAGTGGGTGTTTATATGGAGAGGAGCTAGCCCAGGTAACCAAGATGATTTTCATTCATGTTTACATGATGAGGGCTAGCCACCTACCCGTGCTGGTATGTTTACCGAGCTAACTGCAATTATTTTCCCATGATGCCTGAAATCACGTTTTTACGAGTACGTTTTCAATTTTTAACCAACACATGAACAAACACAACTTGTGAAATGAAAAGTTGTCCAAAAAATATCCGTCAAGACAAACTTTGTCACGTGTATTGAGCTCTGACTTGCTAGCCCAGGCATGCGGGCCAAGCGGAAAAAAACAAAACCCGGGTAGCCAAGAACCCAGTTCACCAAACCGAGAACTCGGCTGGGCAGGCTGGCTCAGTTCTCATATAAATGCAAGATGAAAACTAACAAGAAATTGTAGTAATCGCACAATCTCAGCAAAGCGGGCTACCCGGCTCCCCGGGCTGGCTTGCCCCATATAAACACCCCCTTAGAAACCACACTGTTCTATATTTTTGTCTTGATGAAATTCTTTTTGTAAATGCAAAATTTTATAAACTTGAAACATGAATCTTAAGACTTAATATCCACCTGTCTCCATAAAATGAGACATGAACGCATCCTCAAATGTGCAGTTACCAAGTGTTTTCAACATAAAATTAGGGCTCCAATATAGCTCTTTAATAATTAACTTAATATTACAGCAACAAACACAAAAGTATTTTGATAATGCAACAGTGCATATATATAGGCTATAGCCCTCGCTAAACTCAAAGGTACTGTAACTGCATAAAGCAAATGACATCTGTCCAAACAGACATGCTATCAAGTAATCAATTATTAGAAGCAACTGAAATTTACTTTTTGCATATCTTGACAGCACAGTGTTTGTTTTAACCCTCAAGAGAAAAAGCTTTGATGTTGAATATTCATAAAAGGGCAGGACAAAGAAACGCGTCTATTTAATGTGACAAAAACATCCCGAAGGCTGAATTTGCAAAAAAAGGGAAAATAATAACGGGAATGCAACCAACAGCAAAAATAATCAAATAAAACAAAAAACCTAACATGCATTGTGGCAACGGTAGAAATTTCACCACAGCAACAAAGGCTAATATTCAATCATGCATATTAAAACGTTTACCGTCAACGATGCGTCGCAATACTGCAGTAACTCCAACAAGATTAACACAGTGTGGGAGTTCTTGATTGTGAAATTAATCTCCAAATCAAAACTACCGCCAACGAGCTGTAAAGCAAAAGAACATGACTCTGATGAAGCAACCACATAACAGAATATGTTTGTAGCAAATTAAGCGAAATACTGTAACAAGGCTATTTCCTATTTCCTTAATAAAACTAATAAAAGACCGTTTTTGATTCATTTCAAATTCTAGACTGTGGGTCAAACGATCACCCCATTCATTTTAACAGGAGTTCTACTGTTACATACTATAGCGGTACATTGTTAACTTACTATTTCAAAGACTTCCTGCACAACTTTCTTGTGATCTGGCTCGCCAGTTTCTGTCTCGATGGACTGTACGAGGGCTATTAAGTTGGTGAGTTGTGCTTTAGCATCCAAAGATGAGACATTGCTCAACGAATCACCTTCTTCCACACCAGACGTTTTATTAGCTTTCTCTGCTTCTTGTATGTTGTTCCTCTCTTCGCCTTGCGACAGTTCATGGCTATCGTCTACGGACCCATTTGACATCACTGGCTCATCCGCCATATTGCACACAACAAGAAAACACTCGGTTCCATTCTTTTACGAGCATTTCAACTTTATTTCACAAGTTCTGTTTGTTTATACGGTCCATACCGTATGTAAATTATCGTAATATGTAAATTCCTCATACCTTGTAAATTTTATCGTTATTGTGACTCAAAATATCCATCTCGAAAACCGTTAAAATGGATATTTTAAGCAGGATAACAAAATCCTTTAACAGGATAACAAAATATACAAGGAAAGAAAATTTACATTTATATCATATTCATATGTATGCAATATAAACTATAAAGTCGAAAGTCTATTATTTTCCAGAATCTCGAAAAAGGGCACTTTCATGACCTTACTTGGTAAACAAGTAGTAGGAGAAGCCGTCTAACTGTCTTTTTTTATTTAATATCTATTACTGGACTCACAGTAAACGTTTGTCAATAACAATTTTTAATAATTAATGCTAAGTGGATATATCTAATATAATAATATATTTTAATATTTAAGAAATAGAAAATGCTTGCGTTAGTTGCGCAGGGGCGCAACTTGAAAATTTCGAGGGCAGGGATTGAATGCAAAATAGGGCAAAGTCGCTCAGTCATTGGCGGCGGAAGATGTTGTGTTGTTTTTTTTTGGGGGGGGGGGTAACTGCGACCTCTAGGTGGGTCAGGGGGCATGCTCCCCCGGAAAATTTTTGAAAACTAGAGTCTCTGAAATGGTATTTCTTGCATTCGACTGTTCCTCACATAATTGTCAGGTTCATTGATTGTGCCCAAAATGTGCACGTTTGGGAGGTGAGAAAGTCTGTAAGAACCGACATGGCACCAGAATTCAAGGGGAAAACGAACCAAACCTTTGAATAATTTAGTTTATCTTTCGCTGAATATCCGTTGGCGTTAAACAAGGGAACAAACAGTGTTTTAGCTCTAAAATCCTAAAAATATTGGGGGGCCTTAGCTCACCCATTTCAAATATTGAGGGGCAATAACCGCCGCCCTTGCGCTCAGTATTCTAAACAATTTGGGATACTAGATATCTTCGTTATGCTTCTTCAAGAACACCCAACAACAACTAAAACCACAACAACAACATTACAGCAACAACAACAACTTTTATTTACCCAAAAAATAACATGAATGATTGACAAAATATATAAAGCACGTTCTATGAGTTATAACACGCGTGTAGCATCTTTTACAAGGCAGAGTGCGTTTGAGTATGTAGACTATATACATTAAGAACATACTCGGGCCTTAAGACTAGTATTTGTCAGAACAAAATGTTGTTCCGCCACTTCTTCAGCTCTCCTCAGAAAATGCGGAAAACCGCTGAAAGCTGGAGCACGGGCGTAAGAAGACTCGTACCCAGAGCCTCGCCGCGCCCGGTGGAAGATTAGAAACCGAGCTTGAAGCCGACGGAAGCCTCGTGAGTCTCGCCAGATTTGCGGAAAATTTATTGTATTGCGTACTACAACAGACGATTAATTATCTGCTTATCTAATGTCTAAGTAAGTATTAGAGGTCTCACAAAAAGGGCAGGGGTTGCAACCCCCGGTTGCGTGCCTCTGTGTAACCAAATTACACAACCTATACTTCGTAAATCGTCGACCACGACGACCAGCGAAATTAAGATGTTACATTTAGATGTTTTTGCTTTCCGAATTTTGACGGTATAAATTTTAACTTAGAGTAATAAAATAAATTAAAAACAAAGTATAAAATACTGTAATGGTACCAAAGGGCACACGGCTGCCCCGCGTGCCCCCGTAAGCAAAGGGCAGCGGGGGTAACGGCCCCCGAGGCACCGCGCCCCTGCAGTATCCTACCAAATGGCTAAAGAGCGGTCCGATGAGTCCATACGAACCGGTCGACATAATTTCAGTTCTAAAAGCGTTTTATAAGTCGTAAATACACTAAAAATATTTCAAACGAGATTGAACATATTGCTAGTCTCACTTATATCATGGGCCGCGGAGGGCAAGGGGAGCAACTTATTTCCTGATATTGATTTTCTTAAATTGGGTTGTAAAATAAAATTGAAATAGTACGAAATTCAACACCTATTTCTGCACCTCCCAATCTTCGCCACTTGAAATTGCCCTCCCACTCTAAAAAGTGCTCCGCGGCGCCTATGAGTTTATTTTTTATCCAAAGAGATTTAACTCTTAATTTCCTTAGACGAAGGAAAAAGCAAAGACTTTTCTTTTTTGTCCACTAGATTAATACTGATGTCCACTAGAAATATTTCCCTTCGCCTTGGTCTCACCGTTTTTGAGACCTCGGTAAATATTTCTCCATACGAACCTCCTAGCCGGTAAATAATATATAAAGTAGTAAAAAAGTAGAGTGCTGCGTAGACAGTGTTTTGAATATATAGCAAAAGTGAAAAGGTGGTAAACTGCCAAGAATATTTTAGTGACGAGATACTGACGTTTCGAGCGGAGCCCTTCATCAGAGTAAGATCTGATGAAGGGCTCCGCTCGAAACGTCAGTATCTCGTCACTAAATTCTTGGCAGTTTACCACCTTTTCACTTTGCCAAACAATATATAATATATATATATATATATATACTAAGAATTTATGGTGAAGGAAAATTTGGAGAGTTGGAATATATACATTTTAAGACCAAACCGGGACCAGTTGCGATAAATGCAACTTCAATGCCTTCCGGCTGGAATTGAACCCGCGACCCTGCGATGCTAGTGCAGTGCTCTGACCACTTAGCTACGGAAGCCGTTGCCGAGAGCCTAGTGTAGTCACGTGAGTCACGAGTTCTGTATATATATAGTGGTGGTAATGCCGGGATAACATTCTGGGTATATTACAAGTAATATTTGGCATTTCACTCGATTAAACTGTTATGATGTGACTAGATATGGTGATTTATGTAAATGTTAGTAACAAGCTATGTATAAATAGAGGTCAATCTTTAGGCGTTTGGCCTTGTATGTACTTGTATAGATCTGTAGAGATCTAGACTTCGTTATACTGGAATAAAAGAGAAATATAACATGGCGTCAGGTGTGGCTACATTGTTGTGTCTGATGACGTAGTCATCATACATGCACTTATTGCAGTTATACAGTTCTACTTATACAGTTATCGAATCTTGTATGTTTGTGAAATTGTACGTCACAACCGAACACGTAATTACGGAAAACAGCGAAAGTTTGCCGAGATCGTTTGTTGCATGGCCGCCATTGTTGTTTAAGTTTCACTCGATCGGATCATGTACGTGGTACTGCCAAGGTAAATTTGTCTTTAAGATTTAAACAAGGTAATTGTCGTATATCGAAATCTAGTATTGAACCTTGTTTATCGGAACCATTTGCAAATCTCGTTGCAAATGACCGACTTCACCGACAGTCTGACATTATTTTGGTCAGGCGCTACTTTCACTTGATCGGCTCATGTGGTTTAATAGTGGTACTGCCAAGGTAATTTGTCTTTAAATTTTAACCAAGGTAATGGACCGCATTGTGCTCGTTAAAATCAAACTAAACGAAGTCACTGTCGACAAACTTACTGAACAGACTGCAGAAAGCCTCTGCACTGGCATGTTGTAAAACATGGACTGATAAAACATGGACTGGTAAAACATGGACTGATAAAACATGGACTGATAAAACATGGACTGATAAAACATGGACTGGTAAAACATGGAGGGTTAGGATCTTTGTTGTTTTGGGGTTATAGCGATTATTTGTTAATATAAAGTCGAAGGTCAATCCATTCGGTGTCAAATCGACAGCGGGGCAACATGTGATGTGATAGGCAGAAGAGATTAACCTAAGAACTGCCGAATCGAAAAGTCGAAGCAAGTTCTCAACATGTTCAAAATGTCTTGTGAATCTGGTAAATCCAACGAACGGCAAAGAATATAAAACTCAGTTCCTTGTTGTGGAAGACGAATGCACCTTGGCTTGGCGCCACATCGGTACGCAGATGAACTTGATTGAAATAAAATATGAAAACATTGCAATTGTGCAGGAGAAGATAATAAAAGAAAATAGAGGTGGGTTTGACCATGCAAAAGATATCAGAAGATTATAAAGATACTTTCACAGGAGAGGGAGAATTTCAAAAGGAACTCCACTTGGAAGTAGACTGACAGATGTCAGTCCAGTGAAGCAACCTGTACGGAGAATCCCCATAGCAATGAAGCCCAAATTAAAGGAAGAGTTGATTCGATTAGAGCAACTGGGAGTAATAAAGGCTGTGGATACTCCGACGGATTGGGTCCCAAGTTTGGTACTGGTGAAGAAGCCTATATAGTGGGAAATTGCGAGTATGTATTGATCCCAAGCCGCTCAATAAGGCATTAAAGCGAAGCCACTACCTCTTGCCAGTGATAGACGATATTCTACCTGAGGTATCAAAGGCAAAGCTCTTCAGTGTTTGTGACGTGAAGAATGGGTTTTGGCACGTTCGTAGCAATAGAAGTCCTCCCTGGTGTACGGACGGTAGCTGACGACATTCTTATCTGTATCGAATGAAGTACTATGGAGATGCAGTGAAAGACAACGACAAGAAGCTCCTGGCACTTTTCGAGAGGTGTAGGAAGAATGGTCTGAAGCTAAACAAAAACAAGTTCAAGTTAAAGTGAAAGATGACAGAGATTCCGTATGTTGGCCATGTATTGTCCCAGGACGGCTTGAAACTGGATCCTGCCAAAGTGGAAGCAGCCCGTAAAATGGCTCGACCTGTCGACGCTAAATGCGTACAGCGATTGATCGGACTAGTGAATTATCTAACAAGATTCCTTGACAAGTTGGCAGACATCTGTGAACCTCTGCGACAGTTGATAAGAAATGATGTAGAATGGCAATGGAGCAGAATCCATGAAGATACCTTTGAAAAGATCAAAGAAGCAATTATCAAGGCCCCGGTTCTGAGGTATTTCGATCCATCTGCACCGGCCTGGGAGCCACCACATTGTTACAAGATGGCCAGGCAGTTGCATACGCTTCGCGTTCGTTGACGAACACCGAGCGAAATTACGCTCAGATTGAAAAAGAGCTGTTAGCAATCGTCTTCGGGGCTGAGAAATTCAACCAATACACGTATGGTCGCCAAGTTACTGTGGAGAGTGACCATAAGCCATTGGAAGTCATCTGTAAGAAGCCGTTGGTAGCTGCGCCTAAACGACTGCAAAGGATGCTACTATAGCTCCGTCTACAGAAGTATAATTTGGATATTCGTTTCAAGTCTGGTAAGCACATGTATCTGGCCGATACATTGTCGTGAGCACCTTTGTCCAACAACGAGTCAAACCTGGAAGTTTTTACTGTTGAAAAATAATTGGAAGAGATCCAGATGGTAGATTATCTGCCCATTCGCAAAGCTCGTATTGAAGAAATACGAGAAGAGAGTCAAAGAGACGACGCGCAAGCCCTGGAAAAAGTGATTCTAAGCGGATGGTCTAAGACTAAGAATAAAAGGAGCTTCCAAGAGATGTCGCCCCATATTTCCACGTCCGCGACCAACTTTCAGTCCAAGGTGGGATTATATTCTATGGAAACCGTTGTGTTATCCCTACAGCCCTTAGACCGAATGTGTTGTCAAGAATTCATAGATCACACATTGGTGTAGAAGGGTGTTTACGATGAGCTAGAGAGAGCGTCTACTGGCCGGAAATGAATGCAGCAGTGAAAGTATACATCAGTCGATGCGAAACATGCCGAACCTGTGAAATTTCCGAACAGAAGGAAACGCTGTGTTCACATGAGATACCAACAAGGCCATGGTTACAAAGTCGCAACCGACCTTTTCGAGCTAAATAATAAGTATTACCTCGGGACTGTGGATTATTATTAGAAAGGTGATACTGTGCGCATACAACCTAAGGACCACAAGAAATCGTGGCAGAAAGCTACTGTGCAAAAGCAAGTCGACATAAGATCCTACCAAGTACTAACTGAAGGTGGAGCCACGCTTAGACGAAATCGACGACATATGAAAGCGACTCAAGAACCGCCAGTTGAGTCAGAAATTCAACCACCAAGTCAAATAATATCCCATGAAGATCAGGAAGCTGAGCAAGGTATTGTGGAAGTCGAGAACAACCTTTCAGAAAATGAGGATCCACTAGCAACAGAACGTCGAGCAACATCTACTTCGTATACAAGTGTGCCATGCAGGGGCGACAAGGACCCGCTATATGGCAGGATAAGTAGACCGCCCTAGGAATAGGGCATTAGAATTTTACGGACTATTAGGAATAGGGCATTAGAATTTATTACTATGGTATATATGTCTTAAACTTGTTGAGGCTATATATTAGGTTACTTATTTTATAAGCTTATATTTTGGGCATTTTAAAAATGAAAAAATTAATAATTAATTAGTGCACTATTACAAACCATGCATTCTCCAAAAAATTATCCAAAAACTCATCTAAAACCCCCAAACGAGAGTTTTCTGCCATTGTCTTGAGCGCGTTTCGCCATCATAGACATCGGTTGAGTAGCCAATCAGAATGCAGCATTTGTAATGTTTCTACTATCTGCTCATAGACCAAGAGGGAGAGTTGTCTAATTGTTTTAGTATCAACCATAAACAACTTTTCTTTAACGTAAAAATGTCTTTGTTCCAAATTTTCAGATAGTTTCACCTTTTTGTTTGTAGAAGTCTCCCCATTCAAAACGGTAGAGGACGCCATGTTTGGCCTAGATTTCAGGTTTTGCTTGCAGCGTAAATATGTCGTGGCTTCTGATTGGTCAGGATAGGAATATTCCAGTTATGAGAAGATTTGTGATTGGATAACGCTACTAGTGGTCTATCACCAATAGACCACTAGTAGCTCAGCCAATCAGAATGCCGAATTTGTAATAGACCACTTGAGTTGGTTGATACTAATAACAATTATCCGTAATTTACATATCATGGATTCAACTTATGCCATAGCATTAATTCTAATAATCTCACAAGCGTTATGTCTTACGTTTGCGTATAAGCTTACTTAAATCGTAAGGGGAGGTTCATAGCGAGGAGGCCAAAAAACACAAGGAGGGGTTAGGGTTCGTCTTGGTCGAACTTTGGGCCTTGTGCACGTGGCTACGACAGCAAGCGGCGTCAAGACTCAAAGGATAGGAATCAAGGTAACAATTTATTGTTTGTTTGTTTGTTGTTATACCTTTCGCAAATACAATCATATTGTGTTTTGTGAAGTCTTGTCATAATTTATATTCATAATTCAGGACGACTCTGCCTTTGGTGTTTTAAAGTGCCTATGAAAGAACTCTTGAAATCAGATAAAGAATGGCGTTTACAAATTATAACTGGCGTCCATATCTCATTGCGTTAGTCTTGATATATTTCGATTTGTTTGATATGTCAGTTATCACAGCATTTTGACTGATTGGAAAATCATGTATATTAATATTATATAATATTTATTATTATATATATAATATTGTTTATTAGTAACGAAATTACTTGAAACTTGTTGCACGCGAAGCCTTAGTAATAACGTTAATCTTACTCTAGCCTTAAGATCACACGAGGTTCATGTCGCGGGGACATTTCCCTTGTTGAGGCCACACGAGGGGACATGTCAGAGAAGGAAAAGAAGAAAAAAATTACGTTCTTTGATTGGTTTATTTTAATTTTGTCGCAGTGACTAGTTGCTGTTTATACGATGAGGGGCGACAAAATTTTGTCTCCGCGACAAGATTTCGCATGGTGCATACGACGGGATTTGTCGCTGAAACAAGTTCCCGCGACACGTCCCCGTGATTTGTCGTCTCGTGTGTCCCAACCTTAAGGCGCGTTTACACGATGCGACAAAAACATGCGACGTGCAACAAAATCGCATTTTGTAAATTGCAAACCTGGTGGGGGCTTCAAACTTCGGACTTTAGACCTCGGACTTCAGAATTTAGATTTTATAGTTTAGTTGGTTTATTTAAAGATTAGAGTTTAGTTGGTGTGATATTGAAATATAGACCAACCCACAAGAGTTACCGAATCATCTTCCAGTTTAATTGTCTAGTCTTTACAAACACTATTCATCGCATCAAAGATCATGGAGTTGTGGATTTATCGCTAAGTGACCATTCAATGGTCTTTTGTGTTGTTAAAGCTGGTATACTTAAAGCTCCTGCAGGGAAAACAATTGAATATCGTTCATATAAACATTATCAAAAGAATGACTTTATTCAATATTTGTCTCGGAGTGACGTGGATAATGAGGCATGTTGTAAAACATGGACTGATAAAATATGGACTTCATGGACTGGACTGATAAAACATGGACTGATAAAACATGGACTGATAAAACATGGACTGGTAAAACATGGACTGATAAAACATGGACTGGTAAAACATGGAGGGTTAGGATCTTTGTTGTTTTGGGGTTAGCGATTAATTATTTGTTAATGTATAGACATCATATGAGATGTCTACACATTAACAAATAATCGCTAACCCCAAAACAACAAAGATCCTAACCCTCCATGTTTTATCAGTCCATGTTTTACCAGTCCATGTTTTATCAGTCCATGTTTTATCAGTCCATGTTTTATCAGTCCAGTCCAGAATTAAAGAATTAAAGAATTAAAGGCACTAAATTTCCTTGGATGACAATACAGTTAACAGAAGCCATGCAGAAACGTGATTTTTATCATCGGAAAGCTAAACAGTCGTTTCTTGTCTGCTTTGTATCAGCAGACAAGAAACGTCGTTAATGCCGAAGTGAAGAGATGTAAATCCGAATATTATACGAGGACAATTAAAGAGAACAAACAAAATCACAGCGCACTGTGGAAAACGCTTAATGAAATTACCTCACGGAAAGGAAATAGCCCTGTTTCATGTATAGAAAGTGACGGTGTTCTCTATTCTGATCATAAATCTATAGCCTCGATTTATATGAACAAACATTTTTCGACCGTGGCAACGACATTAATTCAGAGTTTAAAATTAGGTATAAGTACAAGTACAAGTATTTTTACCTCGTTAGACTTTCAACTCCTGTACCACCCCTGAAAATTCATTTCACCTCACACCAGTTACAGAACAGTTTGTCCTGAATAGTCTAAAACAACTTAAGACAAACAAGGCAATTGGACTTGATCGTATCAGTGCCCGTCTTCTCAAAGACTCTGCCATTGTTATTTATAAAAGACTTACTGTTCTGTTTAACCGTTCGCTAGAAGGTGGTGTTTATCCTACAATTTGGAAACATGGGAAAGTGGTAGCACTTTTTAAGTCGGGGGATCGTCTGGACTGTAATAATTATAGACCAATTACGATATTGCCTGCGATAAGTAAGATCTTAGAACGTGCCGTTCATCAACAGCTATATGGTTATTTGGAGGAGCAAAATGTACTCACATCCTGGTTTGAGTCCTATCTTGTAAATCGCAGTATTGTAACATCTGTCGGAAATTCCCAATCTTGCTCTACAGGGTGTCCCAAATAAAAGGCTACCTTTTCAAATTCAAATGAGCGTGTTTAAACAACCTATTGTGTTCAATGTCAAAGGGGTTTTAGTGCATGCACACACGGGTGATTAAGAATAACTTCAAGTCTGCGTTTGGAAAGCGTTCAGAAGCGTTTTGTATTTCAAAAGCGATAATGAATTTCAAAGAACTACACTGAGGTTGCTTGAATTAACATGTTAATTTGAATTTGAAAAGGTAGCCTTTTTTTGGGACACCCTGTAGTGAAGTCTCAGTAGGCGTCCCTCAAGGGAGCATTTTGGGCCCCCTCCTTGTTGTCATTTTGTTAACGATCTTCCCACATCTCTAAAGCATTGTGATATGTTAATGTATGCGGATGATACTATCAGCTACCTTAGCGGAAGTTCCCCTACAGAGATTCAAAACAAAATGAATGAAGATCTTATGGACCTAGCACTTTGGTTTAACTCCAACCTTCTAACTTTAAATACTACCAAGTCAAAGTTTATAATGTTTGGAAACAGCCGCTCATTAAAATATCAAAATATTCAAGATCTGACTATCTGTGTAAATGAAGTTCAACTGGAAAAGGTGGAGTATTTTAAATACTTAGGCGTTGTTATACATCAGCATTTAACCTGGGCCGATCATGTTGACGAAATTACTAAAAAGATTAGCCAGAGAATTGGAGTACTGCAGAGGGTTAAGCATCTTTTACCACTGGATACAAGACAAACTCTATATACACGTATTTGTTTTCCCCTTTGTTTGACTACGCTGATATAATCTGGGGAGATAAGAATAATGATATTTTTATGACAAATCTGAAAGTTCTTCAGAACAGAGCTGCGAATTTTATTTTGGATAAACCAAAGCATAGCTCTGCGAGTGAAGCTCTTAATATCCTCAATTGGCAATCCCTCACTACGCGTAGACGGCTTCACCGTATTATTACAATGTATAAATATTTAAATAATGAAATTAACTATGATGTTAATTTTAGACGGAACAGCACCCTTCATAACTATGATACTAGAGGGAAGAATAATATCCATCTTCCTAAAGTGAGAACCAATTGGGGCAAGCAAATATTTATGTATCAAGCCTCAGTTGAATGGAATCTTTTACCAGAGAGCACAAGAGACTCCCAAACTTTAAACATTTTTAAAACTAAACGATAATGACTTTAATATTTAATTTATATCTAGTATGACACTTATTCTATATTTTAATATTTAGGTAGTATTTTTTATTGTATTTTTTACTTGTAATTATTTATAAACCATAGTTTTGACATGTTTATGTAACTACAGGGCCCTACTGAAAATCGCTTTGGCGAGTAGGCTCCCTGGATAAATATTGTTAATAATAATAATAATAATAATAATAAATTCGGCACGTGAATTAAATTAAATATCGCATCGTGTGGCAGAAGTTTGACTTTGTTTCAAACATTAAATTTCTGCCGTGTCTGTCGGACATGTTATTTAAATACGACCAATTAAATTTGATGTATGCGGAAGTCTGGGTATGAACTCTGAGCTTTTTCTCTCAATCTCCTTAAACTTAACACTTTTTACTACAGTTGACACAAGGTTGCTGCATGCATGTTATTAAGAAACAATATACAAACCAAGCATGTCAAATAATACCAATATTTACAACTTTGTGAGCCAACACATGGTGGTCTACTTTGTACTTTATATAAATGGAAAAAAAAACTATAAGAATCAGAAGACTGAAATACATCAGGTCTTAGTCAATATTTCTTATAAGTAAAAAGAAATACAAATCAAGTGTAGCTGAAGATACACGATGTTTGTATAGTTCAACATATCGGCGTATATCAAGAGATGATGCATGAGTCGTATAAATAAATGTAGTACTAAATAAATATAAATAACAATGTTTCAATCACCGTGATCGGGAACAACAATCACCATGATCATCATCTATTCCATAGGCACAGGTCGATAGCACTCACAATCTTGGTCTCGTTATTGAATGTTATTTCTAAGTTATCGTGAAGTACAGTAACAGGATCTGCGACAATAGCTCCAAATTGGGGTCCAGCTTTCCTTCATAAAACGGTTAGAAGAGCATTTTTTAACAACTTTTACTCAGATGCCATCTTCACAAATGGAACTCCTCATCGCGTTATGACGCTTGTCACAATGGACAATCAGAAGCCTGGATGAGCCTCTTATTACAGTTGACACACTTCTTAAAGCTTTCGATGTTGTTCACTGCAGGCCAAGCATGGTGTTATTTGTCACAGAAAATTGGGTTTGTTAAATCTTGTCTCTTTCACTTGAACTGAAGTATCATGGACTCTGCAGTACCATGCAATGGTAACTGCAGTACCATGATAGGGTCGTCCACCATTTGCAATTGACAGACTGTCATTACAAAATAACTCAAAATCATCAAGTTTGTACATTTCATTCGGATCTGTTGGAGTAAATCTTGTTTTTGTAAATATTGTTATATGCGCAGATGATAATTAAAATCTTTACGAACGTCTTCAATATGTTTATGGAGTGATCGTGCATTTAAATAACATAATTTCAAAGCTGAATTATCATTTATATTTTACAATGGGGAAATACAAAATTTCGAGACTTGTCTCTGTTCTTAGTTCTTTCATTTCATTTGCAACCTTGGAGCCAACAGCAATTTTGTCTTCGCAGAGGTCAGTAATATACAGTCCTTCAATGGTAGTTACTCGACTTTGGAGTCCATGTTTGCTCAATATTAATTTGTTGATAAAGCTGCCTGTTTTCGTGCCTTGTTTTTCTCCCAACTTCTTGTTGATCAAACTGTACCCATATTATACCAGATGGCTTGTCAGGTTGATGTAACTGTACTAACTTAATAATATTACTTGCACCATTTGTTAGACCACCATCAGTTCTTACGTTTATTACAATTTCTGATCTTTCACCTTCAGCAATGTGGAGTTTTGAAGCTAGCTGTTTAGTGCGTGGGTCATTTGGAATTTGCTTCATTATTTTTTTCTCGGACCTCTGCAGAGTTGCACCAATAACACTGTCTTCATGGGCTTTTATTGTGTACTTTCTCCCTGTTGCTGCTTCATGGACTTGATTATTGGATTCATCAACCATAGAGTTTTGAATAAATAAATGAGTTGCTTGTTGTGGACAGTTTTGTTCAGGAACTATTCTTTCTTTGATCTTCGAAATAGCATCCTTAGTATGCTTTCCTTCTCTTAATCTGTTTAAAATTTCTGCAAATACTTTACTATCTCTTTTTCGCATAATTTCATCTAGTTCATGCATCTAAAGTGTTTCTTCCATAAATTTGAAGTAAGAACACCATATTCTGAGTTATCAATATCTTTGAATATGAGATCATCCATGACTGGTTTTAGTTGAAATAAATCACCAATTGCAAAATTACACCACCAAAATCTTCCTTGCTACCATTTATCTCTTTTAACCGATTATTTATTTGGACATTAAACATACTGTTTCAACCTATAGGGATGTGGTGCATTATTGCAGATGTTTTAACATTTTTGGATATATTGTGTGAGTCATTATGTCGTGACAAGTTAATTCTTTCCTAGTGACCAATGGTAGTAATTAACACCAGAAGACTTAAAGTGTTTATATATGCAGTGAAAAATTCAGTTTGAAATAAACTCTATTACTTGAAAGAACTATAGAATTAATTATAAAGATTGCAACTCCTCCATAATCTCACTTAGATCTTTAGATATTAAGATTTGTTTATTTGATATGTAAATATCCTCACTTTGACATCACGCTGCAATGACTTATTGAAGAAGCCTAGCTGGCCCTGTATATATCTTTGGGATTATGTAACAAAATTATGAAAGTGTGTTGATGATACTAAATGTTCATGATACTAAACATACGAAGTTACTTACGTTTTGAGTACTTTGATTTAATAAGCCCAAATATATACGCTTTTTCAGTAAGTTATTATACAGTGTGACATCACAGTGAGGATCCGGCCTCTTTACATATCAAACACAAATCTTAATCAGTCCAGGTTTATTGCACCCATTATTATTTAATAAACGAGCAGCAGTGTTTTATCAGATATAAAACACGAGGGCGTAGCCCGAGTGTTTTAGATCTGATAAAACACGTGCTGCGAGTTTATTAAACGGCTTCAAACACGACCCATTTGATAAGTTCATTGGCGTAGTAATTTTGAAAATCGATGTTGTCTAAGCCGAGAAAATCAAAGATAAAGTTTATGTAAATCAGGATGAATCTTTATCACATTTAAAACAACGATACGGTAGTGATTTTCTTTTGTCTTTTCCTCATGAATTATTAATGAGTGTTTGAATTAGGTATTTAGTTTGATGTCTAATTATGAAACAATGAAATTCAGAACAACACAAGCTTGATAGTTTAAAGGCGCTCAGAGATACATGTAGTGTCTACTATAAGTCCATACGATTGGCAAATTAATGGTTATCTATTTTTAAGTAAAATAACTAATTAGCACTACGCTGACGGGAGAGGGGTTGTTGCGTACACGTATTTCGAGATAGCTTTAATTTTTCTGGGGTCGGGCTGAAGACCACGAGAACTGAGTGTATGCCCGAACTTTGTCAAGTCCAATGTCACACTTGTCTGGATTCAGTTAACACCTGTTAGACGCGCACATTTCCAGACCTGCTGGAGGTGAGCATTGTGTTCTTCGTGGGTCGCTCACCAAATGATCAAGTCATCGACTGTAATTTGGACACCATCGAATATCTTTGAAAATATTTTTTCGTTTGGGCATACGCAAAACAACGTCTTCGATGGTTTTCATTGTGTAGTGCTCTCGTTTGACCCAAATTTGACATGTTTTGGGTCCATACAGAGAGAAATTTTCCAGTTGCCTTTGGGTTTCACAACAGTGACCAGACTATTCACCCACTGGCCGTTGGTTCATGAACACGCTTGATTACACCAAGTTTTCCATAATAGTTATGACAACAATTTTCCTTTTATATAATAGTTATGACAACAACATATATCTAGATCGGAGTATGTGTATCCTATATCATATCCCAACTCCCACATGGATCGTGGGCATCAAACACAATCTAGCTTCTCAGTAAGAAGTTCACGTGGTGGTAAGTAGCTTTATAAAATAACATGAATGCTACGCAAGCTCTGATTGGTCAATACCCGTGTTTGGAACAGGTCATCCAAACACGGAAATTTCCCGCCAAAATTTTACTCAAGTTTGTGTTGCTCGTTCGTTCGTATTATTTTATAAAAGAAATATACCTAATGGTTTTACCGTGTTTGGATAGCCTGATCCAAACACTTGGGATGTTGCTCGACTTTCGAAAAGCTAAAAAACACTCGCCTAGGGGCTCGTGTTTCTTTACGCTTTTCTCAAGTCTCGCAACATCCCGCGTGTTTGGATCAGGCCATCCAAAAACGGAAACCATTAGGTATTTCTTTAATCTACTTGCCTCCAACGTGCACTCCTTATACTGAGAAGATTGGTAACTTCCCTGAATTCGTCCACGACATTCGTAAAGTCCTTCGTCGTTTATTTGCAGATATATTGAGCTTCAATTAATCTTCTTGGAACTGGTCTGTGTCACTGAATGTTTCCGTTGTTCGTCTCAACAATTTTGTTTCACCAGGTTTGTCTCCCATTTGATCTTTTGCATTGTCTGTGGTCGTTGTTCGATGATTCATTGTTTCCTTCTAACGCTGGAACGTTAGAGTTCCATGTGTGCAGATCAAACTGTGCCTCAACAAATATCTCGACTGTATAGCTTTCTTTAGCTCATTGATCTCCTCTGGTATCGCCACCTGCGATGACTTCATCAACATACAAGCTCTCGATTTCTTCCCCGTCGCTTGCGAATTTGTTTCGCAGACTCTGCAAATGATATTAGATAGTCCATCATAACAAGAAAGGCAATTGGACCAGGCCAAAATACCGCACGGGTAAATCTGAGAACCAGTGTCTGGTCGTATGCGCGTGTCTCAAGAAAGAAAAAAGAAGAAACCTCCACACAGCGCAATGACATCAGGCGGCTTCTCACGAGAAAACTTCACAACAGGTTTTAAAGAATATGGGCTTGTTATCCTCCCCCTGGCGGATCCGTCGTATACACATCTTTGTTCATTTTGCTGATTTAAAAAAAAACTTTCCCCACGTAATCTTCCTTTGCCTCCTCCACGATTATTGCTGTCATTTCTAATGTCCCTCTGATGTCTGACACCTTGAGCAATGCCACGTCACACACAACGCCCCGTCAAGGTTATCGGCACCCTCGCTTCGCGACCTAATTCGCGAGGGGGAGAGAAGCTTCAAATACTAAGCGGCCAAGGCGGGTTTTTTTGCGTACACGTATTTTTAGTAACTCCGTAACTGCATAACTCTATTACTGCATAACTCGGTTATAAATCTGTTATACATTTTTACAGATAGGAGCTTTGGTTACATGCATATTAAAAAATGTAATTATGCTTTGTAATTATTCTTGGCTTTCTCGAATCTCTTTCATAATACGATAAATGGCCGTATATGTTCCAGCCAGGGAACCTAATATTCCATATAAAAATATAATGATATTTTTAGCTAACTCTAACCGAGAGAGTTTATCGTAAAATGTCAGTGAATGTATAATAACAGGAAAGATCGACGAAGCCCACAATTGGCAAGCTGAAGTATCATATAGCCACAAATATCCCTATTTATCTCTCTGATAAACTTGAAAGAATTCAGCGTCGTGCACTCAGGATTCTTTTTCAATATCTATCTTATTCTGAAGCCCTAAAAAGATCTGCTCTTCTACGCCTGGCAGGTAGACGCCATATTTTATGCTGTAAGACGTTTAATAAAATTATTGAACCAACCTCACGCCTTTCCACCTTCTTCCACCTACCAGAGCGAGCTGTCATGGCCGTGTTTTGCGCAATTCTAACGACCTTTCATTATTTAAGTGCAGAACCGACAGGTTTAGGAAGAGTTTTTTCCCTTTCCACTCTAAAGTGTATAATAATGATTGTAAATAATACTATCTTATACTTAGCTGCCTATAATATACTTGTTAAAATACTGTAATTCACTTTTCAGTGCGATTGTATTTTTGAAATAAACCGTTTATTATTATTATTATTATTATTATTATTTAGACATAGAGCAGACGTGTGTTAACGCGCTCTGTACATGTCCTCAGTTTCAACGAAAATTTTTACTTGAATTGACACACTAACGTCGTATATTGATAATTTTATTAATATTGAATCTAAAATGATTCGTGCAAGCCTACTTGCACTGTTCGCAACCCTAATAATATGTGGATTTTGTGGTAAAGATTTCGTATCGCTGGGCAGACACTCGTGGCGCTGTAAAAGCAAAGTGAACTATGAGCAAGAAACCACCACGGATGATACTCCAACAATGGAAATGCCAGCACAAGAATGTCTGCCAGTCATATCGTACACAGCTGTTAAATGTTGCTGTGGTAAAGTCTGTAAAGGACCTCGCGGCCTCAAAATGCATCAACGAAGCTGCCGAGTTATTGATGACCTTCAAGACGAACTACAACAGCAAATGACAGAAGCGTTAAATGATCAACAAAATGAGGACAACGTAGAACAAGACGATGCTGAAATTCCAACTTCGTATTGCAAAGAAAACTTCCCTATCCTAAAAAAGGGAATTAAACTACCGAAATCGCCATTACAATGGTCAACCGCTAACGACTTTTTCAAACTGACCTTTTTAAACCACCCAATCACACCGCACGATTTGAATAACAACATCAACACCATGGCAACAGTTATATACAACTACTTTAGCGAAAATTTTGGACACGTTGATAACCACAACGATGTAAATTTGAGAAAAAAGTATGCGAAATCCTCGGTCAAGGACCTGAAAATCGCCTTAAAGAAATTAAAATCAGAAAACGGAGAAGTGCTAGAAATCAAATTCGTAGCCAAGAAACTGCGCAACCTTCTTAAACCTAATAATGCCGATTAAGATAACATCAACAGTCAAAAGTCAGCGGAAATTGATCATGACAGTGTAATTACTAAAAACTTCTGGGGTTACGTTAAAAGAGTTTTTAAAAAGAAAATTTGCTCACTTCCATCATTTAATATGGCTCAATGCACATCATACTTCACTAAGACATTCTCTGCCATCAACCCAAATAAAGCGTTCAGCATCCCAAGCTGGATTCCAAAATTTGCTTCACCTCAAAAGCCATTTAATCTCGACCCCCCGACCTATCAAGAGATTACCAATGTCATCCGTAAAATGAAACCGTCTGGCTCACCATGTCCACTTGACCAAATATCTATAATCTGTTTTAAACGCTGTCCCTACTTACGTTCCTATCTATCCGACATAATCCACTCAGCCTGGTCTAACGGCGCTGTCCCTTCTGATTGGAAAAAAGCATGTACAATACTTACACACAAGAAAGGAGAGACAGACGAACCAGCAAACTTTAGACCAATAACACTTGAATCCATTCCACTTAAAGTTTTAACATCGTGCATTCGCAATAAAACATTTCAATTTCTTGCGGAAAACAAGTATATAGAACAGAATATCCAAAAAGGCTTCACCCCAAAACTTTCCGGAACACTAGAACATACAGCTCAGATGGCGCATATAATCAACAAAGCGCGCACAAAACAACGATCTCTCGTCATAACATTACTAGACCTAAAAAACGCATTTGGTGAAGTCCATCATAACCTTATTCACGAAGTCCTTGATTTTCACCATATCCCTGAATCACATAAAGAATCTCATTAGTAGCCTCTATACCGATTTCAAAACTTCCATCATCACAGATGAATTCAACACCCCATTCATCACTGTTGACCGAGGTGTGCTCCAAGGCGATTCTCTCAGTCCTCTCTTGTTCAATATGTCGTTCAATACTTTTATTCAACACATCAAGTCTGAAAAATACGGTCAACTTGGCTTCCGGAAACCAAACGATAGTACTACCTTATTCAACCCAATCCACTGGTTACAATTTGCAGACGACGCTGCCATTATCAGTGGTCAAGAAAAAGAAAATCAAATGCTTCTCAATCGCTTTACGATCTGGTGTCAGTGGGCCAACATGATTATACGTGTGGATAAATGTTCAACATTTGGCATTAAAAAGGATTCAACAAAATCGGTCCAATATCTCCCCAAACTGTTTGTAAATAACCATCTCGTACCACGTGTTGAAAATGGGAAATCGTTTCGTTACCTAGGCCGCTACTTTGACTTTAATATGTCCGAAGAACATCACAAATCTGAGCTACACGACACACTAACCGACATCATGAATGAAATTGACGAACTGCCATTACATCCAAAAAATAAAATTATGTTGTACAGCCGCTTCGCACTTGCAAAAATCTCTTGGCACTTCACTGTTTCTGACATAGGTAAAACCTGGGTGAATGAAAAACTAGATGGTATTGCGTCGAAATATATACGGAAATGGCTTGAACTTCCCATCTCAGCAACACTTAGCAACGTCCTACTTCCTCGCAGTAAGTACGGTCTAAATATCATTCTCCCTTCAACGAAATTTCTTCAATGCCAAACTGTTTCGCGAAAAGCTTTAAAATTATCACCAAATGAAGAAATTAGAAACCTATGGACTGTCACAAGTAATCACAAGAATGTGCAATACGACAAGTACAAAAACACAAAGGACGTACTAAACACTTTCAGAAAAGAACACGAAGAAAGGCTTCAACATCACCTTATTTCACAAGGTTCATTCTTTTCCAACATCATTAAATATTCGACTCTCTCGTTCAACTCCACATGGTCCTCAGTCCAAAGCAAACTCCCTAAGAACATATTTAACTTCACCATCCGATACATCAACAACACGCTTCCGACTCGCAAAAACCTTGTGAAATGGGGAATATCACCTACATCTGACTGTTCATTCTGCTTGCAACCTGAGACCCTACTTCACGTCATTGCTGGTTGCCAAACATACCTAAACGAAGGGCGGTTTACTTGGCGACATGACTCTGTTTTAAATTTTATTGCCTCCTCACTCAACTCCGTACAAAATTATAGCCTCTACGCTGACATACCTGGCTACATCAGCACATCTGTTCTCACCGGAGATAGATTACGCCCCGATCTTTTGGTAACAATCGAAAACAAATTTATATATATTCTCGAACTCACAGTCGGATTTGAATCCAATCTACTCAATAATGCCACCCGTAAGAGACAGAAGTATCAGGAACTAATTACGGAACAGAACAACAATTATGAACAAGTTAAATTTGTGAATCTGTCCATCAGCTCACTCGGAGTCTTCAGTCAACCATCATTAGAATTTATTGAAATGCTGAAAGATCTCAAATTTGACGAACGTTGCCGAAAGTACTTCATGAAAAGAATAATTAACATTTGTATAAGAACCTCATACTATATTTTCTGTAAACGTAACAAAACCTGGGACAACCCAACACTAATGCAAAACTAATATTATATATCATATATATCGTTAATTCAAGTAGACATTGGTGAACTACCTGTAAAAGAGAGGTTTATCATTGTAGTATATATCAATTATGAATAAATAAAGTTTACATTATTATTATTATTATTATTATTATTATTAACATTTATTTTCGTGTCGACATTTGGAAATTATCTCAGTTCTTTTGTTGAGTAAACCAATTGATAGTGAACGGTTTGCCATTTCTTTTCAAGTTCCAAACGTGCTTCGACAGTTCACGAGTCTCGTTTGCATATTTCTCGTCACGGAAAGATTTCTGATGGTTATTAAAGCGTTGGTGGTTATCAAAGTAAGATCTGTTGTTAGTCATGATGCTGGCTTACTAGTGGAATCAGTGTTCACAGTAACACACACACATGAAGTTTAAAGTGTCTATGAAGTGAAAAAATCGCTAGCATTTTTTTGCTCGAACGAACAAAGTAGCACGGCAGGAGCGTTCACTGAAAATTCAAGTGAATCTGTTTCCGACATTGAAGTTAATTCGGACATTGAAGTTGTTGATTATTCAACATATTTTCGACATTGAAGTTATATTGAACATTGAACATCTATGTGTTTTCGTCATTCAAGTTAAAAAGGACATTGAAGTTAATTCGGACATTGAAGTTGTTGATTATTCAACATATTTTCGACATTGAAGTTATATCGAACATTGAACATCTATGTGTTTTCGTCATTCAAGTTAAATAGGACATTGAACATGCACGCTTATTCGGCGCTCATCAGAACTTCAATGTTCCAAAAATGTTGAAAAAAATTCAACACCCGAATACGGGAAGTTCAATATTGGCGGCGAAGAACTATAGCGCGAAATGTCCGCCAATATTAATTAGCTCGCATTAGCACAACCTTTAACCCCCCGGCACATTTAACTCGTGTCCAGGCCATCACACGTGTGCGTTAAGTAGTTTTCCCAAAGCTAAAGTTTACTGGTATTTGATTGAGTTTCATTGCGGGATGAATACAGAGGAAATACGTTCTGCTAGAGCTGCTCTATTGGATGTTGCTGAGCGATTGAGACAACAGTCAACAGGTGAGTTCAATGATCTTTTGACCTCTTAATAAACTATGAATAATTTATATGCATTTTAACGTATAATTTTAATACCTAGCGATTTGATTATAAAATACTCGTAGTCTATATTTATGATGTATTGTTTAATAAACGAGCAGCTACGGTGGCCCACAAGTGTCACGGCAAAAACAAATGTTCACGGCAAAATACAATTAACTCACGGCAAAATACAATAACTCACGGCAAAATACAATAACTCACGGCAAAATACAATAACTCACGGCAAAATACAATAAACTCACGGCAAAATACAATAAACTCACGGCAAAATACAATAACTCACGGCAAAATACAATAAACTCACGGCAAAATACAATAAACTTACGGCAAAATACAATAAACTCACGGCAAAATACAATAACTCACGGCAAAATACAATAAACTCACGGCAAAATACAATAAACTCACGGCAAAACAAAATTAACTTCACGGCAAAATACAATAAACTCACGGCAGAACAAAATTAACTCACGGCAAAACAAAGTTAATTTCAGAAAAGTCATTTTCGTGGTCAGTGGTCGACAGCATGATAAGTGGTAGGTACTTTATCTGACCCCCATTATAGTGTATCATATAATAATAACTATGTAACCATGTATATTCTTAAGCCTCTTTACTCTCCTTAGCCCTCCTTAGCCCTCCTAAGCCACCCTTAGCCCTCCTTAGGCATACTTAGCCCTCCTTAGCCATCCTTAGACATACTTAGCCCTCCTTAGCCATCCTCAGCCCTCCTTAGACATACTTAGCCCTCCTTAGCCCTCCTTAGCCATACTTAGCCCTCCTTAGGCATACTTAGCCCGGCCTCCTTAGGCATACTTAGCCCTCCTTAGGCATACTTAGTACGGTGGCCCAGAAGTGTCACAACACAATTCAAAATTCGCAACACATTTCAAAATTCGCAACACATTTCAAAATTCGCAACACATAATTTCAAAATTCGCAACACATAATTTCAAAATTCGCAACACATAATTTCAAAATTCGCAACACATTTCAAAATTCGCAACACATTTCAAAATTCGCAACACATTTCAAAATTCGCAACACATTTCAAAATTCGCAACACATTTCAAAATCGACAACACATTTCAAAATTCGCAACACATTTCAAAATCGACAACACAAAAGGTAAGTACTTCATGTATGCCTATTATTATGTCTCAAGGCGGGTTAGGGGGAGGTGTAGTATGTAGCATATAGTATGGTGAAGTACGCTGCAATAAGGTGGAGTAGTGTGCAGTAGGGTGTATTATGGTGCAGTAGACTGCAGTAGGCTGTATTAGGGTGCAGTAGACTGCAGTAGCGTGCAGTAGGGTGCAGTAGGGTGCAGTAGAGTGCAGTAGGCTGTATTAGGGTGCAGTAGACTGTATTAGGGTGCAGTAGACTGCAGTAGGGTGCAGTAGAGTGCAGTAGACTGTATTGGGGTGCAGTAGGGTGCAGTAGAGTGCAGTAGACTGTATTAGGGTGTATCTACTGCACCCCAATACAGTCTACTGCACTCTACTGCACCAATACAGTCTACTGCACTCTACTGCACCCTACTGCATTCTACTGCACCCTACTGCACCCTAATACAGCCTACTGCACTCTACTGCACCCTAATACAGTCTACTGCACGCTACTGCAGTCTACTGCACCCTATGGCACCCTACTGCACCCTAATACAGCCTACTGCACTCTACTGCACCCTAATACAGTCTACTGCACGCTACTGCAGTCTACTGCACCCTACTGCACTGTACCACGCTACTGCAGTCTACTGCATTCTACTGCACTGTACTGCAGTCTACTGCACCCTACGGCACCCTACTGCACCCTAATACAGTCTACTGCAGTCTACTGCAGTCTACTGCAGTCTACTGCACGCTACTGCAGTCTACTGAACCCTACTGCACTGTACTGCACCCTACTGCAGTCTACTGCACCCTACTACAGTCTACTGCACCCTACTGCACTGTACTGCACCCTACTGCAGTCTACTGCACCCTAATACAGCCTACTGCACTCTACTGCACCCTAATACAGTCTACTGCAGTCTACTGCACCCTACGGCACCCTACTGCACTGCACTGCACCCTACTGCAGTCTACTGCATCCTAATACAGCCTACTGCACTCTACTGCACCCTACTGCAGTCTACTGCACCACAATACACCCTACTGCACTCTACTGCACCCCAATGCAGTCTACTGCAGTCTACTGCACACTACTGCAGTCTACTGCACCCTACGGCACTGTACTGCACCCTACTGCACCCTACTGCACCCTAATACAGTCTACTGCACCCTACTGTACTCTACTGCACCCCAATACAGTCTACTGCACTCTACTGCACCCTACTGCAGTCTACTGCACCATAATACACCCTACTGCACTCTACTGCACCCCAATGCAGTCTACTGCACGCTACTGCAGTCTACTGCACCCTAAGGCACCCTACTGCACTGTACTGCACCCTACTGCACTCTACTGCACCCTAATACAGTCTACTGCACCCTACTGTACTCTACTGCACCCCAATACAGTCTACTGCACTCTACTGCACCCCAATGCAGTCTACTGCAGTCTACTTCAGTCTACTGCAGTCTACTGCACCCTACTGCACCCTAATACAGTCTACTGCAGTCTACTGCAGTCTACTGCACCCTAATACACCCTACTGCACACTACATACTATGCTACATACTACCCTTCCCCCTAACCCACCTTGAGACATAATAATAGGCATACATGAAGTACTTACCTTTTGTGTTGTCGATTTTGAAATGTGCTGCGAATTTTGAAATGTGTTGCGAATTTTGAAATGTGTTGCGAATTTTGAAATGTGTTGCGAATTTTGAAATGTGTTGCGAATTTTGAAATGTGTTGTCGATTTTGAAATGTGTTGCGAATTTTGAAATGTGTTGCGACTTTTGAAATGTATTGCGAATTTTGAAATGTGTTGCAAATTTTGAAATTATGTGTTGCGAATTTTGAAATTATGTGTTGCGAATTTTGAAATGTGTTGCGAATTTTGAAATGTGTTGCGAATTTTGAATTGTGTTGTGACACTTCTGGGCCACCGTAACTTAGTCCTCCTTAGCCATCCTTAGGCATACTTAGCCCTCCTTAGACATACTTAGCCCTCCTTAGCCATCCTCAGCCCTCCTTAGACATACTTAGCCCTCCTTAGCCCTCCTTAGCCCTCCTTAGCCATACTTAGCCCTCCTTAGGCATACTTAGCCCGGCCTCCTTAGGCATACTTAGCCCTCCTTAGGCATACTTAGTCCTCCTTAGCCATCCTTAGGCATACTTAGCCCTCCTTAGCCATCCTCAGCCCTCCTTAGACATACTTAGCCCTCCTTAGCCCTAAGGATGGCTAAGGAGGGCTAAGTATGCCTAAGGACGGCTAAGTATGCCTAAGGAGGGCTAAGTATGCCTAAGGATGGCTAAGGAGGGCTAAGTATGCCTAAGGAGGGCTAAGTATGCCTAAGGATGGCTAAGGAGGGCTAAGTATGTCTAAGGAGGGCTAAGGATGCCTAAGGAGGGCTAAGTATGCCTAAGGAGGGTTAAGGATGGCTAAGTATGCCTAAGGAGGGCTAACGAGGGCTAAGGATGCCTAAGGAGCGCTAAGTATGCCTAAGGAGGCCGGGCTAAGTATACCTAAGGAGGGCTAAGTATGCCTAAGGAGGGCTAAGTATACCTAAGGAGGGCTAAGGAGGGCTAAGGAGGGCTAAGGGTGGCTTAGGAGGGCTAAGGAGGGCTAAGGAGAGTAAAGAGGCTTAAGAATATACATATAATGGGGGTCAGATAAAGTACCTACCTACCGGTATCATGCTGTCGACCGCTGACCACGAAAATGACTTTTCTGAAATTAACTTTGTTTTGCCGTGAGTTAATTTTGTTCTGCCGTGAGTTTATTGTATTTTGCCGTGAAGTTAATTTTGTTTTGCCGTGAAGTTAATTTTGTTTTGCCGTGAGTTTATTGTATTTTGCCGTGAGTTTATTGTATTTTGCCGTAAGTTTATTGTATTTTGCCGTGAGTTATTGTATTTTGCCGTGAGTTATTGTATTTTGCCGTGAGTTATTGTATTTTGCCGTGAGTTAATTGTATTTTGCCGTGAACATTTGTTTTTGCCGTGACACTTGTGGGCCACCGTAAGCAGCAGTGTTTTATCAGATATAAAACACGAGGGCGTAGCCCGAGTATTTTAGATCTGATAAAACACGTGCTGCGAGTTTATTAAACGGCTTCAAACACGACCCATTTGATAAGTTCATTGGCGTAGTAATTTTGAAAATCGATGTTGTCTAAGCCGAGAAAATCAAAGATAAAGTTTATGTAAATCAGGACGAATCTTTATCACATTTAAAACAACGATACGGTCGTGATTTTCTTATGTCTAACTCTTTTCCTCATGAATTATTAATGAGTGTTTGAAGCAAACGTAGTACGCAGCTTTCGTGCCTTAAAAAACTATAAATCCTCACAAAAGCCATACATATAGCCTGCGTAGCGGCTCTCGAAGGGGGGGGGGGGGGGGGGGGGGGGGGGGGGGGGGGGGAGAAGAGCGAAAACGCGCGCGCGAGGGAACTGGGGAGGGGAAGAGGAATGAGAGCCTGCACGAAGACAATCTCGTTCCCAGAGCCTCCGCCGCGCCACGCAAACGGAGGCTCTGGGATAATCCATCGCCAGAGGGCCGGAAAACAGGGCGTCGATTGAACAGAGCATGCGCCAGTAATAGACCGAGCGTAGTTTCTGGGACGTGAGAACTATCTGTGCTATATTAAAATATCGAGTTCTTCGGCAAGAATCTTCCCTAAACACGTTAATAACTCTCGAGGATCTCTTCAGAGGTGAAAAAGTTGTTGTCTGGTGTTTAAATTAGCAACCAATTGGGATTTGGGACAGAAAAGAATATGATTTTAGAATTTATGTAACTCGCGGCAATGAAATCAAAAAGGTATTAATAAATACACAAAGAAATGTTTATCGAGGTGTTGGCTGATTGTTGAAACTTCAAACAATAAAAGACTTGACAGCACAAAAATTAACGGTAACATATTTTTATAAACGACCAAGATACACCTGACGCTATATACAAGTTTACGCGGCGTTCGTGAGGCCACAGGGAGCCGTAACGTCGATTAGTGAAGCGAGTTTAACAGTAAATCGGGTTTATTCGGTATTTTTTACACAATAATTGTATTAAATCGCTATTAAAATGTTCTTACTTGTTCATTTTGTCGACAATCAGGACAAATTACAAGCAACCAGACCAACGACAAATAGAACTTTCTTCCTTGATGTTTTTGCGCCAGGAGAGCATTGCCGTGGAAATTTCCGAATAGGATTTGCTCTCTCTGGAGCGACGGCTTCAGCTACCTTTCTCTTCACTGCACAGATTTCGGGGTTTACATCGGGTTTGATCGCTATTGATAACGGTTTGTACGTCTCCACAAGATTTCTTAGTTTTCTTGCGCACGGACTCCAAGCTACTTGACAAGATAATGGAGATGGATCTATAAAGACTTCTTGCACAAGCGGCAACATTCGTTTTGATGTTTCAGATTTTTTCGTGGATTTATATTTTCATATTATTTTCTTTAGCCGTAAATTGCAAATGTAAACAAACATTGCTATTGGTTAATTTTGACGGCTATTGAAAATGAGATTACAGTGGGCGGATACGACAAAACAGTAGACCTCCTGCAGGCTCTCCCTCCCCTTCCCCTCGCGCGCGTTTTCGCTCTTCTCCCTCCCTCCCCCCCCCCCCCCCTTCGAGAGCCGCTACGCAGGCTACCATACATATAGAAAGATGTAAACACCTAGACTAGTTATATTTTTTAAGGCATTTCTCAGCCAACAATAATTTTCAACTTCAATCAATATATTAAAACAGTTTATTAAAAAATATTTGAGCAATCAGCATAAGTTCTGAATCAAAGATGTATAAGCAACAGCCATTATAGATAATATATTAGCAACAGCCATTTTTGTTATGTCTCGATCAATTCCAAGCGTGACCATGCCCCCCCCCGGCATTTGACGGGCATTTACCGACTCTCCAGCTCCCAGGGTCGGGCATTTGCCTTTACATGTCGTCCCCGGGGTGGGGTATTTGTAGGGAAAATAAAGTGCGGTATTTGGCGTTCCGCTGAAAGAAAGTAGATGCGTATCCCATAGTCACTAAGTTTGAGGCAATGCCAATATAGTTGCCAATGAATTTCCAAAATTCGTTGGCACACTGCACATTGCATATTAAACGAAGTCCGATCCTTTGCTCTAAATATTTCAATGATGTAATATTTGTGTCCGGTATACGAAGTAGCAGCCCCAAACGAACGTGCATATTTAAAACGTAAACAAATGCCAAAAAATCGCATGCCAACCGCTATTTAACCATGTTTATTTTAGTACACCATGTGTAGTCTGCGAAACGTTTGAGTTCAGAAGATGGCGGATGCACCGGATGGCACAATTGCTTTGGAAAATTTCGAGGGAAGTTTGTGGCTTCTTGGCTCTTTTATTTGAAAAACTTTTATTATATGCCCGTGGGTGGGGAATTTGCATCTATTTCAAGAGCCCAACGTGGGGATTTTGTATCATTAAGTTGACTCCACGGTGGGGCATTTGCAGTGCTCTGACGCCAAAATGTCAAATGCCCGTCAAACGCCCGGGGGGGGATGGTCACGCTTGGAATTGATCGAGACATTATGCTATATGCTTTTTTCTTGCCCGTCAAATGCAACATCTAAAACCCTGAAATTGTGTGATTGCAAAAAAAGGAATAGGGGGGGGGGGGTGTAATAAGCGTGACTGCTACACGATGATTGGCCAATTAATAATAATCTATTCTTTTGACTCATTTGTGTGTTGTTAGCACAAAATCATAATAAAGAATTAATGAAAAGGCCTAATGAAAAAGGTAGAGAAGACTCTGGAAAGGCTGTTTCCGTCGCTCTAGGGCTCGAGCTAGCCATGGTGGCACTTCGTGGCGAAGTCGTCTGAGTCATTAGTGTGAGTTCACTAACCTTCTCACGGACGTCACACATACAAAATCGAGCCGTTGAGGGTTGCGACAGCCCTTCTTGTTTGAAATCACCAGGCAGCGTGTGAAACTGAATACATGTAGATTGCCATTCTTGATTTCAAGCAAGGGGGTTCATTATTTTAAGAACATTTAAAAGGGGTTCACTAAGATTTTCTTATATGACGAAGAATGTCCCACCCCACCCTGTGGCATAAATAATGAACGGTCCCTAAGTGAGTGCCATTTTGAAAAGTTGCTTATAAATTATTCATAGTTTATTAAGAGGTCAAAAGATCATTGAACTCACCTGTTGACTGTTGTCTCAATCGCTCAGTAACATCCAATAGAGCAGCTCTAGCAGAACGTATTTCCTCTGTATTCATCCCGCAATGAAACTCATTCAAATACCAGTAAACTAATAGCTTTGGGAACAACTTTTGCGTGTCACCGTAACCGTGTGATGGCCTGGACACGAGTTAAATGTGCCGGGGGGTTGTGCTAATGCGAGCCAGGGCGCTATAAAACACGGGCGTGGAAACGGTATAAGCGCGTGATCCATGTGTGATGCGGAGGACTGGTGCGAGCGTGCTGTAGAAGAAAAAAATTATAAACAATGGCCGAAAAATATATACGAGTGCCCGAAAAATATGGCAATACTAAGGTAGTGTGTTAACAAAATCAATGTTTTCTTGAAGTTAACAATACGAAGCTTTCTTCAACTTTAGATTTACCTCGTTACCTTTTCAATAAATCTACTTGGAAAGCTAAAATTTCAATGGTTGATCGCTGTTCTTTTCAAAATTCAGGACGTTTTATCAAGCATTGACGCTTTGAATTGACGATTACTACTCCACTAGGTAACCAAAAGTTAATTTGACCACATCAAACGCTTGGTAATTTTATAAGCTTTACAATGTATACTAGTAGTAATATATATATATATATATATATACATGTGTTAGAGACTGGCACTAGCTCTAAGCCAATCAGAATCAAGTATTGATTTGAATGGACCAATCAGAGCAGAGCCAGTCAAAAATGTCCAGGGGGGTGTCGTATTTTTAAGGTGTGGTCACCCTGTATAGAACGACCAGTGATCAAATCAGGGGGGATATGCACCTGATCGTATACAAGAGGTTTTTTGTATTAAAATTAGTCAAAAAGTGGTCGCGGTCAAGAGTATATATATCACTTAGGTCGTGTTGTTGTACGACCAGTTTTTTGATAATCCTGAACGACCAGTGAAGGTCATTCAAGGTGAATAGTGTTAAGCAAGTACTGACGTCATTTGCTATATGCCGTGGTGAAAGCGGTGATGAACAGGAACAGGATGTTTAGTTGTAGCATTTAGTGTTCTGACCAACTGAAGATCAGTAGGAATAGTTCACCGAGAAACCAAACACACCCAAGCTGACAAGAAAGTCAAACATTGTACAAGTTTTCACGCAGAGTCTAACACCTGTTTTACTCTGCGTGAAAACTTGTACAATGTTTGACTTTTCTTGTCACCTTGGGGATGTTTGGTTTCTCGGTAAACTTATCCCTACTGATCATCAATTAATCGGAACACGAAATTCTACGACTAAACTTCCTGTTCCTGGTCCATCACAGCTTTCACCACCACATGTAGCATCCGTGCCAGCACTTAGACAAATCATCATTCACACAGTGATATATATACTGACACACACACGTTTTTGAAAAATTAAAATACATAAAATTCTATTATACATAACCATCATACCTCACCCGATGTGATGTTATACTTACCATCCAAAAAAACGCCATATTTTTATTTGAAGACTTGTAATGATGTTTGAAAATAAAAATAAACAGTTTTTGAACTGTACTTATTTTTATTTTGGAGTTTATTGAAATAAAAATAAGCATTTTGAATTAATCATAGAAATTTCCGCCATGGAGCTCTTACCTCGACGCCATCTTATGGCCGAATGACTGATATTCTTTAGTTACGGTATTTTTAAAAAGGATCTCAAAATATTATAAGAGGATATATCTCATAAAAATTATTTCGGATTCCCAAAAAAGTTTTAGAGAGAGATAGAGTTTGGAGAAACCTCAAAATAATTTTAGATGAATTATCCAATAAAAATATTAGAGGTGTAAAAGTGTTTTAAGATAAAAATTATTTCGGAGTGTTGCTTCCCTAAAAGTTTTAGAGAGATAGAGTTTTGAAAAAACCTCAAAATAATTTTAGATGAAATATCCCCAATAAAAATATTAGAGATGTAAAAGTGTTTTATTAATTTGGAGAAAAAACCTCAAATAATTTTTAAGAGATTTGTTTAGTATATAAGCAGATGTTATTTCATATTTTATCAGTTGTGTGTGTTTTGCTCACTTGTAAGTTGTGCTTCGGCACAAGACTCTGCCATCTTCCGATGTTCTGTTTTATTATTAAACTGCATCGGTGCGCGATCAACCCGTAGTCGAATTTGCGATTCGAATGAGATTGGCTCAGGTCCATAGCGACAATCTGGTCATCCCTTGTTCAATGAATTGCTTATTTTACGCAAGGGTTGTTCGTTAGCATATGATGAAAGAGTTAGCTATAGTAAAAACACACACACGATGGAGAAGTTTGGATGAATATATATTTTTACAAGGAAACAATAAAAAACTACACAAATAAATTAGTAATGTCTTTGAAGGGTTTTCTTGTGGGGTATAAAACCCCTCTGTAGACTATTCCTACAAATTAAAATTAAATTTTTATTGTTTCACCAAATGTTGTACACCTACAAAATATAAAAATATTTACTTCATTTTAACCAGTGTATCTGTACTTTCAAAATATATAAATGACTCACCCCGCGTGTCGACGTATCCCCACACGCGTGGATCATCGTCTTCCTCTTCGCGTACAGGCGGCTCATAGTCGTCAAAATCGAATTCCGTATCCGGTTGGACACGGAATGCCCATTCGCTCTCACCATCCTGCAACAACAATACCCCGGGTATGGAGGCAGGATCCTCGTCCTCGATCGGTGGTGGGGGGATGGTTTCTTTCTAAGAGAAAATATAAAAACATAATAAATACATATCGTCTGTATAGTAAAAACATTTTAGCACTATCTTACATTTTCTTCTTTAGGGTGCGCGTAAAGCGGGATAGCTTCCACACTCGGGTCTTCGTCTTCAAGCGGGGGGTGGCGGGATGGCTTCGTTCTAAGAGAAAATATAAAAAACATAATTACATAACGCTTGTATACAGACAGTAAAAAACATTTTAGCGCTAACTTACATTGACTTCGGTTGTTTTCTGGATGGGTTTCGTGTTGGTTTGGTTCGACATCTTCGTGTTTTTTATTTTTGCTTGGTTCTAGCTTGAAATCGTTGTGGTGTGAGACACGCATACGTGATTTATTTTATAATGACGCTCTCGGACTATTACAATGGTTTGCGGGTTTAACCAATCAGAGTTTCTATAATCAAACCCTCCCCCGTATCTATCCAATCAGAGTTCGTTCATTAACCCCCTCATGTCAAAACAAGTGAAGTATTATAGGTGGTGAACAATATGGGTTGTTAAACGCTTAAGGATGCGTATATATAATTAGCGTCGTGTTCTATTCACACCCCTTATGTCAAACAGTATGATTAATAATAGGGTCGGAACAATGAAGCTTAAGGACGCGAAGCGTTTTGTTCTGATTCCTCCCCTTATGTCAAAACAGTTTGATATATTATAGGGTAGTGGACAATGAATTTACTTGTGGGGATTAGCGGCCATTTTGTTTGTGTACTTTGGTAGCGCGATTTTTTAATGTGTTCTAACCTTATTTACTTGTAGGGATTAGCGGCCATTTTGAGGGATTAGACCCTGTGAAATATATATTTCCCGTGTTTAAATACGTCTATTTCTAGATATTTAAGCATTTTTATACTTATTTAAGCATATTTTTATGCTTTTTGATACTTTATTTTACACTTTTCATACATTTTAGTATATATTTTAAGATACCCGTGAGCGCGATAAGGAGAGCGTGTTAATTAATTCACACATGTCAAAATAGATGATAATGGTTTTTTATTGTTTTAACGTAATACTTCGAGGTTACATTTCATTGTGTAAGAGTTTACAAAGAAGATATGTCTGCCCAAGAGATCTTCTTGATTTTCCTGGCGATGAATCATTGCAACAATAATTCCAGCTTCGATTCCCATTCGGGTATTAAGAACAGAGGTAAGGTTAAAATCCTTTAGTATTATCCCGCGCCGGTTGTCTAACCAAATTTTATCTTCTTTCATGAAGTCAACCACATAAAAATCAGAGTCTTTGCATATTGTATATAGAAATTCAGAACTGTATAACTTCACGTTAACAAGTTTAATTTCGTTTATATCTATGCTTGTTGTCATCGTATCTAATACTAAAATGTTTTTGGAGATGTCTATATATACAAAGGGATTAGTCTTTTACGATAAAAATATATTGATTGGTAAGATACACGTTTTTACCAATCTTATCGTGTTCGGATGAATCGAATTCGATTTTAAAATAATTGTTATCTTCATCTTTAAAGAAAAGTTCATACATCTGTTTCGGTGCTGCAGGTTTGGGTCTTGAACCCATTAACTGTAGATTTCGTTCACGAGATAGATCTCTCAAGCTCCTCATAGATATAATTTTTGCTTGATTCATGGCTGATAGGGTGGAGGATCATCGCATGTTACACGCACAAATAGCCCGATCAATGCTGTAAAATCCTCTGATGCGTAGGTATATATATATTCATCACCTAACAATAGCAACTTATATATTATTCTATCACGTGCATTGTTTGGTAACGGTAACATTTCCATTTTATGACATTCAACCACTTTATATTCATTGTGTGAAAAATACTTTGCTAAATCGGTAATTATTACCAACAGTGGATTTTCTTTTGTACCTGCAACCATGTTGAAAGTGTTTTAATAAAATATGACTTCTAACGTATGTTTTATATCTTTCCTAGCAACGTTTTTACTGATAAATATTTTGGGGGAATATGTACTGCATTAAGTCAACAAAAAGATTAAAAAAGATTTACATGTATTAGTAATCTTATAATATTGATTTTATCATTCGACCAATGAGAATACCCCGATATTTTATTGGGGAATTAAGTTCAACCAATCAGGTTACGCTATTTTTTTTTACGTGTTTTTTTATAAACGTTTGTTTCCAAAATTTTTAGACACAATCTCAGCATGGCCCGTGTGAAACAGACACATAGAAATTTGGAAAGTGGAAAAACCATTGCACGGATTGAAAGTAGGGGAAAAGATATTCCTAAAATGTTAAAGCAACGCCGTCATCAGCAACAAGAATATCGTCAAATGGGACGGAATATTTCAGATGATGAACAAGCATACAGCCAAGAAATCACAAGAAAAAAGAACATCAAAATAACTAAAGACATTGCACAGTTACCATTAAATTTTGCTCTACCGATAACACCGTCCAGTCACGTGGTCCCTCGGCAAGCGAAGTCGCAAGCAAAGCTACCCCCCCTGCAAGTAAATTCATCGTCTCAAGAACAGGAGGGTTACATAAACCCTCTACTCCTGCAAGCGAAGTATAACACGTCACCACGGCAAGTACCGTCTCTAGTACCGCAAGCGAAGTATAACGTGCCGTCGTGGCAAGCAAAGGTACCGGCTCTACTATCGCAAGTAAACCCCCTACCTCCGCTACTATCGCAAGAACAGTATAATATACCGCTTCAAACACCGCAAGCAAAGTATAATGCATCTCCTATTCCACCGCAAACGATCTCACCGCCACAACCCGAAGATGAATTAGATAATTATATATACGATATGCCCATTGATTTCTTCGGTCAAATCCCTATTCCTTCTCCTGCGAATTTAATACGAATGTGTGATGAAATGGTACCCGTTCAACAAGGAAAACAATTATTACAAATTGTGGATGAATTAGCAAATGCTCTTTCCCCCACATTATCTCCTATTCCTCTTTCACCCCAGCCATTATTTCCAGTATGTGAAGAAGAGGAAGAAGAAGAAGAGGAAGACGACCGAGAAGTATTGAACGATCCGCCATTGAAGAAAAGATGTTATAAACGTTCGTTAATATATATGAAAC
The DNA here is from genome assembly GCA_035772405.1 of Chrysogorgia sp. JL179-B06. Classification (NCBI taxonomy): domain Eukaryota; kingdom Metazoa; phylum Cnidaria; class Anthozoa; order Scleralcyonacea; family Chrysogorgiidae; genus Chrysogorgia; species Chrysogorgia sp. JL179-B06. Next base: position 703,154 of record JAYKKM010000360.1, on the reverse strand, counting down.
GTGAAAAAAAAGGTGATGAACATCATGAAGAAAAACGAATGACAATCTATTCGAATTATGATCAAGATATTATTTGTACACAACGCGATAAATATCGTGAGTTAGAGGGTCTCTATATTGAGAAACTATATATAAATAAACAATATTTGCAATGGCGTTCTAGAAAATTTACGAGTGACCTTATGGAAAAACGATATATAATGGATAATAATAAGGATTTGAAACGAAAGAATGATTTGAAAAAAAGGAAACCGAAATGTATAAAATGATATTGTTCTAAATAAAAATATCAGTAATGTGAAAACATGGAGGTGTGGAATGTCATGGTAAAAGAACTGGCACGTTTTGAAATAAAAATCAATAAAAATATGGAACAAAGTGTGTGGAAATGTCTTGACGATCATGAGAATTTATTTAAAAATATTATTGCACATTTAAAATGTCCACGTGAACTTTTAGATGCCTATAATCGTATGGAGCGCCATGAAATTGGACAAATAATAGCATTTTTTGCTTTAATCCTGTGTTTTTTTAGATATAATCACATTGATAATGAGGAAAATATAAAATTGTGTATACGTCAAACAATTTTAGATTTTAGAAATTCACATCTTAAATTCATTTTATTCCCTCATGATAAAAAACACACGTCGTGGTTTGGGTTGTGGAATATATTCTTTGAATTTTTTAAATTAGTCTAAATACAATTTTTTCAATACTCTGTATTATAATGTCAGGATCTTCAAAATTAATATTATATGATTCTATAATACTCTTAATAATAAAAGTAGTTGATGTACTGGTATTAGATGTAATCCTTACCCTTATAGAAAAATTATATATTATATCCATATGCGGGGGGTAATATTGTAAACTAAGCGGACTATTATTTTGTATAATCCTATTATTTTTAACTTGATCTGAAAATAAACTGACTTTAAACTTATAGGGTTTACTTGTCTTATAGAATAATTTAAACCAATAAGAGTATTTCTGACAATTTTTATAACAACAGGTACAGGGAGGGGTTTTCCTATGTATCAGCTTAACAAGCTTATCGAGATTAAAAGTATAAACCCTATCGTTACTAGTTTTAAGTTTTGATATAGGGTTATGATTTTCGCAAAAAAAAATAAAGCAACATACAAGTTGATACACTATTTTCTCAAAATAAACTAAATTATGTAGATAATTAAAAGTAGCCTTTAAATAAAACGGATCTATAAAATATAAATAAATACAGCAATATGTAAATTCATGACTAAAACAACGATTAAGTCTATGTAATGTATTACAAAGATAAGACCCTCCATACCCTATGGGTTTAGGAATTGTAGTTTGCTCATCATCAATAGTAATAGAAATAAAGTGGTAAATATCATTTCTTGGGTAATAACTGTTTTGAATTTCAATAAAAAAATTATCAGAATGATTATCATTCAAATGAAAAATAGATTTCATTAATGTTTGAGCGGGTATTAATAGTAATTTGTGATAACGCTCACAGAGTTTTTCACCATAAATATAATATTTTCGTTGTGTATGAACAACGGGTATTATATAGTGTTGTTTATCTGTTAAGATTCGCCAATCCATGCATTCATCTTGATGCATTTCAGGTTTCATTTTTTCAATATAGGCGTAGTCTTTATATCCACGACCAAGTTGTCTCGATTCAAATTCCATACATTCGATAATTTCCCCATAGTAATAGTCACATAAGTCACAGACGGCAAATAATAATCCAATGTATCGGTTACGAAAATGTTGTATATAATACACAATTTTCAATATCGTCTTAATATTGATTTCTTGAGCTTGCACATAGGTTCTTTTACTCCCAATGTTTAATGACATTCTCAAAAGTTATAACGTTTTTTAAAAAATCGCCTTGTATATATACTATTTTCTCAATCTTTAAATATATATTTCTACATACAGATTTTAACACGATAAAAATTTGAAAAAAGTATTATTGTAACTACAATGTATAATATATCAACTGATTAGACGTGTGTGTGTTTTAGAACAACATTAGGAATTCGTATTAATCTACAACACAGCATTTGGTGCAACTAATCCCCATGTATTTGTTTAGAAGAAAATCGCTAATTAGGGATTCGCGTCTCTAATTCCCCAAACACACATTCATTGTATACGAGTATCACAAATCATCGGGATGACATGAAAGCTTTAATCAACGAACTCTGATTGGTCAAACTAATCTACTCCCAGTTACACATAGTAACGCGGTATACAATTATAAAAGCCGATGTAGCGTCGAAAATAATTAATATCAGTCTGAGTGTAGGAGAGTGAGAGATGGCAAAAATATTTGAGAACGTGAACAGTGAAATTAAAGAAGATTTCATCCCGTTAGAGACAACTGAGACGAATGAAGAGACTATCGAAGAGTTGTATGCGGGTAAATATAATTGTGCATTAAACAAATGTAAAGAAGAAATATCCCCAGAACGACAGAAATTATTTTTATCACGTATCACACATATAATGGATTGTGAATGTTACCAGTTTAAGGGAGAGAGACCCAGTTATCGTGAAGTAACTCTTCTCGAACTTCAAACGAACAAGTATTTTATTTATCATTGTTATGATGGGAAGTTAAAACCCTACAAAGAACTAACTCGAAGGGAACGGTCTACTGTCTACTATCAATATCGATGTCATGGACTAGACTATTTATCTGAAAAAAAATCAAGAGATTATTTTAGTCAAAGTGAACTTATAAATAGATTAAGTTATTTATTTCGTAATGTTTTTTCCCCCGAATGCTATTATCGGGTATAAAGGTGGTGATAAAGAATCGTCGTTAGTTAAAACACTTCAAGAAAAAACTATTGTACATTGTGTGAATATTGAATATTTTGGAATTGAGAAGTACGATTATTTACTTTCGTTTTATAATCTTAAACCAAGAAATTGTTGGTATCATACTAGTGAACCCACATGTTTATTGTATCATTGTAGTTTGTTTGAATGTCTTTTATTTGCTGCATGTTTGTTTCGTAAATTAGAAGATGGGGATAATGAACGATCTGTACTCTCTATGTATGATAAGGAATTTAATTTTTAAAAATTATTCTCTCCTGAACATTTTTTCCTAAATAAAAAAAATACACTTTTTGATTTTAAAAAAAATATTGAATGTATTTTCCTTTTATTTTTAGAAACACAAAGATTGTTTAAAAAATTTTCAAAAGCACATTTAAGAAATGTTTATATTTTAAAAATAAAACGTACATTAGAACGGTATTATTTTGTTAAAGATGTACATGTTATCAAAAATACTATTTTTGTTAAAATAGAAGGAGAGAGAAGTTTTAAAAAAAATAAGATGATCTTAGCAACTCTTTGTACATTTAAATATATAAAAAATGATATCATTGTACGTATAGTATAAATAAAACGTTTCATAATTTTTGTTCTCTTATTGGAATTAAAATGAGTCAGAAAAAAATCATCCATTATAATGAACGTTTTTATCTTTCGAATCCAAGAAAATTCGCGACAATTGCGTTAAAATCAGCAAATAATATATATGAGTTTCAAGAAGTGTCTTGGAAACACGGTGTAATACCCGCGAGTTTTCTTAACGGTTTATTTAAAATTAAAACAAATATTCGTGCTCCAGGTCCAAATACTGATTTTTCATTGACATTTAGTAACAATAGAAAATTTCAAACAGATAAGCACCCTTATCTTACAGGAGAATTAGAAGCAAGAAAAAAAGAATGGCATAAACGAAAAATAATTCATAGTATTGATGTAAAACTTAAAAATAATATTCGTGAATCATATAACGGGGCGTTAGGATGGAGTATTGTTCAAGTTAAAAAAGAGATATTCGAACAGGGTGATCTTGGGTCATATATTGCAAATCCTAATAAAGCCTATTTTAGCTCTAATCAATTGTTTATTGATCCCGATCAAAATTTCTTTAACGGTGATAAACGTTTTGTAGATTTAGCTTATAATTTACCTGCTGACGAAGATTTTATATTGATTCAAAACATTAAATTTATAGATGAAAATTTTTTGTGGAAATATGGTCTTAAAATTGGTGAAGCTGATAAACCCTATAATGAATACGAAAATTTCTATTGTTTATTCCGATGGATATACGTAGATATACCCCTATATAAAGATCGTTTTTTCAAGATGGTCGTGTGTAAGTGTCATGGCTATTTTTCAGCGAGTACAAAATCAAGAGGGATATAAGATTTATCATGAATTAACACAATATAGTTATGTGGAATCCGTTTTTTTTTTTGGCAATTAGTAGGAAGTGTGGAAATTGAAAAATCAAGATATCATCTACTAATATCTATTGCTGATTATGAAACATATGTACGGTATAAATTTATACTGGAAGTAGAATGTTCAAAAAATCCCAATATGTATGTTATGCATCATGAGGAACACGATATTCCAGAAGAATGTTATGAATTTCTTCGTAAAATATGTGAAGCATGGAATGATGACCTATCCCACGTATCAACGACAAAAGAATTGGAGAATATTTAAAGATACTAGATTATGATAGAAAACATTGTTTTAGTTATGAGTGCTTTAGGAGTATTATAGCATTATATTATGATTTTAGGGTTTATAATAAAACTATAAAATACACTTGTAAAAAATGTAAAGGGGAATGCGAATGTAATGTGGATTACCCTAATTTCATCAGTGTAAATTTTAATGAAATAAGAGGTTGTAATGTAGAAAAATATTCAATGGACAATAAACATCTTATGTAACGAAATAATACACTGAATGTATTTTTTTTATTTGAAAATTAATACATTAAAAACTTTTCAACATGGTTTCTGGGTTTATGATATACAATTCCTCCTTTTTGAAAATGCCTTTTGATTTTTTTCGTTCCTAGTTTTGCAATAATTTTTACTACTTTAGCTTTTTTTTTAAGCTCTTTTTTAAAATCGTTTATAAAAAGTTTGCCGTATTTATTGACTGTTTTATTTCCTCCACGCTGCCTTTTTTTCCCTTTAAAAATACCCCACGTTGCCTTTTTTTCCCCTTAAAATCACCACCCCGTAATTCTCTTATTCTTCCTACCATTGTTATGAAGGTTGTTTTCTCTCCCAATAGTTATCACCATAGTCTGCAAAAATTTCTTCATGGGCTTTTATATGTTTTATACTTTCTAAATACATTTTTTTATTATTGGGATTGTAAACAAAATCGGAATTATTTTTATATATAGAACCTGTTTTCCCATTATTCGCATACCGTGCTGCAGCGTGAGTTGTCAAATAAGCATCGATACACGTGTTTGCATCGTTACAAATACTATATACAGCATTTGTGTTTTTACCATATTTACGATCCAATTTGGATTGTGTTGTTTTTTGGCCCGTGTAATAAGAAATATTACGATCGGGTTTAAAAGGTTTTTTCCAAGCAAATAATCCTTCACCCGCATTGGGGATCGTTGATTTCTTGATACGTAAGTTATTTTGTTTTGCTAAATGAATCCAACATTTTTTTGTTTTTGCTGTTCGTTTACGGCATCTTATTTTTTTTAAGGTTTTTACTTCTACATTGAAGAACGTGACGTATACTTTGAGATTTATCATTGCGTCTTTTTTTTTCGGGGTAACTTAACTCTTACCATTTTTTTTTTAAAATATAGTTTTTATTCCTAAATAATCATTATTTTTTTCATGGGTCTGAATAAATTTTACCATACATTCAACTTTATAGATAATATCTTCGGGGCAGTTGTATATTTCTTTTTTTAATTTTGTTATTCTTTGTTTTAAAATCTTTGATGAAATAGGTATTATCTTTTCTTTATCTTCTGTAAAATTTAGTAAACATTCCCTTAAAAGATACGGCGTAAATAATATTGAAGGATCATTATCTTGAATTTCATACCCGATATAAGGTAAATTAGACGTTTGTAAATAAATTTCAATATGCACAATTTCACTCATATTTTTTTTTACTCTTTTTTTTTGTTTTAGTTTTTTTTAAATGGGTTCTTTATTCTCAAAAAAAATCCCTCCTATACTTACGTTGACATGTATTAATATACAGGATTCATACGATGTTACTATTGATCGTGTTGATGGTGAAGACGAAAACATAAATAAAAATAAAACGGCATGTTTTTCTTGTTTTAGAAAAAAAAAAAGAAGATGAATGATGATCAGAAAAAATTAAAATATAGTCAAAAAGATATAGATAAAATTGTAAGTTTATTTAATAAGAAAAAAGAAAGTAAGAAAAATGAAAAAAATAGACGATTATTTTTCTGTTAATTATATAGAAACTATTAGTAGAGAAAAATTTAAAGTCACTGAACAACATTTTTCTTTGGATGTTTCACGGGAAAAAACGGTTAATTTTATTAGTTTTATTCAATCGTTATCGTTGGTTTTTTCTTATTTAATTAACATTGCACGGGCAAATGTAAAAAGTGATGATGATTATGTTAGATTTATCTTTAGTAATGCGCCAAAAAGTTTTTTCTCTACAGCCGTTTTACCCGTGAAAGACTTTGACGTTAAATATTTCTTAAATATTATGGAAAAATTTATGCAGAGTAATAAAGAAATAATAGCTAATGGTTGGAATAGTAAAGTAATTGTTCAAACTTTTCCCGCAGGAATAAGTACAAATAAAAAAAAAAATAGTGTACTAAGGAAAAAAAGTATTTACAATAGTTTGAATAAGGGAAATGCTACAGATAAAGGTGGTGTGAAAAAATATGGCCGTAAATTTCGCACGGGGGTATTTTATATTCTTAGCCATGTATTATTTCGTACAGTGAAAGATTGTTGTTTTGCTTTAGCAATATTAGTGGGTTTATCATTTTTAAAACAAGACTATAAATATTTTATAATGAAAAGAAAACCCAATAAACCCGTGGATGATTTATTTACGTGTGAAGAAATTCGAAATGTATATCGGGAATGTGGGATACCCGAGGGTAATGTTGATGCTACACAGTTTCATTTTGTATATAATAATTATTTAAAAAAACAGGGTGTTGATTTGTTAGTGTATGCTGACACTCATTCCGATAATATAATTTATGATTCACGAACTGATAGTGCAGGTAATCTTATTAAATTGACTAATGAAATTGTATGTTTATGGTTAAATAATAATCATTACGATGTAGTCTTAAGCATAAAGGAATTTTCTAAACTCAGTACCAGTTCTTTTTGTGTTAAATGTATGAGTTATTTTACACGTCATGAATATGTCGATAATCACCTATGTACTACAAATAATTTAACTTGTTTACGATGTTATAAATATCCGAATAAGTGTAAAGATAAAAATAATAAACTTATTTGTAGCAGTTGTGATATAATTTTTTATGATGAAAATTGTTTTACAAATCATTTAACAAATAAAATTTTTAAACCTTCTCAAAGTAATTATGATCGTTTAACACCGTGTCAATATTTTTTTTATTGTAAAACCTGTAACAAAATTTGTCCTCGATTCTTTTTCATTTTTTCTAATAAAACAGTTAAACATGATTGTAGCAAACGATTTTGTTTTCATTGTGATAAATACATGAAACAACCTCATTTTTGTTACGTGAAACCCCTTTCACTTGAATATAACAAGAGGAAAGAAAGTGAACCCACTTTATTTTTTTTTGATTTTGAAACAAAAGTAACCGAAACTAAATTGCTCGTACCGTTTTATTGTATCGTCCAAAAGGTATGTAAAAAATGTCAACATATTGAATTTAAAAAAACAAAAATATTTGAAAAAAAGGATCAAGAAATTATCGATAATACTATTGAAAAAGTTAGTTGTTGTGGGAATAGGACAATTTATTTTTGATAACAATGTTATTGAAACTTTATGTGAATTTATGTTTGAACAAACAAATTCCGTTTGGATAGCTCATAACGGGGGTAGATTTGATACTATTTTTATTTTAAAATATCTTTTAGAAATAAAACAGATAATGCCGAATACTATAATGAACGGTACTAAAATAATGAGTTTAATAATTAAAGAACAAAATATTAGAATCCTCGATAGTTATTTGTTTTTTAGTATGAAATTAGCGGATATTCCAAAAGCAATGGATCTTCAAGGGGAATGTAAGGGATTTCATCCTTATGAATTTTACGATTTAACTTATGAGGGTGACATTGTAGATCGGAAATTTTTTGATACGAAACATATGAATACAGCAACACTTAATGAATTTGAAAAATGGTATTTAGAAAAAAAGAAAGAGAAATATATATTTCGTTAAAGAGATTTATTATTATTGTTGTAGTGATGTAGATATTTTAAGAAAGGGATGTGTTAAATTTTCTACAATGATCGGGACCATAGGTCATATCACCCCCTTTTATGCAAAAAAATTGTATTACGATTGCTAGTTTAGCTTTGAAAGTGTATAGACTTAATTTTTTAAAAAAAAATTGTATAGGAATTATTCCTGCTTCGGGGTATAGGGGTGGTGTAAAACAGAGTTTAATTGCTATTGATTGGTTAGATGAAATTAATCGAGAAATAGGAGGAAATTTAGAATATATCTGTTCACAAAATGGGGAGAAAAACATTCTAGGACGTTTTGTCGATGGTTTTTATATTGATACGGTATATCAATTTCATGGTTGTTTTTATCACGGATGTCCCAAATGTTTCGACCCCTATGCATTAAACGTTCTTACAAACGAAAAATTTAGTAATTTATATGCAAATACGCAACGTTTTTCTTGGACAATAAAAAATGCCGGTTACAAATTAATCGAGATGTGGGAATGTGATTATTTAGAAGAAAAAAAAATATACACAGAAACAATTAATTGAAAAGAAAAGAAAATTTTATCCGTTTACTCCTTTAACACCACGTGACGCATTATATGGGGGGCGAACTTCCCCCGTATGTTTATTTAAAGAAACAAAACCCAACGAACGAATAAGTTACGTAGATTTTACATCGCTATACCCTGATGTACAAAAAAATTATGATTTTCCTGTGGGTCATCCTACTATTTTACTGGGGAAAGATTGTAATAAAATAAAAATCAAGGACATATTTGGTTTAGTAAAATGTTGTATTTCACCTCCTCGAAATATTTACTTTCCTGTTTTACCTGTTAGAATAGATGGGAAATTATTATTTCCATTATGTTATAAATGTGCTGTGGATAAATGTAATAAATGTGAACATAATGAAAACGATCGATACTTGACGGGTACTTGGACTAGTGTTGAGATTCATGTTGCTATAGATAAGGGATATAAAATAATTGCTCTTTACGAAATATATCATTTTGAACGCAAAGAAAAAATCTTTTCACAATACGTAAATCAATTTTTAAAAATCAAAACAAGAATCTTCAGGAATTCCTACGGATTGTTTGAATGCAGATGGAAGTAAAAATGATGATAAAATTAAACAGTATTGTAATGATTATTTAAAAAATGAAAATGTTTTTTTAGATAAAGACAAAATAGAGAAAAATCCCGGATTAAGAACTATTGCAAAAACATTTTTAAATTCGTTATGGGGAAAATTTGCTCAAAACGAAAATAATACACAAGTGTGTTTTTTAAACGATTATGAAGAATTATTAAATATTGCCAATGATAAAAGTAAAAAATTAACATCGATGGAATTTATAAACGAAACATTATTACGTTGTACGTATGAAAAAATTGATGATGCAACAACCCCTCTAAAAACGGGAAATGTAATCATTGCGTGTTTTGTTACTGCATATGCACGTTTGAAATTATACGAGTTACTCGTTAAATTAGACGATCGCGTTTTATATTTTGATACAGATTCTGTTATTTATATATCTGATGAAAATAATTATACTGATGTTAAAACGGGAAAATATTTAGGAGATTTAACGAATGAATTAAATGAAAATGAATGGATAACAAATTTTTGTTCAACGGGTCCAAAATGTTACGCGTATATAACTAATTTAAATCAGGAATGTATTCATGTGAAAGGTTTTACTTTAAAAAATGAAACAATAAAAGAAAAATTGAATTTTTTATCCTTGACACAATGTGTTAAAAATCAAGATCAGATCATCGAAATTAAATATCACAATAAAATATGTAAAGATAAACTGAATCATATTTTTATTGAGGATGAAATAAAAAAATTTTCATTTACATTTAATAAACGTGTTGTTAAAAATAATTTTAATACGATTCCGTTTGGATTTTTAGATAACTGAAATGAACAATGTTTCATTACCATTTCAACACCCTTTTATGTTAACGTTATGTGGGGCCTAGTCAAAGTGGGAAAACATATTGGATATTACAATTATTGAAAAATATTAACATTATGATTACACCTGCAATTGTTAAAATTGTTTATTTATATTCAATTTATCAACCTCTGTACGCTGAAATGGAAAAAGTTCTTGCGGAAAAAAACAGATATTAGTGTTGAATTTATCGATTGTCAAAAGGGTATTCCCCGCATTACCGATATACAAACGAATACCGTGAAAATACGTTAATAATATTAGATGATCTCATGTTAGTTGCAACATCATCAAAGGAAAATCTTGAAAGAATAGATAATATTGCAACTCAAGATGTCCATCATCGTAATATTAGTGTTATTTTTTACATGTCAAAATTTAACATATGGTAATGGTAAATTGCGAAATTTACGTGTCAATAGTCAATATTATGTTATGTTTAAAAATTTAAGCGATTATAATAATATGTATACGATATGTGATAATAAAAAAATTAATAGAAATAGATTTAATAAAGTATTAAGTGAAATTAATGAGAAACCCTATGGTTATTTGGTATTTGATAATTGTAGAAAAGGGTATGAAAATTGTAGAATTAGAACCAATGTATTTCCACATGAATCAACGCTAATCTATGATTTGTAAATAAATGTAAAAATAAAAATAAAATGTTTGTTAAAAAAAATAAAATGAGTTGTTGAAATTTTTTAAAAAAAGTATATATAGTATGGGGTATATTGTGTATGATTTTTTTTTTAAATCATGGCAAGAAGAAGATATAGAAGAAGCAGGAGAATTATCCTTAGAAAAAAGAAACAAAAAGGGGGTAGTGCTCTAGATATTTTTGGACCTTTGGGATCGTTAGTAGGAAATCAATTGGGATTTGGTATTCGAAAAAGAAAAAGAAAAAGAAAACAAAAAGGGGGTTTTTTTTTTGGTAGTGGTGGTATGATTCAAACGATACGAGATACCATAAAAGGGTATTAAAAGCATGTCCCTATATTTTTAAAAAAAACATTATAAGAAAAAGATATGAATGGAATGTTACCCTTAGAAAAAATATAAACAGTGTAAATAAGTTAATTTTTTTGTTTAATTAAAAATTGGCATTATTAAAACTACAACATGACTGATTGTTATTACTCTTCTTACAATTTTTTTTACATTTTTTATTATATATTCCTACGAGTATACGACCTAAAATTGTTTCTATTTTTTTTTTTAATTTAATATCGTTTTTTAATTTAATACGTTCATTTTTAAATATTTTTTGTTTATTATTATTTTCGAATTCATTACGACATTGATTGTATAAATATAATAAACTCCAATTTCCACACACGGCTGTATTTTTGGATTGTAATTGTTTACTTTGAATATATTGAAATGTTAGTCCTTTTTTTACACTATAATCATACCAATATTCACGTTTATAAAACGGAGACATCTTTTGCAAAACTATCAAAAAAATTCATATGTTTTTCTTTATCCACCCATATAGCAATCCAATGTTGACCGTTTTGATCTGCTTCATCCGTATTCCAAATCCAACACGAGGGATAATAAATTTTTTTAGGAAAAATATTTGCAGGAAATGTACCCAAATAATATTTATTTAAAAACTTATTTATTTTTGAAATTTTATTAATCTCGTTCGTAAATAAAAATTGGGTTAAAAAACAATGTAAATTCATTGCTTTTTGCGTCGCCATTTTCTTTGTGTTGAATAGGGTTGTGTTGAGGGTATAGGAATGTGGGTAGTGAGTGATGTAGAGGGTTCTTCGTGACTCGCAAGACTGGGTTTTCCCAAATTTATATAACGTTGTCGTAATTTTATATTTCGTATATAATGGGCGGGCATATGTAATTTTTTCAATTCTTTTAAAGCAGCCGCTTGCTTTTGTTGTGTAAGATTGAACATGTTTTGTTTGCTGACATTATGCGTTAAATCGTATAATAAATCATGATGGTTTATTGCAAACACCGTTTATTTTTATTATATCTGTACCCCAATTTTAATTTTTTTCCTTTCAAGAAATTCTTTTATTTGTTGACCACTTGTCACAGTCGGTGTTCTCCTTTGGTGATTCATCATTGGTCACCTCATTTTCAAGTTCATTACTTTTTCTTTTCATATTTTGTTGTCTTTTTAAAAAACTAACCATACTCTCTGCGACACGTTGATCATTATTAACTTTTTTCATTTCGTCTTTCATTTTATTTTTACTTTCAATAAGTTCGAAATTATTTTTGTTGTTAATTCCCTGCAATAATTTTTCGTTTTCATGATCAGTTTTGATTAAATCTAAAATTTCATTTAATTTACTCGGATTAATTAATTGCATTTTATTTACTTCGGTCATTTTTTTTAATTTGTTGGTTAAGTAATTTGTATGCTTTTTGATATATGTTGATTATACGAAAATCCTCAGATAATAATATTTTTAAATCTTTTTCTTTTATTTTGTTCTTTGAAAACTTATTCAAAATATATTTATTATCACTGGAAAGTTGGATCGAAATTTTTTTATTTAAAATATTTTTAGCAATGTATTGTAATTTATTAGTTAATTGAGAATCTAACAACGTATTTTTTTTATCAATATCTGCTTTAAGATATTTTTTTAACGAGGGTAAAAAATCCTTTTTTTTTTTTTCAAAAGCTTTTTTCTTTATTTTATTTAATTGAACTAATGTTTCTAAAAATTTTAAATCATCTTCGCAACTTGATGAAGAAGAAGTAACGGAACTTTCACTATCCATTTCATCACTAACATCATCGCTAACAACATCGCTATCATTTTTCACTATCATCCTCCTCTTCATCACCATCATCTCTTGAATTATCATTTTTTTCGTCTTTTTTTCCCTCTTCTTTATTTAATTCATCATTTTTTTCTTCATTCATTTTTTTTTATGCGTAAACTGAAAACGGTGGAAATACAAGAATATGTTCACGATTTAGGGGTATTTTGTTAATAACTGGTTTTTTTATTTTTGGTTTTTTTATTCTATTCTTTGTTGTAATGGGTTTTGTGTTCTTCATTTTTTTTGTACATCCCCTTACAAATGTTGATAATTAAATGCTGTGTAATAATCTTGCAGGGGTATTTAATCCCACTCTAATTTCATTTCGAAATTCACCAACAAATATTAACGCCCCTTGAACTGTAATTTGAGAAAAATGAAAATCCACATTAACATTTCCCGACGGTCTTATGGGTAATACTGCAAGATGAGAGTCTCTATTATCTGTTAAATCAAATGCTAATATAGAATACCCGTTTATAAAGTCATTATAAGTTATTGGCATTTCTGAATAGTTGCGATTTAATACCGCGCGTAATTTTGAGTAAGCTTCAGCATGATTTTCAATTCTCCCAACAACAGCGTTATTTACCGAAACTTCAACATTATCATAATTAGGCCAGTTAAATTCAAAAATATTATGAGTATATGATCCGTTCCAATTTGCTAATGGAGAAAATACAATATATAAACGTGTAGGAACGCTACCATTAAACACAATCGATTACTTGATGTGAATTTCGTCCTGCAGCTACTGATTCAGTAATACAACGATAATTGGTTGTATAATATAATGTTTCTTTATTATTGGTCACCATCCCTATATTAAGAGCATTTGATAATTGTTTTTTTGGTTTAAATACAGGAATTTTTATTTTAAAATCGTCTAGGGTAATTATAGTATCAGCAACGGGCATATTCGCATGATTGGCACCCATCATTACAATTGTATTTAATGCACGCGTTAAACGTAATTCAACTTTATACGCTGTAGGAATATATATTTCAGTACCCCCTTCGCTAAATAATGAACAATCAATCTCATCTATCAAATTCTGCGATTGATTTTGAAATGCAATTGTTTTTTGTCTCCCTCCTGCATTTACGACATTAGTATCATTCGTGAAACCCGTGATATCGCTCATATGTTCGGCTGTATCTAAATATGCTAAATTAAGCTCTTTAGAATCTTTATATCCCGATGGTATTTGACGCGTTATAAATTGTATCCATGATGCAAAATGTGCAAAATTATCTGATGGTGTAATTAAATTTTCATTTATTTTTAATTCTTTTGTTTTCCACATTGTGCGAAGGGGTAATGTAATCATCGCAAACCCCGATGCTGCAGGTGCTATAACTCCAACAGCATTTCTAATCGATACTCTAGCCATTATTTTAGCATCGCTTGTTTTCATTAATCCAACGGCGTTCCCATGTCTTGTAAACGTGTATACTGACGATTGATTATCTACGGGGGTTGCGATAATTTCCGTTTCACGACATTCCGTAAACGTATCATTATAGGGTGATGACGTAAAAAATTGCAAAGGCTCACTAAATAATATATCATTTTTTTCCACATCTTCAATTTTTTTACTCATTTTATTTTTTTTAAACGTTAATTTTAAGAATATTTGAAAGTGTTCCTAACACTTGAGGAAGAACCATACCCAGTGCCAATGCGCCACCAAACCCTCCTTTTTGTATTTTTCCTCTACGTTTTCTTATTCCTCTTTTGTTTTTTCTTTTTTTGATGTATTTTTTACGCGTCATTTATTTTATTTTTAAAAAACAACAATAACCACAACAACAATAAAAATAATAATAATATACACAACATTATGATTTTTTTATATAACTTTTTTTTTATTTATACTTTTTTTTTACACAGTCTATCTATTTTGTAAAAAACGTATTACATTTGGATCTATTTTTTTTCTCTTTTTTTTATTATCACTTGTATAATAAGTATCTAAATTTAAATTTGAGGGTAACCCCACACCCTCATTTAATAAAATTTCTTTCTTAGTTGGATTTTCTTTATTTTTTCTTTTCACAACAAAATATGATGAGGAATAATTTTTTCCACGATTTCTACCGTTTAACAATTCAGTTATAATCTTCTACGGATAGTTCATTTATTTTTTCAGTCATTATTTTTTTCTTCAAATAAATTTATAGATATCTTAATTTTCTTCACCTTTTAACGGCACGTTATTCTCATAGTTAATAAAGAACTGTAGTGATTGTTTAGCCTCTTTATCACTCATAAATAAAAAATAGGGGAATTTTTTTTTTCATCATTTAATGATGTATAAGGATTTTTTTCGTCAATATAAAATAATTCTTTTATAGTATATATAAAACGTTGTGTTGCATTGGAAATAATAGAAGATGAAGAAACTGAAATCGTGCCATTATTTATTTTTTTTGATTGTTTTATTGCACTGAAATCCATTTTGTTTGCACACGTAATTCGAAATGAATTTTTGATATTTTTATATTCAATCGAATTTAAATTCCATAAAAAATTTTTCCCACTATTTACTAACACGTAAAGAGAAAAAGGATAAAATATTTTATATTCTTTAATTATCATTTCCCCATTTTTTTCTTCAAGAACAATCAAAAGCATTATGTTGAATGTATTAAACAATCAATACTAAGCGTTCCCGAATCAAAAGGAACTAATTTTCCTGTAGTATCTTTAACTTTAATATGAATTTCTCTTATAATGTCTTTTTTTAATTTTCTCAATGATTTTGGGGGACTATAATAAACTAATTGTCCATCCCCCCCACCACCTTGTCGATGCCATTGAATGGGTACTGTTGTTAACAATTCGGAACAACTATCACCAACTAAACCCAGTTCTATTTCATCACAATATATAAACATTTTATTTAATCCGTCGGATACATCGGGTAAGTAATCAAAATGTTTAGAAAAAAGGGTTCGAGGTGTAGGGTTATCTTTTTTTATTTCAAACAAGAGAGGTACGATTTCAAGACCTTTTTCATTTTTTAAACCTAGCATAAAAGCTAATTTTTTTGAAAATAAAATATTAATCTTTTGATTAAAAGAAGCATATTGAATACCCTTTTTTTCTACCGTAGTCTTGTTAGATAATCGAAATTCATTTACCTGTAACCCATCGGCTGCTTTACTCGCATTTTCATATACCCAATACTCAATCTCAACATTAACATTAATAATTACTTTCCCATTTGATCCGATGGTACAAAAAATTTCAAATCCTTCTAAGATATTATTTAAAAATATAATTAATGAAGATAAATCATAAATTCCGTCGGGTATAATAAATTTATCCGATGTAAAAACGAACTCACTGTTGGCGTATACCGAATTATTATTTTCTTCGGGTATAAAATTCTTATAGGTTATGATAAATGAAAAAAAAACATTCATCACCTACAATATTTTTAGTTGTTTGAGGATAACAAACTTGTAAAACTTCTAAAAAACATTCATTGTTCAAAGCATCAATGGGTTGTGCAATTTTCATTTCAAAATCATTAATCAAATTCTTTTGAAGTCCTCTTGATATTGAATTACTAGCAATGTGTAAATTCATTTTTTTTTTAAAACTTGTAATTCAGCACGATAAAAAATTCCTTTAATTTCTTCACGTTGTTCGTCTTCTAATTGATATGTAACGGGATCAGTGATAAATACTTTTTTAATAAAAAATATCTCATTTGTCCATCGTCGAAGACTGCTTTTTTCAAAAATATTATTTTTTACTCTCGCAATACGTACACGCGTACCTTCTCGTATCAGATCTTGAGTGGGAATAGGATAATTTAAATGATCACGTACCATTTTATTTTTTACTTTACGTATTTTTCCTTTTTTTTCTTCGCGATAAATTTCAAAAGGTGTTGCACCAGCTAATGCTTTATGTGGAGAATTATTATAACGTTTAACAATAAGGGGTAAATACTGAATATAGTCAAATTCTCCAGTCATTGTTAAAACACGACGAACCATTGTTTTTAAAGTTCCAATTACACGTTCCACATGGGATGCTTTTATTTCTCTATTATACGTATGAAATACTTCAAAATTATATGTTTTACTTAATTTCGTACGTATATCTTGAAATTCTGTTCCTTCATCACTTTGAATTTTAAGAGGGGCTATTCCTTCTTCAATAAGAATACTTTCAAATTTATTTTTAACATTATTAGCCGTTTTCTTTTTTATTAATTTAACCCAGCAAAATCTTGAAAAAATATCAATACACACCAACCAATAACGATATTGATTATTATATCGGGCTAAATCTTTATTTTCAGCTAAATCAATTTCCCATTGTTCGTTATTTTTATTAACAGCATATTTCAAACGTCTATATTTTTTTTTACTACTACTATGTAATCTATAATTAGAATAATCCTCATCAGTTAATGTCTCTCCTTTTAATAATCTTGAAGCTTTTTCAATAAAGTCAGCAGAAAATTTAGTTTTTTTCTTTTTACTCATTTCTATAATAAAGAAATAAAATAAATATAATATTCTTCAAGTTCATCAACGAGTTCTTTGTCGCGTAATATTCCCATAAAATCAACTTCTATATTTTTACAGTCTAACTCTTTATTTATAGTATCACCGTACAAACATAATGTATCTTGTATATTTTTACAATATCTAAAACGATAATAAAAAATTTCTGACATTACTGATGGACTTAAACTGAGACAAACCTCATCATCATCACTTTCTACTTTTATTTTCTTAATCTTTTCGTCGTCGTCGTCATCGTCGACATCGTCGTCAAAATTGAGTGTGGGTTTCTTTTTCTTCAATACTCGTTTTTTGACGGGGGTAGGCTGGGATTTATGACCCGTTGCATGATTATACTTTCTTAGGGCAATAATATATTCATCCAAGGAATCTTTCTTTTTTATATGAAAACTACCCCAATCATCAGACCATACGATTTCACTTGACGTTGCGTTGTTGTTGTTGCTGGTTGTCGGTATTGGATCATCGTCAAATTCCATTACATCGGCTAATTCGTTATCTTGATGTTGATAACAAATTTCCAAACCACCCCACGCATCTGTACGAACAACCAAACGGCATGTTTGCTTTTTCCAATTTTCAAATTTTACCACTTCAAAAAATATCTGCGTCGATTTCTCTTGAATGCTAATCTTATTAAGAACATTCAACAATGAAGGAATATGATCATTTTTCACTTCAACAGCGCTATTGTATGTGTACTTGTCACATCTTTTATTTGTCGGATATACTTTGGCGAGAATAGCATTACCGTTGATTTTTTTTTGTGCAATTATTTTTGCAGACAAATCGGTATACGATTGCATTTTATAAAAATGATCATATTGTTGTCGTGCGTAAAGTTCCACCATCTTTGAATCCGAGTGAAGGGTAAATGATGAATCACTGTAGGGACAGTGTTTATTTTATACCCTCCGCACAATTAAAAAAAATTTCCATCACAAAAATTTTATTACACTAATAACGTGTTTAATTGATTACAACATATGATATCAAATAAACTATTGTGTTTGCGTTGCATAACTCCTAAAATTTTACATAACTTTCTATGTTGTTTTTTTTGTTTTTATTTTACATTCTATTTTATTTTCTAGAAATGCAACAAGTGCTTTCCCTATTCTTCCATTTCCATCGGAAAAAGGATGAATGGTTTCAAAAATATAATAAATCAAAACTGATATATTTTTTCTTTGATAGTTTTTTACGTAAAATTCATCTAAATGTTCCATATATTGTTGAATATCTAGGGGATCAACCCCCTCATGAAATCCAACAAATCTTTTGTTTTGACTGTAATGTCCAGCATTCGTTAAATGGGACATAGATATTTCATGAATAGTTTTACAACATTCACTTATTTTCCATTTTTCATTTTTTTCCATATAAAATTTTCGAAGGGCAAAACAAAATCTCCCACATCGCATCCAAAATTCTTTTTCATTTTCTTCGTCTTCTTCCATTCGTATAACATTATACGCAAACACTTTAAATTTTATACAGTCTTTTAATTCCATTTTTTCTACATACACGTTTGTTCACTAATACTTTTATAAAAATTATCCCAATTCACATTCGATTCAGTCATTTTCATACATAGGATTGTATGCAGCTAAATCATAATTCAATGTTGTTTTTATATACTTTTTTATCATAGTAAATAATTCTATTACATCTTCCTCTAACATTATTACATCTGCAAATATTTTCTCTTTACACTTAAATTCTCCTATACTTCCTCCATAATCTTGCTTAACAACCACAGAATGATTAACTTGGGTGTGATTTTCATTTAAAACATAATTACTTTTGTTTTAAAATACTTAATTTCAAAGGATCGAACTCAAAAAAATAACTTTTACGCTTACAATTTTTATACCGACATTTATCAAAGGAGACTTTACCCTTTTTTATACCATGTATAAAATCCCAAAAAATATATCTAATATTTTTTTCAGAAAGACCTTTTTTTTGTCTATTGACAAAACTTCCTATAGGGTTATGTTCACAACAATAAAATATAAAACATGAAGTGAACATGATAAGATTCTTAATTGAACTACAATAAGTATAAGAATTGAAAATACTAGGTGATACCATTAACAAATAAATATTTAAAAAAAGAGCAAAATCACCTTTCTGGCTATGTATGTGCTTAAATTTGCTTACTAAACTTTCTTTTCCAAAACCCAGGGTATAAGATATGTATTTTCTTTCAAAGGTTAAATTTTGTACAAAATATGTATAATGATACTTATCATTGGTTTTCAAACATTGAAATAAATCTGAGTGGCTTTCAAGGGGTAATACAATATATAATTCTTTAAAACAATCGGGAAATGAAAAAAAACTACAGCATAACGTGTCTGATGATTCAACGAGTAAAGTACGTAGAAAGAGTGTTCTCTTCAAGGAATATTTTCTTTGACTTGCTTGTAAATTCGGGATCATATAAGAGAAACGATCTTCTAGGATAAAATAGGAGGCATTCCACAGGTTCCTTTGATTTTTTTTCATATTGACTATATAACTTACTTCGCCGTAGGGTCGAATGTTGTTTTTACATTTCATCATGGGACATGTGACATATTTTCCACGATAATAATCAAATAATCCACATATCCAAAATAAATATCCAATTTCTCCTTGGTTAAAATATTGAAAATAAAGAACAACTCTTAAAATTGTTTCAATCATATTGTTGTGATTTTGAAATAATCTCTTACTCTTTATATAGCTTTTCAAATTCATTAAGCTAAATAAACACATTAATCTAAATAAAATAAAAAACATTTTGTATGTAAAAAATAAAAAGCTTAATTATAAACAATATATAACAACATGTGGCAGGAGATTGTGGTATACATAATTTCATAGATCAAGAAGTGTATATAAATTGTTTTTTTTAAAATAAAAAACGCTTTTCTCGATTTATTTTGAACTGTTTTATTTCAAATATCATTAAAATTATTACATAATTCCCCACAACAATTTAAATATACATGTTGTTGCAACATAGATTTATCAAAATGTAATTTATTTATTACTGTTACAATATAATTTCCATTACTGCTACCATAAATCACATTAAGTATAGATAATATATTTTCATCTTTAATAAGAACTAAATAAAGCTCTTCACCATCGAAATTTTCACGAAAATGATAATTTACTAATCTAAATCTTGAATCCTTACATTCACCATATAAAAACGTTGTTGAATAACATGGGATATTATTTATCTCAAAACAATCAAGGGTTGAAATTAACGTAGGTAATCTCGGTTCTCTATCAATAAATACTACATGTTTTTCCCACTAACTGATCATAAAATGACATAGTCCCGCTAAAACCTGTTATTAAAAAATCTATAATATCTTTTTCCACCATATCGTTTCCGAAATATAGATTGTTCATTTTTATCTTCCACATAAATGTTAAAATATTTATAATCATAATCAGCACATCTAAACTGATGGGGATGCTCTCTCCATTCCAAAAAATAAAACGTTGAATCGCGTGTTTTTTCTATCTCAAACAATTCAGCATGTGATAAATATTGAATGTCGGGGTAAAGAATTTCGTCAAAATCACGCTCAGCCATTTTAAATCTTTTTAAAAAAAAAACGTCTTTTCTTCTATTCGTCTATTTCCACAGAAACATTCACTGTATATTTCCACCGTATATTTAACTTGTTTAACACCCAACGTTTAAAACTGTTTAGTCTTGAAAGTTTTAATTCATCTGGATGAATCGGACACGGGTGTTTGTTAATACATCTTCCACAAGGATGTTTGTTATAATATAATCGTTCATCTGCTGTTTCTTTACGTTCCATTGTCATATATAAACAATTATTTTTTTTTTACTCTTATTTATACTGTTTCTTTTTTTTTATGGATTTTCTTCTTTAAATCTTTTAACACCATATCTTCTTTAACAACCATCTCTTTAATCTACAGCAACGTTTTTGTTTTGGATCTTTCCGCGGTATATAATTTGCACACACTTCCCCACACATATTTCCATTAAGACATTGTCCACAAGGATATTTTGAATAGAATAATCTATTATATCGTGCATCCACGGTTTCCATGATATTTTTGTAAATACCATTGTATTACATTTTTATTTATATCCTACTAAAATTTCTTTTTTATTTTAGAATATCTGTCTTTTTTAATTTTGATTTTTATATTATTTTTATAAAAAATTATATATAAACGCGTTTAACCACCATGTTATAACGTTATTTGTGAATGATGTCGAACTCACATGTACAGTATCGTGATTGTGATGAACATACCGGTAGAAGTTATCAAAGAATAATTGCTGATGACTTTAACCCCTACAGAATTGACGATGCAAGTAACTATTATCCAAGTCGTTTTCTAGCCAAAGAATTACACCACTTTACCTATGTTGTAAAGAAATGTCAACCTACGGAATTATGCGAATGTATTAAAGATATACCCTATGAAGATATACCCTCAACACCTCAAACATATTACCTAACTCTGGCAGTTAAAAAGAAACATGAATATGAAAATGATGAATGGAATTGTTCATGTCTGGGTGAAAACATAACAACAATTGTTGACTATGATGCTTCTGATCTTTTACAAAAAGAAATTACACTAATAATAGATTCTAATAATTTCATGAAAGCTGTAGCATATACTCAATAAAAAACTTTTTTAAAAAAAAATTCGTGTTTTTTATTTATATATAAGATTACATATTTGATTTAATCATAGTGATAACAAGATGAATCAAGTACAAGATCTCGTGACATGTATCAATTATAGGGGTGTAGCATATTATGACAATACTCCTCGTTATTATTCATGTCATTTTCTTCAAAAACATTTTCCTAACTATACATATTGGGTAGAGGATTGTAAACCTGCTATACTATGTAAAGAATGTAATCCTCCATTTTGTTCTCCACCTCAAGTCTACGAACTAACTCTGAAAATTATTATACAGGGAGAAGAGAAGGGAATAACCCTAAAAACAATTCTTGAAACTAAAAGTGATCATCTCGTGTATAAAACAATTAAACTAATAAATGGTAACTCAATAATTCCACAACAAATTAATTTGTAAACATATTTATTTTTCTTGTAATAAAATTTTTACACAAAAATAAAAACTCGATATTCTGTTTCTAAAACATTACAAAGATAAATATATTTGTTTCCCTCTACCCCTATGGTTAATGAAATTGTAGGGTTTAATATTTAATATAGGTGTTTGAGTTTTTGCTAATTTTACATTACCATTATTAATATTTATATATTTTCCCTTCAATGATAATAAGAGGTTCTGTAAATTCTCCACCGGCGCTCCAAACGCGTCTACTATCATCAATTTGAAATATCGAGGTCCTTGCCAATCTTTCAGATTATATAATATCCATATCTTAACAACGAGGGAATCACAGGTTCATAATTTACTAATTGTATGGGTTGAGCACGATAATAAAATGTAAGATAAGCATGAGATTCACATTCTCCAAAATCAATCATTGAACGCAGCCACATGTTTGAAAAAATATATTTGATACCCTGTTTATATAGTTTTGCAAAAAATCTATAAAAGTAGGTTGTCAAACTATAAAATTTTTCACAAAAACGTTCAAAAAAATATTGTCAAGATGGTCTATTGCAGTTTCTGTTGTTGTGAAGTGAATTCCTTCTATCATTTTATCATGCATTACAGATGTAAAGAATGCTTTGTAAACCATCATTATTGTTATCCTTGTAAACAGAATTACTCACGACTTATCTATAGTAGAATAGTTGAACTATGTGAATGTGATGATAGAATACAAAGATGGAAAAAAACTTATTTGGATTAATAAAATTTTTTTTTTAAATACATTGTCTACCATTTCCAAATTCATAAAACTTATGATTATAATTCGGATGATCTTTTTTCCATCCTCCTTTTTGAATTTTTTTAGAACGTCGTCGTTTTCGTATTCGTTTTTTTATTTTCGCTTTTCTTATACATCTCCTACTCCTACACTTCATTTTTTTATGTTAACTGAAGTACGACAAGCAAGGGTTTAAAAAAAGAAAAAACGTCTATTTATACTGTTCTGTTTTTGATTTTTTTTTTTAATATCTTTTTTCTGAGACGCATATAAGAGGTTTTAAACTAAAAAACATTTTATCATTACTGAAACAATGTCCGTATTACAGTTTGTTAGTATATGTAGGAAAAAGTATAACTTTTTTTGACACATCCAAAAATACTTGTCAGTGCTATTTATCAACTGAATCTCTTCTTAATGAAAATCCTGACTATATATATTTTGTAGAGGATTGCAAACCTGTTACCATAATTGAAACAAAACAATGTTCTGTAATAAAAAAAAATGGTGTGGAACAACATCCGTATGAAGTAACCCTGAAAGTTATCAATCATGGAGAATCTGGAAAAAACACTAAAAATATTATCAGAGGATGATCTTCCTCATCTTTTGCATAAAAATGTTAAGTTTATAAAAAATGACAAAGACATAATAATTCCTTCTCTTGTATAAATTTATTTAATAAAAACAATGTTATTTTTTATTACATGAATTTCTTTTCTCTAAAAGTTTTTTTCTTTTTTGTCGATGCTTGTTCTTATAATCAGCTAATTTACGGATTCTTTCACTATTCCATAATTTCCCCATTTTACCCTGACGTTTTCCATATTGATATAACGTGGACGGATCATATAGTCTACCTTTACAATGGTAGAAATCATCAGCATAAGAACGAATGATTTCTCCCACATAGGGAAGCCAATCAAAAATACAATCTCTTGCTTCTTTGAGATAAACAACCCCTTGAAGAAATCCCAATTCTTTATCTTTTACAATTTCACGACTACATTCAAAAAACGATATTTCATTTAATTTAAGACAATTCTGTGCAGCAGTTGAGTAATTGATTAATTTCGCTGCCTCTATCATTTTTTCAGCATTTTCTGGTTCACGTATTTGAAATGACCAAATCTTTCGATTGGGTATATACCCTGCCATCTTCAACAAAATATAACTGACCCATTTTATGATATCGTTTTTTATACCCAGGTTTTGTAGAAATGAAAAAAAAAATTTTCATCAAAAAAACTTTCATATAAATAAGCTGAAACTTTTCTTTTTCATTTATACGTAATTGTCCCTCTACAAACTTAGTTTAAGAAAAAAATGGCTACGAAAGAAGAAATAACGAATGAAACTGGAAAACCCATACCCCTGCCTGGTTCCCCTCTCATATGGGATTACAACGATAAAGGAGAAGGATACGCGTACGGTGTACGTGTACGGGATACGGATACGTATACGTCGAAAGTGTTTAATTTCGAGGACTTTAAACCCGTCAAACCTATTCAGGATAATAGTGATTCTGATAGTGATGATAGTTTGAAAACATTTTTGGGGAGTGATGATGACGAAGTAAAGGAAGAAAAAGTATTAAACAACATTAAAAAAAAAGTATATACCCGCTGTGATATTAATTCTCTTCGACAGAATTTTCCAAATCAAAAATATATTTTACGACACTGTATATACTCTCCCTTGGGTAGGCTAGCCGGGTATAAATTATATTTAGAAGTGGTAGATGGGGGAGATCTTTGTCCGCATAAATATCTAACAACAATTATGATAACTGATGATTCCATACTTAGTTCTATTAATAAAGAAATGTATTTAGATTAAATAAAAACAATAAAAAGATTTGTTTTTTCAAAAAAAAGTTATTGTGTGTTAAAGTACATTTTTAAAAATATATCTATTTGAAAAACACCAAATAATTTTTGGAGATATTTCCCTCTACAAATTTTATCTTTTTTTTTTAAAAATACCGTAACAAAAGAATATCAGTCATTCGGCCATAAGATGGCGTCGAGGTAAGAGCTCCATGGCGGAAATTTCTATGATTAATTCTATAAACCCAAATTTGATTATTTTTATTTCAATATCGTACAACTCTTCCAAAAATAATATGGACGTTTTTCTGATGGTAAGAATAAATCACATTGGGTGAGGTATGATGGTCGTTTATAAAGGTTTTTTTTTGAATTTTAAAATATCTATCTCATGAAATACGATCACCTTGATTGACCTTCCTCTCTCTCTGGTCGTCAAACTCAAGGATAAAACTGGTCGTACAACAACACCAGGTTTCATGAGATAAATAATATCAAAATTCACAAAAAACCTCTTGTATACGACCAGTTGCATATCCCCCCTGATTTGATCACTGGTCGTTCTATACAGGGTGACCACACCTTAAAAATACGACACCCCCCTGGACATTTTTGACTGGCTCTGCTCTGATTGGTCCATTCAAATCAATACTTGATTCTGATTGGCTTAGAGCTAGTGCCAGTCTCTAACACATGTATATATATATATATATATATATTACTACTATACTGTGAGGAGATCGGCTTTTACCGGCTTTTTTATATTTTGTGTTTTCGTTGCCTTGTTTTGACCTCGCGTTTCAGTCGCGTAGTCAGAAACACTGGAACCGCGGAAAAATTATATTTTCTTTCTTTTCTTCTTCCCTAGTACTTAAATGGTGTTTTGAATACACCAATCTCTTTCCCAAGTTATCAGCTTTCGAAAGGATGCTGTGAGAAAACCGACTTTTTTAACATTTTCTATTTTTAAAGCCTTGTTTTGGACCCGTTCGTAGACAAAAACAATGCCATATTAGCAACCGCGGAAAAATTAGGTTTTTCTTGTTTTTTTCTGCACTAGGTACTTAAAGTTTATTTTGAATACACCAATCTCTTGCCCAAGTGATCAGCTTTCGAGTGGATACTATGAAAAAACCGGCTTTTTTGATATTTTCTATTTTTAAAACAATACCTTGTGCAGTTGTACAATCGAAAGACTCGAAATAGACAAGATTTGGAACCGTGGTCGAAAACCATTAAAAATAGAAAATATCAAAAAAGTCGGTTTTCTCACAGTATCCCACTCGAAAGCTGATCACTTGGGCAAGAGATTGATGTATTCAAAATAGATTTTAAGTACCTAGTGCAGAAAAAAACAAGAAAAATCTAATTTTTCCGCGGTTCCTATTACATTTAAAACAGTACAACTGCACAAGATTTTGTCTACGAACTGGTCGAAAACAAGGCTTTAAAAATAGAAAATATCAAAAAAGCCGGTTTTTTCATAGTATCCACTCGAAAGCTGATCACTTGGGCAAGAGATTGGTGTATTCAAAATAAACTTTAATTACCTAGTGCAGAAAAAAACAAGAAAAACCTAATTTTTCCGCGGTTCCTATTACATTTAAAACAGTACAACTGCACAAGATTTTGTCTACGAACTGGTCGAAAACAAGGCTTTAAAAATAGAATATATCAAAAAAAGCCGGTTTTTTTCATAGTATCCACTCGAAAGCTGATCACTTGGGCAAGAGATTGGTGTATTCAAAATAAACTTTAATTACCTAGTGCAGAAAAAAACAAGAAAAACCTAATTTTTCCGCGGTTCCTATTACATTTAAAACATAATATGGCATTGTTTTTGTCTACGAACGGGTCCAAAACAAGGCTTTAAAAATAGAAAATGTTAAAAAAGTCGGTTTTCTCACAGCATCCTTTCGAAAGCTGATAACTTGGGAAAGAGATTGGTGTATTCAAAACACCATTTAAGTACTAGGGAAGAAGAAAAGAAAGAAAATATAATTTTTCCGCGGTTCCAGTGTTTCTGACTACGCGACTGAAACGCGAGGTCAAAACAAGGCAACGAAAACACAAAATATAAAAAAGCCGGTAAAAGCCGATCTCCTCACAGTATACATTGTAAAGCTTATAAAATTACCAAGCGTTTGATGTGGTCAAATTAACTTTTGGTTACCTAGTGGAGTAGTAATCGTCAATTCAAAGCGTCAATGCTTGATAAAACGTCCTGAATTTTGAAAAGAACAGCGATCAACCATTGAAATTTTAGCTTTCCAAGTAGATTTATTGAAAAGGTAACGAGGTAAATCTAAAGTTGAAGAAAGCTTCGTATTGTTAACTTCAAGAAAACATTGATTTTGTTAACACACTACCTTAGTATTGCCATATTTTTCGGGCACTCGTATATATATTTTTCGGCCATTGTTTATAATTTTTTTTGTTCTACAGCACGCTCGCGCCAGTCCTCCGCATCACACATGGATCACGCGCTTATAGGCCGTTTCCACGCCCGTGTTTTATAGCGCCCTGTGCGAGCTAATTAATATTGGCGGACATTTCGCGCTATGGTTCTTCGCCGCCAATATTGAACTTCCCGTATTCGGGTGTTGAATTTTTTTCAACATTTTTGGAACATTGAAGTTCTGATGAGCGCCGAATAAGCGTGCATGTTCAATGTCCTATTTAACTTGAATGACGAAAACACATAGATGTTCAATGTTCGAT
This sequence comes from Chrysogorgia sp. JL179-B06, assembly GCA_035772405.1. NCBI lineage: Eukaryota > Metazoa > Cnidaria > Anthozoa > Scleralcyonacea > Chrysogorgiidae > Chrysogorgia > Chrysogorgia sp. JL179-B06. The sequence continues at coordinate 675,101 of JAYKKM010000360.1, read as the reverse complement.
ATAACTTCAATGTCGAAAATATGTTGAATAATCAACAACTTCAATGTCCGAATTAACTTCAATGTCCTATTTAACTTGAATGACGAAAACACATAGATATATAACTTCAATGTCGAAAATATGTTGAATAATCAACAACTTCAATGTCCGAATTAACTTCAATGTCGGAAACATGTTGAATGATGAGAAACATGAATATTGGCGGTGATATGACGCCATAGTATATGACGTATGCAGATGGTTCATTAAAGTTCAAATCCATTGTTCTTATATGCATAGTAACACCTGCATACTTCACAAGACAATGAACCGCGCGTTTCAGATTTCACCAAAAACATTTAGCCATTTAAAGCAAAAAAATGCAGCGATTTTTCACTTCCTAGACACTTTAAACTCCTTTTGACCACACTGTTATTTTCAGGGAGTTATTTTAACTCCAAAATTCGGGTCCAAAAAAACCAACCCGTGTTTCGGAGTTAAAAATTAACTCGCGTCCTTGGGGTCTGGGATGAAATTTCACTTTGTGATTTGGACGCGCCGCTCGGATTTGCTTAAGGTTACAGAACACCCTAGGAAGCCCATTCACGAAATTTGTTACCGCCCGCGCAATTTGTCTCCGATTTATCTCAAATTTGCACCAATTATAGTTAAGTATGCGAAAAACACCATCATACTGTGAAAAAAATAAAAGATACAATATTTTTCCAGATATATTCATCAATTTAAAATCATATGACCTTCGTGCCGCGGCTTAACCGGGTCTTTGATTTTACCAAAAAGCTCTCAATTTACCAAATTTACACTTCCCGATGTTTGTTCTAAAAAAGTGTGTCGGGGATTTTTTATTACTGGAGGGGTTTAGCAGCTAGGATATTTTTTTTCTCGACCTATGTTGTGGAAGAAGCAATTGACGAATGAAGGCCCGTAACTCAGTTAATTTTTACATAAAAAAAAACGCCGACACACTTTTGTAGCCCAGATGTTCGCTGACATCCTGTGCAAGTTTGGTGGGAATCGGTTAAAACGCGCGATCAGGTTACATCTTTTAGTGCCCCTATGTGACTCAAAATTGATGTGGTAATAAACTAGAAGTTACTATTGCAAGGGAAGTGCTGCCTCAAAATCCAAGGCAGTCGTAATATTGTGCAAAATTGCAAAACTAAGTGGTGGGCTAGTTATTGAACTCAAAGTCATAGTAGAGGTAGTATAGCCTCATACCCATGTGGTTATGGTTCAGGTAATACCAGAGCAGTGAGTTCTACATATATATGGAGCTCACAATGAGCTTGCTGGACCATAAGGTACGTACTAACTCTGGGGCACTCTGGGATACGTTAGACATCTATCTCCTCCTGCACATGCTGCACGTCTGAGTACCCCACTTGTTGTGTTGTTACCATTCTCAACATCTATTCACAATATAGTAGTTCATGAACATGTGTAATATTGAACAGATGTAAATTGAACAGTTGCATAAAAATGCAGTTGAACATAAAGATAAAATAGTTGTATACAGTAACATAGCTCTCTGTACAAGGCTTGCACAAAAATGCAGTTCAATATGAACACAATTGACAAAACGTTGACATTATAACAGCTGATAAACTAAGTTAATCAGAATTTGTTTCTTGACATTATAACAGTTGATAAACTAAGTTAATCAGAATTTGTTTTGCATAAAAATACAGTTCAATATGAACACAAAAAGTTGACATTATAACAGTTGATAAATTTGTATAAAAATGCAGTTCAATATACATGTATCTCACAGCTGTGTATGAGCATATCGTGAGAAACGATGAACTCACACCAATATACACCTAAAATAGAAGGTAAATCTTATTCACAAACAAATAATTTGATAATTGTGATATTGAGAATCTCCTTAAAATTTAATAGCGAGTTAAATTCTAGTTGCCTAATACCTTGACAATGACAAGAGTCAAAGTTAAAATTCGCAAGCACAACCAGGCTAAAGCACAGCTGCCAGAAGTTCATCACTAAAGCAGAACACGTTATGACGATTGACTGAAGCTCTCTTCGCAAAGTACATGTTGACGCCCCATCGCGCGGCCCTCGTAGCTAAAGATATTTTATTTTGTTTCCGTTGGCGAGTTCCGAACATTTGATTCGGATAGTTTACGCATCCGGCGATTATACGAACATCTACGAGTTACGTCATAAAATTGGACAAACGTCCATGATCGTAATTTAAAACATAGTTCCGCGAAGAGGTCTGGGCACGAGACACAGCAACCCAAGTCAAGATTAGTGTGATTCTTCGCCCCCTACTTTCCACCAATAAGAACAACAGAGATATTAATTGTTTGTTTTGTGGTGAGTTGCAATTGCAAAACAAAGACTATACTAGTACACTGAAATAGCCCTTGTCTACACGGTTCGAAGATGCCTGCAAAAAGAAAGGGCGCAAAAAGTACTCGGACGGCTAAAGAAAAAAGGGGAAATGCCAGTGAGTTAGATTCTACACCTGATGACCACAATTTCATTTCTATGTTTTTGGTATGTTTACTCCAAGTGTAACGGGAGAAGAAATATCCATCATGCTAATACATTTTGCTGCTGCGGCTTTGCCTTTTCCTATTGCTCTGAAAGCAACAACAGAGGATGCGAATTCATTTTTTCAAGTATTTTTAGTGGAAGCTGGCACTCCTTACACAATACACACTACAGAGTTGTCTAGCATTTATTACAAACATTCTGGACTAACAATATAATTGCCAACGGGTGGTTGGTTACAAGCAGAACTGTCATCCTCATTTTCACTTGAGTTAAAATCCGAATCAAAATCATGATTCAGATTGTGATTCTGAACCCAGTAATGCCGCTTTTCGCTTCTGGAAACTTTCCATACTTATCTTCAGTTTCGGAACGTTTATCGCTGTTCGCAATCATGTCTGGCCATTGTGTCTCTTGATCAAAGTATGAGCCCTTGTCGCTGGCAGATAAATGTTCCTTTTTCTCATCCAAAAAGACGTCTTTGTCAGCTTTCTTGCGTTTGGCCCGTTTTTTACAACTACCACAGAATGGATTTTTATTCCGTTTACTGTCAGACATAGAGCCAGAGAGACGAGTTGAAGTTGTGTTTGTTTTTCCAATTTCTTTCGATGTAATTCGATACAAGTTAGCTGTCATTCATCCTGTTAATTAATAGTTGACTTTCCCGCCACGGATAATAACCGTAAACCGTTTTAACACAATAACTCGCTCAATTTTCAATATTTTCAATTCAAATTTTTGCAGCTGATAGATCTAATGGTAACCTTTACATACATACAAAACACCATTTAAAAAAAAATTTCCATTCTAGGGTATAGAATAACCTTAACTTAAATTCGCTCACAAGCTTGCTCGCGGTCATTTTTTGGGCCACGAAATTGAACAAGTAAACCAATCCTTCGATATCTAGTGAGCAATCCTTGCCGTAAATTACTCAAATTGTGTTTTTCGTAAGAGCAGAGATAATGTAGTTTCCTTCAAGACCGCAGTTTCCTGGCAAAGCCAATAGTATAAGATCCTTATATTCCATATATTCTATGAGTAGAGGAACAGATATTATGCTAGAAACGAACGCTCACTGCTGTAAATCATTGCCATTGTATTGGAAGACAAAGCCATTGTAATCGAAGCCGTTGAGAATAGAACACGCTGACAGACGACGACACGAAGAGTGCGGTTCACAATATTCGACAAACTCTGAGTCAGACATCACTAGAAACTGATTTAAACGACTTTTAACAGCTTATTATGTCGTAAGAAGATAGCAAATCAACAAGAAAACGTAATAAACCGTAATAGTTAGAAGAAAAACAATAACACAAGCGCGCAAAGCATTAGCTGGACACGCGCCACTAGCCTGCGAACGCAGCCGCCTGTTTCCGCCCTCCCGGCCTCGTAACTGTTAACTGTTGTAATCTCCTACTCTTTTCCGCGGGAGGTTCATAAACTTGCTGGTGTTCAACCTCGGCAGCTACATCCTAGAAGAAGGAAGAAATTAAGGATAATTTCGCTTTTTGTTTGTTTAACTGTGCTCGTGGTTATTTTGTGCATGAGCCCCAGGACAAAAATTCGTCGCGCGGCCCACACGCCGCTGCGGGCGACGCGGGCGTATGCATCGTTAAAATTTGGTTTAACCTTGGTTATGACTAACCTCATCAATTTGGTGATTCGATTTTAAATCACATTTACTAGGAGAAGCAACATATATATCAGTCAATCAGTGGAGCTATACTGTGAAGGATCTGAAAAGTAAGATAAACAGAAGTATATAGTAGCATAATTATTCATATTGGGATTATCTTGCAAACGAAACGGATGAAACCGTCTCTACTAATCTTGAGGTTCTTGTTCGTGAGATAAAACCGAACACGAGCAACTTGCCGACTTCAAGTGTTATTGAAAGGAGGGACGTAAATATTACTATAAATTCGATCTTTCATTCAAATTGTGCGTGGAGAATGATGTTGCTTGACAATTGGCCACTGTATTGAATATTCTGTATTGCATTCTTTCAATTTCCTAACGACATCAAATGAGAGTTCATATGGTTTCGATACTGGTCGCGTTTTAAAGTCATGTTCACTGTAATTCCTATGTATGTTTTGGTAGACGACGTTTGGTGTTAAACATGCGCTGTTCAGAGGGCAGTCTGCTTTCTTGAGGCAATTACACTGATTGTTGTTATTGTTTACGTTGCTTGGCTTGAGCACCCTGGCGTTGTGTTGTTTAACTATGGTCTCCATGTTATCCATATATATATATATATATATATATATATATATATATATATATATATATATATATATATATATATATATATATATATATTATATATATATATATATATATATATATATATATATATATATATATATATATATATATATATATATATATATATATATATATGTATATATGTATATATGTATATATGTATATATGTATATATGTATATATGTATATATGTATATATGTATATATGTATATATGTATATATGTATATATGTATATATGTATATATGTATATATGTATATATGTATATATGTATATATGTATATATGTATATATGTATATATGTATATATGTATATATGTATATATGTATATATGTATATATGTATATATATATATATATATATATATATATATATATATATATATATGCATACATACGTACACGCACGCACGCACACACGCATACATACATACACGCATACATACATACATACATACATATATATATATATATATGTATGTATGAGAGTTGGGGCGATGTATAAATATGTATTTGATGTTTGACTGTTCTGACCATGTCTCAATAGCTCAGTGGTTAGAGCGCCGATGCGTTGATTCGGAGACCTCGGGTTCGATTCCCGGTTGGTGCAGTCAAATTTTCATATACATATATTTGACCATATATATATATATATTTATTATAATATACATGACAATATTACTGGATTCTGATTGGCTGAGAGGAGTGCAATAAAATCATTTATTGCACTCGAGTGCAATAAATGAAAAGAGAGAAGACACTGGGAACAAGTTTGACAATAAAATTCAAAATGGTGGCCTATTCTGCAATGGAAAGTTTTAACTTTTCCAACGACTTGTGGTACACTACGAATTAAAAATTCCATGTAAATATTTTGAAATGAGGACCGACAAAGAACACCAAGAGTGAAAAGGTTTGTTGTCAACTAATGAAACAAGACGTTTTTAAAGACTTCGAAAAATATGAAGCGTACATGTCATAATTTTGTCATGCATATAATAAATGAGTAATCATACATAGGATTTACACTACACGTGATATTTGAAAATTGTGCCAAGTTTGGCACAATTTTCAAATATCACTCGTGGTGTAAATCCTTAATTGCACTCGCTATCATACGATTACCTATACGTATATATATATATATATATAATAATTGTGGAGTCGGAGAATAAAGACAGGACTACATGTTAACTCTACAAATCTGTTTCATGAGGTAATAATACCTCACCTGTTGATCTTAAAACAAGCGCTTTAATAGCTATGGATTTACATAAAAATCTATGTATTTACATAGTGTCTTGTTGCTATGAATGGATATCAACTAATTATTACACTGTAGTGCCTTTTTTCTATGCCTGCAGGCTGAGTGTAGTGCTTTTGTTCAAAGTGCAGCGGTGCGGTTGGCAAATGATAATAAACTTCTCGTTTAGGCATAAATTACATCTCTTACTTGAACTGCTATAAGGCTTAGCGCGTGATATAATTTGCCATGTAATGTCGTGTTCGATGTTGTTGTCTTTAAGGGACCAGACATGCTTACTGAGTTCTGTCGAGTTTCTGGATGACTTGTTGCGGAATGATGCGGTGTGGTTTCTGTAACGGGTCTTAAAATCGTTTGCGGTGAGTCCGACGTATGTCTCGCATTCGTTGTTGTCCTTGCGTGTTACTCTTGCTTGGTAAATTACGGCAGTTTGCAGACATTTTCCATCTAATGGGCATGTGTTTTTTGCGCGGCAGTTGCATAATTTGGTGGTACTATTTTCGAGGTCGCAGTTACCATGTGCTGCTAGCTGTCGTTTATTTAGATTGTCGATTGTCTGTCTCACGTTGTTTACACAACTATAACTTATTTTAATCGTGTTCCTATTAAAGATTTTTCTTAGGGTATTTCCTCGCGGGAAACACTTGTCCACCAGGGTGAGAAATCTTCTTACATTACATGGCAAATTATATCACGCGCTAAGCCTTATAGCAGTTCAAGTAAGAGATGTAATTTATGCCTAAACGAGAAGTTTATTATCATTTGCCAACCGCACCGCTGCACTTTGCACAAAAGGAACGAACTCGTCTCAGCCTGCAGGCATAGAAAAAGGCACTACTGTGTAATAATTAGTTGATATCCATTCATAGCAACAAGACACTATGTAAATACATAGATTTTTATGTAAATCCATAGCTATTAAAGCGCTTGTTTTAAGATCAACATGTACAGTGATTAAACTCCTGATGAGTGAGGTATTATTACCTCATCAAACAGATTTGTAGAGTTAACATGTAGTCCTGTCTTTATTCTCCGACTCCACAATTATTATTATTTGCTCTACATATTGATTGTATTGAGCACTCTTTACCTGAATTTATCGTTTACTTATTCATATATATATATATATTATATATATATATATATATATATAAAAGTTAAGTAGACTATAATAACATTTGGCAGAGTGCTCAATGGATATCCATAGCATAATTAAATGAAGATGAAATGACTCAACACATTTGACTAGGCATATTTATTACTATTTAGTTTCGTACCACGAGATGTGGCACTCTTCAGATAAAAAAGCCTAATGACTAACAGCTAAAACTAACAATATTTTGTACAAACAGATAAGACCTTAATCCTATTTACACACAAGCTTCTTATCATTATATTGACGTCACGCGGAAATACCAAACTTAAGCGCCAATTTTAAAATAGTTGGCGTTCGTTAAAAGTTAATTAAAAGAAATTTTTTAGCATGTCTACAAGAAGAAACTAGTTTGTTGCATTTGTTTAAGGTAGCCATACTAGGTTTACATATAATATAGTATTTTTCCCATAAACAAAGATTGCATCTATTTGAAGCGCGGTTATAAGGCCTAGCTTTCTTCAATATTTTATATATATATATACGGCTTTCCTAGCCTTGTAACTAATTTTAGATTCATTGGTCTATAATATCACGTATTATTCAAGGCAAAGTTAAATAAAATAAAATAAAATAAATATATATATATATATATATATATATATATATATATATATATAGTAGTGTGATGATAGAAACTATCGGGTTCAAGATCATTTGGATAGAGTGCTCGATGCGTGAACGCAGAGCGAAATTAACAAGGTGAAAACACTGGTTATTTCATTGAAATTTATTCGCTACAAATTTGTTTCGTATGGTTAGCCGAAGCTTGCCACACTCGTCAGGTGAATGACAAATATTTACAGCTTAGCAGAATATATACATGAGATGCGTGGTAAAATAGGGGTCGTATTACAGTTCGTGATAAATTACGTAGGATATTTACATAAAAGATATTTCTTACGATGACGGCAGGTGGAGATTAATTCATTTCGTTTGTTGGAGGGAGCTGAGTTCGGGGTGGTAGATAATTATAAATTTTTCGTGGAGGCATAAGTTACAGTGTTTTGATTTGTTGGAGTAGGGTTGGCATTTTTTGAGGATTTTCCAGTTTATTGTGTGAGGGGTGTTAGTTTCTTTCAAAGACCAAATGTGCTTACTTAGTTCCGTGGCGTGTTTCTTATGTTTGTTTCTGAATGACGATGTTGTGATTAAGATATCTAGTCTTGAATGTGGTCTCCGTCAGTCCGACATAGGTTTGGTTCTCGTTGTTTTCGGTATTTGTGACGGTGGCTTGATACACTACAGCTTTGGTCAGGCACTTTCCCTTCAGTGGGCAGCTGTTCTTCTGCCGGCAGTTGCATTCGGGCTCTGGCTCTTTGTTTTTCTCTGCTTCTTGTCTCAGTATGCGCTTATTATGTGAAGAGATGATGGACTGCACATTCGGCATGCAACTGTAACTCAGCTTCACTGTGTTACGATTGAGCAGCTTGTGGAGATTCTTACAGAGAATTCCTGAGACGATTAACCGGCGACTTTCAAAGATCTCATCGACCAAAGAAACATTCGATAGCAGCTCCCAACCCTACCAAGACGCACTCAGACACAGCGGCTTCAACCACAACCTACATTACGACCCCCAACCCACGACCACAAAACGCCGTAGGAGCAGGAACATCACTTGGTTCAACCCGCCATACAGCTCAAACGTCGCCACAGATATCGGCCATAAGTTCCTGATGGCAGTGGACGAGTGCTTTCCGAAAAACCATCCCCTCCACAAGCTGCTCAATCGTAACACAGTGAAGCTGAGTTACAGTTGCATGCCGAATGTGCAGTCCATCATCTCTTCACATAATAAGCGCATACTGAGACAAGAAGCAGAGAAAAACAAAGAGCCAGAGCCCGAATGCAACTGCCGGCAGAAGAACAGCTGCCCACTGAAGGGAAAGTGCCTGACCAAAGCTGTAGTGTATCAAGCCACCGTCACAAATACCGAAAACAACGAGAACCAAACCTATGTCGGACTGACGGAGACCACATTCAAGACTAGATATCTTAATCACACATCGTCATTCAGAAACAAACATAAGAAACACGCCACGGAACTAAGTAAGCACATTTGGTCTTTGAAAGAAACTAACACCCCTCACACAATAAACTGGAAAATCCTCAAAAAATGCCAACCCTACTCCAACAAATCAAAACACTGTAACTTATGCCTCCACGAAAAATTTATAATTATCTACCACCCCGAACTCAGCTCCCTCAACAAACGAAATGAATTAATCTCCACCTGCCGTCATCGTAAGAAATATCTTTTATGTAAATATCCTACGTAATTTATCACGAACTGTAATACGACCCCTATTTTACCACGCATCTCATGTATATATTCTGCTAAGCTGTAAATATTTGTCATTCACCTGACGAGTGTGGCAAGCTTCGGCTAACCATACGAAACAAATTTGTAGCGAATAAATTTCAATGAAATAACCAGTGTTTTCACCTTGTTATATATATATATATATATATATATTATATATATATATATATATATATACATATATACATGAAAGTATACAATGTGCCCTACCGGCTATCACCATAATGGCTTTATGGTAACTGTGGACTTGGGACCCACTATGTACGGCTACACATTGTAGGATTGCATTGTGGAGTCACCAAAGTGCTCAAACTGCGAGCAGTGAGCAATGCATAATGCAAACAGTAAACGTCTCATTGAGAGAGACTCTCCACCCAATCCATAAGAGTGCTCAAACCGCATGAGCAGTGAGCGTAATATATACATGAAAGTATACAATGTGCCCTACCGGCTATCACCATAATGGCTTGTATGGTAACTGTGGACTTGGGACCCACTATGTACGGCTACACATTGTAGGATTGCATTGTGGAGTCACCAAAGTGCTCAAACTGCGAGCAGTGAGCAATGCATAATGCAAACAGTAAACGTCTCATTGAGAGAGACTCTCCACCCAATCCATAAGAGTGCTCAAACCGCATGAGCAGTGAGCGTAATATATACATGAAAGTATACAATGTGCCCTACCGGCTATCACCATAATGGCTTTATGGTAACTGTGGACTTGGGACCCACTATGTACGGCTACACATTGTAGGATTGCATTGTGGAGTCACCAAAGTGCTCAAACTGCGAGCAGTGAGCAATGCATAATGCAAACAGTAAACGTCTCATTGAGAGAGACTCTCCACCCAATCCATAAGAGTGCTCAAACTGCATGAGCAGTGAGCGTAATATATACATGAAAGTATACAATGTGCCCTACCGGCTATCACCATAATGGCTTTATGGTAACTGTGGACTTGGGACCCACTATGTACGGCTACACATTGTAGGATTGCATTGTGGAGTCACCAAAGTGCTCAAACTGCGAGCAGTGAGCAATGCATAATGCAAACAGTAAACGTCTCATTGAGAGAGACTCTCCACCCAATCCATAAGAGTGCTCAAACCGCATGAGCAGTGAGCGTAATATATACATGAAAGTATACAATGTGCCCTACCGGCTTATCACCATAATGGCTTTATGGTAACTGTGGACTTGGGACCCACTATGTACGGCTACACATTGTAGGATTGCATTGTGGAGTCACCAAAGTGCTCAAACTGCGAGCAGTGAGCAATGCATAATGCAAACAGTAAACGTCTCATTGAGAGAGACTCTCCACCCAATCCATAAGAGTGCTCAAACCGCATGAGCAGTGAGCGTAATATATACATGAAAGTATACAATGTGCCCTACCGGCTATCACCATAATGGCTTTATGGTAACTGTGGACTTGGGACCCACTATGTACGGCTACACATTGTAGGATTGCATTGTGGAGTCACCAAAGTGCTCAAACTGCGAGCAGTGAGCAATGCATAATGCAAACAGTAAACGTCTCATTGAGAGAGACTCTCCACCCAATCCATAAGAGTGCTCAAACCGCATGAGCAGTGAGCGTAATATATACATGAAAGTATACAATGTGCCCTACCGGCTATCACCATAATGGCTTTATGGTAACTGTGGACTTGGGACCCACTATGTACGGCTACACATTGTAGGATTGCATTGTGGAGTCACCAAAGTGCTCAAACTGCGAGCAGTGAGCAATGCAATCAATATATATATATATAATTCAATCTACAGACACGTGTTTCGCTGTACCACAGCTCATCAGTGTAGCTTGGAACAATCTGGATGAGTCTGGCTGGACTATTATACACTTACGATCGTCATTGACAACCGCTTGTGGGATAGCACCGGCGATCAGAACATCCAGATAGCGTGAAGTGCGCATGGGGCCAGAGCGCTCAAACTGCCACAATGGTAGGGAGCGTTGCATTATTTCTAAAGGACATCGACGTTACTTCAATATATATATATATATATATATATATATATATATATATAGATTTTCGCTTACCTCAAAACTGGTCTGCTACAACTTGTTTCATCTGTAAAAGAATCTCCAGGTCACTGCCTGAAGATTCTTTTACAGATGAAACAAGTTGTAGCAGACCAGTTTTGAGGTAAGCGAAAATCTATTATTTGCTCTAACTATATGTTGTTGAGCACTCTTTGCATTTCGTAGACCAAAACCTACACGTATATATATATATATATATATATGTATATATATATATATATATATATATATATATATATATATATATATATATATATATATACGGATATATATACACATATATATATATATACGGATATATATACACATATATATATATATATATACATATATATATAGACGGACGCAAGACGGACACAAGACGAACGCAAATCAGACGCGATTTTTGATAGGTTATTTCTTAGCAGTACTGTACCCAGAATCTTATCCCGGCATTACCACCATATATACAGAACTCGTGACTAGGCTCTTGGCAACGGCTTCCGTAGCTCAGTGGTCAGAGCACTGGACTAGCATCACAGGGTCGCGGGTTCAATTCCAGCCGGAAGGCCTTGAAGTTGCATTTTTCGCAACTGGTCCCGGTTTGGTCTTAAAATGTATGTATTCCAAGTCCAACACTCGAAATTTTCCTTCACCATAAATCCTTTCAATATATATATATATATATATATATATATATATATATATATATATATATATATATATATATATATATATATATATATATATATATATATATATATATATATATATATATATATATATATATATATATATATATATATATATATATATATATATATATATATATATATATATATATATATATATATATATATAATATATATATATATATATATATATATATATATATACATGTATGTATATATATATATGTATATATATATATATATATATATATATATATACATGTATGTATATATATATATATATATATATATATACATATATATATATATATATATATATATATATATATATATATATAATATATATATATATATGTATGTATATATATATATATATATATATATATATATATATATATATATATATATATATATATATATATATATAATATATATATATATATATATATATATATATATATATATATATATATATATATATATATATATATATATATATATATATATATATATATATAGGTAATATTTGGCATTTCACTCGATCAAACTACATGTTGAAAGGATTTATGGTGAAGGAAAATTTCGAGTGTTGGAACACATACATTTTTTTAAGACCAAACCGGGACCAGTTGCGAAAAATGCAACTTTTTAAGGCCTTCCAGCCTTAAAAAAAAATATATATATATATATATATATACACATATATACATATATATATATATCTATATATATATATATATATATACCGGGTGACCCAAAAAAAAGTACTCCGGTTTGATTCATAATAACTTCTAAACGAGTGAAGCTATTAAACTGAAATAACTTTCATTAGATAGATGGAAGACTAACTTAGCGGATTTTGAAATATGACAGTTGTATTTTACTTAAAAATTCACGGAGATATTAATGTTCAAACTCGGTAGCATATTTCTGGATGTGTCTAAAATATGCAAAAAACGCCGTATCAAATATTAATCAAGCTTTGCTCAACTGAAACACGCACTATTAGCAGTAAATAAATGACACTTGACAAATTGTTTATTATGAAACGAAGTATTATTATTTACAAAATACAAGCAAGATTTATTCGTTCGGAATCGCGTGTCCTCTAGCACGAATGCACTGCCTAGCCCGTGACACCATTGCGTCGAAGGAGTCATGGATCATTCGTTGTTCTAGATTACGGCATGCTGCGAAGCTCTTCTAAATTCTACGGTTGCTGATCATGTGGTACATTCCAAATTTGTTCATGTTCAGAATAAACTCAGAATGAAACACAATCAAACCATAACTCCATAAGACATAACATGCAACTCCCCAGAGACATCCAACATTAAGAATTTGATACGGCGTTTTTTGCATATTTTAGACACATCCAGAAATATGCTACCGAGTTTGAACATTAATATCTCCGTGAATTTTTAAGTAAAATACAACTGTCATATTTCAAAATCTAGTTAGTCTTCCATCTATCTAATGAAAGTTATTTCAGTTTAATAGCTTCACTCGTTTAGAAGTTATTATGAATCAAACCGGAGTACTTTTTTTTGGGTCACCCGGTATATATATATATATATATATATATATATATATATATATATATATATATATATATATATATATATATATATATATATATATATATATATATATATATATATATATATAATATATATATATATAATATATATATATTCACTATATATTCGCTATATATTCGCTATATATTCGCTCTACCTTTATGGTATTGAGCACTTTCAACGTTCCGTGAACAACATCACATTCGTTTTAGTATATATATATATATATATATATATATATATATATATATATATATATATATATATATATATATATATATATATATATATATAGAAAGGATTTATGGTGAAGGAAAATTTCGAGTGTTGGAATACATACATTTTAAGACCAAACCGGGACCAGTTGCGAAAAATGCAACTTAGCGGCCTTCCGGTAGGAATTGAACCCGCGACCCTGCGATTGCTAGTGCAGTGCTCTGACCACTGAGCTACGGAAGCCGTTGCCGAGAGCCTAGTCACGAGTTCTGTATATATGGTGGTAATGCCGGGATAAGATTCTGGGTATATTATAGGTAATATTTGGCATTTCACTCGATCAAACTACATGTTGAAAGGATTTATGGTGAAGGAAAATTTCGAGTGTTGGAATACATACATTTTAAGACCAAACCGGGACCAGTTGCGAAAAATGCAACTTAGCGGCCTTCCGGTAGGAATTGAACCCGCGACCCTGCGATTGCTAGTGCAGTGCTCTGACCACTGAGCTACGGAAGCCGTTGCCGAGAGCCTAGTCACGAGTTCTGTATATATGGTGGTAATGCCGGGATAAGATTCTGGGTATATTATAGGTAATATTTGGCATTTCACTCGATCAAACTACATGTTGAAAGGATTTATGGTGAAGGAAAATTTCGAGTGTTGGAATACATACATTTTAAGACCAAACCGGGACCAGTTGCGAAAAATGCAACTTAGCGGCCTTCCGGTAGGAATTGAACCCGCGACCTTGCGATTGCTAGTGCAGCGCTCTGACCACTGAGCTACGGAAGCCGTTGCCGAGAGCCTATAGTCACGAGTTCTGTATAACTCGTGACTCGTGACTATAGGCTCTCGGCAACGGCTTCCGTAGCTCAGTGGTCAGAGCGCTGCACTAGCAATCGCAGGGTCGCGGGTTCAATTCCTACCGGAAGGCGCTAAGTTGCATTTTTCGCAACTGGTCCCGGTTTGGTCTTAAAATGTATGTATTCGAACACTCGAAATTTTCCTTCACCATAAATCC